>CM053595.1:134159600-134244335 GCA_028646575.1 Pseudocheirus occidentalis
AGGGGAGGACTTGCAAGAATCTAGTATTTAAAGATATACAATCAAATGCAACTGGGAAATAATACATTCAGGGACAGGGACAGGGAGCCCCTCCCTGCTCTGCTAGAAAGCTAGAGGGGTGTTGGAGGAGGGCATAAAAGGGAACAAATTGTGGGAGGGGCCTTACAGTGGGATCAATGTTCTGGGATGTGGGGTAGGGGCAAAAAGGGGAGAAAATCTGTAACTCAAAACCTTGAGGAAATGAATGATGTAACCAAGAAAATAAATTAAAATTAAAACGGAAAAAAAAAATAATTATGATTGCACATAAAACTGAAAATCTACTATATATAATATGCTATTACTTTTAAATATACAACAAAATTATTGTTTAAATTTCTCTTTTTTTCTTCCTTCCATCTCCCTTCCCCTGCCCTAGAAATGGCTACAGTCTTATTGAAGCAATACAAAGAGAGAAAAAAATTCTGAATTTTTACCCATTACCTGATCTTTTGACTCAGAAGCTGGCTCTTTATGCCATGAAGCCTAATTAAGAAAAAAAGGTAGGAAGGAAGGAAGGAAGGAAGGAAGGAAGGAAGGAAGAAAGAAAGAAAGAAAGAAAGAAAGAAAGAAAGAAAGAAAGAAAGAAAGAAAGAAAGAAAGAAAGAAAGAAAGAATCTATAGAGGGAACTCCCAGTTGGAAAATTCCCTTTACTGATAAAGATCAGTATCTGCTCTTGGTGCTTCCAGTCTTCTATGGCGCAAACCATACTAAGTGATAATGATGATGAGTTACCTTCTTATTATAGGTTTCATCAACCCAACCTGAATTGGTATACTAGACCTTGGAGCTCACGACTTGACACTGTTTCTTCTCTAAAGTGGCACTTTGACAGCCAGAGTGAGAACTTTACTATCACAAGAACAAACACAGCAGAGATAAGGCTTATTGTTCGCTAGCACAAAATGTAGACTTTGGCTCTGAGGGAAAATGACCCAGTAGAAAGAGAATGGGACTTGGAATCTGAAGGCCAGGGTCTAAGAAGTAATGCCAGGATTACTAGCTAGGTGTGCAAGTTATTCAGTTTCCTTTTCTGTAAAATGGGTGTAATGATAGTTGTACTACTAATGTCACAGGGTTGTTTTGAGAAAAGTGCTTTGTAAAATGCAACACACTCTAAAATGTGCCATTATGATCCCTCTCAACTGGTAGCATGCCACAGAACAGTGGTTCTTAGCATGTGGCTCAGCTATGCCAGCATGAACAAGACTCAGGGGATCTGTGAGATGAAAATGATTTTCAAAATAGTAAGACATTTTAATTCCTAAAATGGTAAATAGTGCTATATATAACCCTCATAAACAGAAGCTCTTTGGAAAAAAAGGCAAGGGGAGTGCTCCTCAATTTTTAAGGGTATAAAGGTGTCCTAATACCAAAAAAAGGGAGGTCCACTGGCATAGTAGATAGAGAAGCCAATGGATAGAGAAGACCTGGGATCATCTCCCACCTCTGACTTATTTATACCAGCTGTGAGACCCTAACATATCATTTAGCTTCAAAGTACTATAGGCAGTTCTCTAAGACAGCAAATTGGAGAGAAGATCCCAACCTGCATTGGGAGGTAGTTCCCTATATCAGTAAAATCTCAGGTCCAGTCCCTATCTTTCACACCATTATTATGTCCCACCCACCTCCAAAGAAAAATGCAAATTATTATCACTGAGTCTATGAATTATTCTATCTGAACCAGCAAGGGAAATAAGAACTAAATACTTCATACTACAATCACATCTGACACTAAAGCCTCAATTTTTTCATCTACAAAATGAGAATGATACTTGCCTTCGTAAGAGTTTTTTGTCAGAATAAAATGAGGAAATATATGTAATGTAATCAACTATAAAACACACACATACACCAGTCCGGGTGTGTGTGTGTGTGCCCGCGCGCATGTGTGTATGTGTGTGTGTATGTGTGTATTTACCAACACTATCCCTTTCCTCTGAAGTTTGCTCGTTTCATCCACTTGCCAGCACTTACGAAAAACCATGGAAAGTCTGCCAATGAAGGAAACAAGTAGAAAACTGAGGGAAAGATTCAGACCTTATCCATGAGCCATCTAGTCCTTTACCAATGAGGCAATTCAGGTCATGCCAAAAGATGGATTAAATTCCTGACATTGGCAGCAAATTGACATAGAGAACTGAGCACATTAAGATGAGGCCTGTTCATAATGAAAAAAAAAATCAATCACTTTTCACTGATCGCATTTTTAAAAAATCAATTGCTTTTCACTGATCAACTCAGATAATTGAAATAGATAGGGAGGGACACTTAGGTTATCTGGATTTCTCATATGATTTTGTCTCTGCCTAGGTCTGGAAGGTTTGATCCCTACAACAAATTGAACAGAAAAGAAGGAAACATTTATTAAGCCACTACTAGTACATTACACTCGTTTGATGCTCACGACAACCCTGGCATGTAGGTGCTATTATTACCCCTATTTTACAGTTCAAGAAACTAAGGCAGACAGAGGTTAAGGGACTTGCCCAGAGTCATACAGTTAGTACATGTCCTGAGGATAAATTTGAACTGGAAATTGACTCCAAGCTCTGGAGCTCTATCCACTGTGTCTGATGCTACAACATTCATTCATGAGGCATGCAATTTATGATGAATTCAACATGAATTCATAAATGTGGGCCCAAGTTCAGATAGTACCACCTTCTCTTCCTCCTCTTCCTCCTCCTCCTCCTCCTCCTCCTTCTTAAGGTTAAGTGACTTGCCTAGGGTCACACAGCTAACAAGTGTAGGAGGTCAGATTTTAATTCAGTTCACCCTGACACTGGTGCTGGTGCTCTATCCACTAACCTATCTAGCTGCCCATCCATCTAGCTGCCCTAGGCTGTACTTCTTGCTGACTGTAGATTCAGGTCTGCAGTTATAGCCTATACCATTGACCTGAATCAAGGACAATATTTATTACAAACATGAGGCAAGTCAAGCTCATAATCAAAATCTCAACTTGAAATAAAAGCCATAAAACAAGGAAATGGGAGGGGGGAAAGGGGGTGCGGCAGAGAAACGAAGAGATAACACAGTAAGCTGCCACTGGTAACTGTTCATTTCCAGAGCATGGACTCTAAACACAGACTGGATGTCTCACAGGCATCTCAAATTCAACATGCTGGAAACAGAACTCATTCTATTCTCTCTGCCTTCAACTTTCCAAACTTCTCTAGGTTCCATCATGTCCTCTTCATTCTCCCGTTAATCCAACATATACAATTTTTTAAGAAGTCCTGTTGAATGATTGCACATATATAACTTATATCAGATTGCTTGCCATCTCAGGGAGGAGGGAGGAAGAGATAGAATTTGGTACTCAAAACTTTTTTTAATATTTAAAAAATTGTTTTAACACATAATTTGGGGAGGGAATAAATTATTATTTTAAAAAGAAAAAATTTTGTTGAATGACTGCACATGTATGACCTATATAGGACTGCTTGACCTCTCAGGGATTGTTTTTTAATTGTTTTAACATGTTTAACAGTTGTTTTAACATGGAATTGAGGGAAAAAATAATTTTTTAAAAAAAGAAGTCTTGTTGATTCTGTCTCTGTATGTGTGTTATCTGCCCCACCCACAGCGGTGGGTGTCTTCAGTTCTCACCTGGACCATTGGTTGCAACCACCTACCTCCAGTCTTTCCCCTCTCCAATCATACTTCACCCAGTTGAGAAAAAGTATCCTGAAATCATTAACTAAGTCACTGCCCTGCTCAAAGTGCTTCCATGGCTCCCTAATGCCCCTTTAAAGGATCATGCAAGCCTTTCCCAGTCTGGCTCCAGTCTACATTTCTAGACTTCTTTCACAGTACTCCCCTTTGTTGAACCATCTCTTCTGGACAAATTGGCTTCCTTGCTGTGACTGGCACAAGATATTCCATCTCCTGTTTCCATGTTTTTGCAGGGGCTGTCTGCCATGCCTGGAATTTGCTCCCCACTCACCTGCAGGTCTTAAAAACCCTGCATTCCTTTGAAGTATTGCTCAAGAACCACCTCCTATAGGAAACCTTTCTACAAGTTTTTTGTCATTTTGCCTTTGTATCCCCAGAGTCTAGCATAGTGTTGGACACACAGCTGGTACTTAATAAGTGTTTTTTGACTGATGGAGTCTTTATATGACACTAAATTTGGAAGCTAAAACTTATTGGTTTATTGATTAGGCAGATGGTTCAAGAGTTCCCAGCAAGGAGGACGGACACACACACACACACACACACACACACACACCACTTTATTATAATCAAAAGAGAATTGGATTTTTCCCTCTAGCTCTGTTACTAACTTGATGAGAGTCCTTAGGTGAGACACAAAACTATATTATCTGGTTGAGTAATGATAGAGCTAGACATTATGTCAGAGGTCATTGAGTCTAAGCCCCCTTTTACAGGTGAGAAAACTAAGGCTGGTAGAGTAGCAGCAGCAGCAGCAGCAGCAGCAGCAGCAGCAGCAGCAGCAGCAGCAGTAGTAGTAGTAGTGGAGTAGAAGCAGCAGTAGCAGTAGCAGTAGCAGTAGTAGTAGTAGTAGTAGTAGTAGTTGTTGTTGTTGTTGTTCAGTCATTTTCAGTTGTGACCACATCTGGGGACTCAAATCCAGGGGTTTCTGATTCCAAATCCTCAGCACTGAGCTGCTTCCTTCTGTGTTTTGAGCCTTACTCTCTCTCACTCTCTCTCTCTCTCTCTCTCTCTTTTCCCCCTGCCCCAATATATGTGTGTGTGTGTGTGTCTGTCTGTCTGTCTGTCTCTGTTTTTGGGGGGTTGGGGGAAGAACGAGAGTAGGGAAGGGGGAAGGTCTACTGAAGAAAGCTGGCTCACAGTTAGCTAAAGTTTCTCCAATGTGGTATGGTCACTCAGAAAGCTCCAATAGCAAAAACAAAGAAAATGTTCCCAGCCAGACTCGTTAAGTGGGTGAGAGCTCTGTCAGTCCCACACACCAGGAAATGGTTTTCTCTAGTCTGAGTTACAGCAGTGGGGTGGAAAAGTGATCTTTGTTATTTCCTTCACAGGAGGGCTTTGGTTAAAACAGGAAACAAAAGCTGCCCAGCCATCCCTAGCTGACAAACGTATGTACTCGGGGTAAGCTCTGCTTTTCCTTTTGCCAATCCTGAGTGAGCAGAGACAAGCAGAGGAAGGTGTTAATGTTGATTGTAATCATACGATCCTGGAGCAGGTACTAAAAATTGCTGGCAGGAATCTTAGAAGATATATACACCACCCCCACCCCCAATCTCATAGAGGAAACAAGACCAGGGAGGGGAAATGTCCAAGTTCACATTGACAAATCACTTCATCTCTTCCGGACGGTGGCAAAGCTAGTGCTAGAATCCAGATCACCTGACCCTCCAGTCCAGTCACTCTGCTATCTACCAGAATCAATTTATAAACTGGAAAGAGCATAATTTAGCATTTCTATTTGACAAGGTCTGGGGTATCATCTCAATTTAAAAAAAATGAATGGAGAATAATGGTTATAAGTTCATTCATTCAACAACATTTATTAAATGTTCTGTCTTTTTTGTGTACCCAGTAAACTACAGTGTCTGGCACACAGGAAGGATTTAATAAATGCTTATTGATTGATTGTCCGCTGTGTTCATGGAGTATTGTGCTTAGAAAACAGAGAGTCAGAAAATTTAGAACTGTTCTTTACCTTCCTAGCAGAGTAGGAAATTCACAGCTAAGTATAACCATATATGATTAGAAGTGATCAATATAATCTCACATGCCAAGTGCATCAGAGATGAGCAAAACAGAAGACCTAGTAAAGTTCAAAGGGGAAATCTACTGTTACTAACAAAAGGGATTGGAGGAAGGCTTCCTCGGGAAGGTTGTTGTTTGAGAGTTGGGCTTAAAAGGATAGGTAAGAAGTTTTTCTCCCCATCTGATTAGTAGATATCTATTTGATGAAACTACTCTAAGGTCAATAGGTTCTCCTTCTTCTGGAGGTTAATAATAAAATGAACTAAAAATGAACTAAATCAATGTGGAATGGGCAGCGATGCATCAGACTCTCAAGGGCCAGGCTACAAGAATTCCTCTAGGGAGAAAATGATCATTTCCTTTCATTTTTTTCCCCTCTATATGTCCGTTCTAAAAGGGCATCCACTGATTTTTATGAACTCTTATTAGGAAGCCAATTTGTTTTCTTTGACCCAAATGTATCCATTCTTCCCACTAATGATGGGTGTATTTGTGGGAGAGTATGGCCAAGGTTTAAGAGGGAAATGTATTTTTAATTGAATAAATTTTATTCATGTCTTTTGGTTTTATGTCAAATAAATTTCTTTCTGACTCCAAAAGTGTGTGTGTGTGTGTGTGTGTGTGGCTCGCGCAAAACCCTTTCCCAGAGAGCCAAACCTTACAACAAAGAAGTGGGCTTTTTTTTTAAGACAAAAAGAGGAGGAAAAATCAGTAAAACTGACCAATACATAAAAAAAATTTTACTATACTGTATGTGCAATCTTCTACATCACCCATTGGACAACCCCCTTTCCCCACACACAATTCTACAAAGGAACAGAGGAGGGAGGTTTCTTCATATATCTCTTCACTAGGGTCAGGCTTGTTGAAAATGTTTTATTTCTTCTTATACGATTTCACCAAATGCATTTTCTTTGAACTAATGGTGTCCTCCGGCAGAATAATAAAAATAAACACATCCATAAGGGTAAACACTAGAGCATTTAGCACACAAAGCTTCAGTATTTTGATCTCTAAAATACAGATGATAAATCTTATAGTACTTACTACACTATACTACTTATACTATACACACTTATTATGAAGTTTATACATATAAAGTTTTATAAACTTTAAAGAAGCAATAGAAATACATGCTGTTATTATTCACATGAAATAATTAGAGAACAGTATAATTAAGTACCAAATTAAAATCCAATCAGGTCATTCCTCTGCTCAAAAATCTTCAGTGGTAGCCACTTGTCTTGAAGATAATATATAAGACTCCTGTGGTTGATATTTAACATCCCCCCCAATCTATTTCTTTTTGTGTGTGTGTTTTTTTGGAGGGGGGAAGGTAGGGCAATTGAGGTTAAGTGACTTGTCCAAGGTCACAGGCTAGTTTTGTGTTGGGTGCCTGAGGCTGGATTTGAACTCAGGTCCTCCTGACTCCAGGGCCAGTGCTCTCTATTCACTGTGCCACCTAGCCGCCATCCCCCCCACCCCAATTTATTTTTAATGTACCTTTACAGATTTATTTCACATGACTCCCCTTTATGTATTCTATCAACGTCTAGCCCAGTCAGACTACCAGCTATTTCCCAAGCTGAAAATATCAATTCTGGTCTTTGTGCTTTTACATAGGCTGTCTCCCATACTTTTGAGGCATCCAGACGTGTGTAAAGAACTATGACTGTCGAAACCCCCTCCACCAATCTAAATTAGCAACATTTCCATACATTATCATCTTAGAAAGCCTTCGGAAGTTAAATGACTTGCCCATATGCCTGAAGTTTATATGTCAGAAGCAGGACACCAACCCAGGTCTTTCTGATTCCAAAGTCAGCCCTGAAGTCACTATATTACAATATCTCTAGCATGATACATAATAGGTACTTATTAAAGTTCATTGATTTTAACGATTGTGTTAAGTTGTATACCACACAGTGTCTGCTGAAGCAGTTGGGGGGCATGAGATATTAACATGATCTATATTAGAGGTGAAAAGCCTCATGGAGAAATGAGGATCAGAATGCTATTCAAAGGATGAGTAGTATTTGAATAAACAGAAGAGAGCAAACCCAACTAATGACAAATGTCTCTGTGTTCTATTTACTACCTGTGATTAATGATAGAACGGGACATTTTCTGTAGCTGCATCCAGATGTGCACTCCAAACCTTGCTCTTCTGAAAACCACTGAGCAGTTTAAAAACTTAAACAGACTGTCTTGAGCTAAGTAGTAATGACCAGTGACATCACTGAAGATAGGGATAGTAGGTCAGCTGTTAATTTCTCTGGGGCAATAGAAAAGGCCTATTTGGTCGGTTTGGTGGGTTCTGTGCCTGAGCCACAATCCAGTACTTAGTATATCATTAGACCCCCTTCCATAAATATGCCATGGTGGAGTCAGTACATACAGAATGGCCATCTGCCACCCAAGAAACTGATGCAGGGGGCTTCCCCAAATCTGCCAGCATTTCCCACTTTGGCAGTCTTTTGTAACCACACATGCTATCTGCTCCTCCCCTATTCTGGCAGAGGTTAGTGAGGATGCACACAGTGCTTTGCTTCTTATAGAAACAGAATCATAGAGCCATAAGAAGACTCATTTTACAGAAAAGGAAACTAAGACTCAGACTGATTAAATGAGATAGTGTCAGTTGAGAGCTCAAGGTTTAAGAAGTCAAGAAAACAGAAATTTGGATCAGAGAGGTTTGGGGGAAATTTTTTCAAAAATAGGTTGGATAGATAAAAGGCTTAATTAAAATGTGCATCTACATACACAATAAATGTATGCACATATACACATGTACATACATGCACACATACATATATTGTTTTGTTATATCATGTGTACATTATATGTATGTGTGTTTCATATATAAGATACATGAAAATTTAGGCTTACACAAAAGTGGTGAAGATCCCAAAACTATAGATTCAGTGTTGAAGGGACTTTACGCGTATGGTCCTATTCTCTAGTTCTCCACTATTCACTCTTTCCTTTCAAAAGTAATTTTCTTTAAATGGCAATCATCCCTGAAACACTTAAAACATGGTTTGATATTTGAAATTGATCTTTCTCAAGCACAGGTCTGACCAGGTTACTCTCCTATTAAATAAACTTCAGCGGTTCCTTAACACCCCCATGATTAAATATAAAATCCTCTATGGGGCATTCAAAGCCCATTGTCACCTGTTTCCCTCTTACCTTTCCAGTCTTCTTACACCTCATTCTCTCCCTCAGCCCCTGTGATCTGATGACACGGCTTCCTTTCTGTTCTTTGCACACAGACTCTCTCAATTCTGGTTGTTGTCACTGCCCGTACCCTCTGCCTTGAATTCTCTCCTTCCTCTTCTCTTTCTCTTTGATTTGGTGATTTCCTTCAAGTCCAACCCAAGCTCTGACCCTGCCTTCTAGAATAAGCCTTTCCTTATACTTCTTAATGCTAGTACCTTTCCTCTATTGATTTGCTCCCATTTTTTTCTGTCTATATGTTGTTTGCATATGGCTATTTGCATGTTATCTCTTCTACTAGAACATGAGTTGCTTGAGAGCAAGGATTTTTTTTTTACCTTGTTTTGTGTCCCCAGCATTTGGCACAGTTACTTATACATAGTAGGCACCTAATAAATGCTCACTGACTAATTTAAGAAATAACTTTCAGAAATGTATGTTACAAGAATGTAAGGTCTTCAAGGGGTGGGGACTATTTCTTTTTTCTTTTTCTTTTCATCTCTAAATCCTTAGTGTCTAGTGCAGGAGTGGGGAACCTCCAGCCATGAGGTCACATGTGGCCCTCTAGGTCCTTGGGTGTGCCTTTTAGCCGAGGCCAAGTTTTACAGAACAAATCCTTTTATTAAGGGGATTTGTTCTGTGAAGTTTGGATTCAGTCAAAGGGCTGCACTTGAGAACCTGGAGGGCAACATGTGGCCTCGAGGCCCCAGGTTCCCCACCCCTGGCCAGTGCTCATGGGATTAGAGATCACCGACCTACGACTAATGGGATTATTGAGGTCATCTAGTCCAATCCCTTCATTTTTACAAAAGAAGAAAAGTCATATAGTGAGACCCTCAGAGAGTCAAGAAGCATTTATTAAGCACTCACTATTTGCTAGGCACTGTGCCGAGTGCTGAGGATATAAGTACCAGCAACAGAGGAGTAAGGACGGTCCCTGCCCTCAAGGAACATACATTCTAATATACCAAAAAAGGGAAGCAGAAAAGTCAGGGCAAAGGGGGAGAACAAGAAGGGGCATAGTTTTCCAAGTCCAGAGGATTGGGGATAGTTAGTCTGGGCCCTTACCAAAGTGGAATGAACTTACCAACGGGAAAATGTGCCCATACAGGTAGAATCAGGAGGCAGCTGGAGTGTGGAGGCTTAACCAGAGAATGAGGTGGTGATTTAGAATATAAGCAGTAAATGGCAGGATTGAGGTTTGAATCCCATGGCCCCCTATTCTAAATGCAGTATTCTTTCTACAGCAACTCAGTGCCAACACAGTCGGCGCTCAATATTTGTTCATTGAATTGATCTGAATGTTTTATATTTTCTACCCACTATTCCAAAGGGAAACAGATCTGTTGCCATCAAAACTGTGTTCCTACTGGTGCCCAATAAGTCTAAAATGCATTTGACTTGAAATATACTTTAAAATATTTCAGAAATGAAGGGTTTTTATTCATTAACTAATAGGGGTTATCCTGAGAGGCTCCTTGAGCTAATGTTTTTTCCATAACACTGAGCCTCCATGGTCGAGCCTGTGGGGGAAGGACAGAGAGATTCCATACCATGAAGCCAGACCTGAACTCTTGCCCTTTCCACTTGGACCTCATGATCAAGCTCCTTCCAGCACCACTGTGGTCACTCACTAAAGAGTACACTTGACCAGAGGCTCCTGGTTGATCCCTTGGTCCCAGTGTATATGGGTGTCTATGCTGCAGAGGAGGTGGTGGCAGAATGGTACCAAAAAGTGCCTAGCACAGGAGGCGGGAGCAACCAGCCTTGAGGTCACAGGTGGCCCTCTAGGACCTTGGGTGCAGGCTTTTGGCTGAGTCCAAGTTTTACAGAACAAGGTTTAGTAAACGAGCCAGCAAAGAAGCACCACCTCAATAGGCTTAAAAAGAGAAACAACTCCTGCCATCATATTCCCTCTCTTCCTTTCTTTGGAGCATATCTCTTGGGACTCAGGCAACCTTTCCTTCAGGGTATATAAACGTAGGGTAGACTTTAAGGTACAATCAGTGAGTCACAGTATAACAAGCTTTGAATGTGCAGAGTCTGAATTGTGGCCCTCCTTTCTATTTGCGTGATTTTGTCTAGTCTCTACATTTAAGCATAACTTCTCTGGACCTCAGTTTCACCACCTGTGAGATAAGGGAGTGTGGTTTAACTACATCCAAGGTACCATCTAAGGATCTACCCCCTAAATTCCAAAGTACAGTAGAACAAGAAAACAGGAGACGCGTATCAGACGTCACAGCTGCCAGTTTCAATCGCCCCTCCCCCTCTTCCTGGAGCCTATACCCCTCCCCAGTCAGACAGCTGGGGTGCCAGTTGTTGCATAAATAATAATAACCATACCTTAACGTTATTTTTTACTTTTTTTTAAGCACTTTCACAAGCAACCAACCAAATACATTTTCCACTTTGCAACTGGTAGTTTGGTCCTCTGTGAACACAACGTGAGTCAACAGAAACTGGTCTAGCCACTAGTGGAGAAAAAAGCAATCAGTGACAGGTCTGAATACAAGCAACAGTGTTGAGATTGGGCCAGATCCTTATCTCTTGGACCCCAACACCCTGCCCCCACCCCAGCATACAGCAAGTAAGGGAATGAATGAGTTCCTTTGAAAGTCTAAGCCCTGAGGTGTTCATTACTGTGAGGCACATCCTAAAGCTTGTACATCTGTATCTATTTTTAAATGGATGGACTAGATACACATAGGTCCTGGATTTTCCTTTTCCTTAAGACGCCCTTATTTTAAAAAGGTGGACAATGACGGCCACATCTATTCTAAAGTTTTCTAATTCTGTAGTTTATTTTTGAAAACTATATCAAATTGGATGTAAGTTGCTGGAAAGGTTGGGTAAAAAATGATACTGAAGAATAAGAATGTTATTTGAGCCAGCCACAGAACAAATACCTAACCAGTTGCTTTCCAAGGAGCTGACAACTTAACAGGGGGAGAGTTATAAGTTTTAAGAAAAAGTTTGCGTTGAAAATTAGAAAAAAGGGTTATTTCAGTAACTGTCTATATAATTATATGCAAGCACAAATTTCTCCCCCCTTTAATCTGACTCCTACTTATGGGGTGAGGCATAAAGGGGAGAGAACTAGGTGTGTAGAAATAGGACTCAGATGTGAATCCTGTGCTGTGTACTACCTAAGTGGCTCTTGTCAAGCCCCTTTCCCTCCATATGCTGTGCCCTCAGCTCTAAAACGTAGGTGCTGGACCAGTGATTTGTTAAATCCTTTCTGGCTGCAGAGCCTATGATTCCCAAATGTTTTCAGCCTGTGTTCAGAGACAATCAGATTCATCACATCATGTCAGTGAGTCAAGAAGTATTTAATAAGCTCTTATTATGGAGCAGCTAGGCGGTACACTGCATAGCTGGCCAGGTCTGGAACCAGGAAGACTTGAGTTCAAATCTAGCCTTAGACACTTACTATAGCTTGTGTGACCCTGAATAAGTCACTTTACTCTGTTTGCCTCAGTTTCCTCACCTGCAAAACAAGCTGGAGAAGGAAATGGCAAACAACCGCAGTGTCTTTACCAAGAAAATCCCAAATAGGGTCATGAAGAGTTGAACGTGACAGAAATGACCAAACAACAACAAATATGCCAACTTCTATGTAACCACTGGAATACAAAGAGAACATGGTTCCTTCCCTTAAGGAACTCACAGTCTTACAACACGTAAACAACTATGTGAATAAAAGATAATAGACAATGTACACGGGAGGTAATCTCAGAAAGAAGGTGCTAGTGGGTGTAGGGGGAAGGAATAAAGAACAAAAACGGCCTCTTCAAGGTTCAACTGAGTTGAAGAAATTCAGGAAAGTGAAGAGGGTGAGGGGAGAAAGAACACTCCAGACATGGAGGACGGGGAGTGAAAAGATCCTGGGTGAGGAAGGGCAAGGAGGCCAGGGTGGTTGAATTATAAGGTGCGTGAAGGGGACTAAAGTGTAGGAAGATTGAAAAAGTAAGGAACCAGGACAGGAAGGGTTTGGAATGTCAAGTAAAGGATCTTATAATTGCTCTTACGGGTAAGAGGGAGTCACTGAAGTTTATTGAGGAGAGGGCGCTATGGGCAGATCTCCTCTTTAGGCAAATCGCTTTGGCAGCTGAATGGAGGATGGATTGGAGTGAGGAGAGACTTTTTAGGAGGTAGACAAATTAGGAGGCTATTGCAATAGTCCAGGAGAGAGAAGATGAGGGGCCCAAACTAGGGTGATTACTGTGTGAATGGAAGGACTTGTACACACAGAAGAGCTCCCTGGCCCAACAGCTTTAATAAGAAGGAGAACTGGAACAGAGTGTGGAATTATGATTCTGCACTTAATAGCTGGGCAGGTCACCTAATCATTCGGGCCTCAGTTTCCCCATCTATAAAATGAGTGCACTGGACTAAATAAGCTCTAAGGTCCCTTCCTCCTCTAAATCTATGATCCCCAGGAACAGCTACAGTGAACCTTTGAAACAATGAAGTGTGAATGATTGATCCTCTGAGCAGGGGGCAAACTGTTTTATTTGGTAACCTGATTCCACTCCTTGTCCTAGAGACAGGAGAAGCAGGGAGATGATTTCTCAACTGAAGATTATTAACTAATCAATCTGAAGCAAGAGCGGGGAACTTCGCCTAAGCCTTTCCAAGAAGTCTTGGCCTTTTCTTTCCTTTTGGCCTGATCCTGAATGACTCTTGTTTTGTTTCTTTTTTTTTTTTTTTTTTTTAAGAGAAAGCCTGTCTCCAGCTTTTCCTTGCCTAGGTGTTAATGTGCAATTACTTAATGAAATCTGACCTGTCGCTGATATTGCATCACACTGCAGCTATTTTTACTTGGCAGTGTGAGTCACAGGGGCATAACATTGCAGTGTTCAATGTAGTTGAGAAAACACGGTGGGTACAGTCAGGGCAGTAGGTAGATGGGCAATAGGATGCCACCTTTCTCTCTTTCTCTTTCTCTTTCTTTGTGTCTCTGTCTCTATGTGTCTGTGTCTGTCTCTGTCTCTCTCTCTCCCTCTCTTTCTGTCTCTGTCTCTCTCTTTCTCTCTGCCTCTGTCTCTCCCTTAGGTGACCATCTATCAGCCAGTTACCACCCATGCCTTCCTTGTGGAGGATCAGGGCATTCAAGGTCCGTTGTTTGCCAGCTTCCTCTGACTGTTCCATCACAAACACAGCATGAAGTGGGGCCACTGGCCCCATTGTGTTCAGAAAATGGGTTTTTGTAGTGCTCCTTTGCTCATTTTGAAATGATTACAATTACAGCTCAGTCTCCATAAATCTCGGAATCCCAGCAGATTAGACAATGCCCTAAATACAATCCAAATTTATCTACAGTAACGCAACAGGAAGGCTCCAAGGATGATGCAAATGAATTACTTAGCTGCTGTTCGATTCTAGTTGGAAGATAAGGCAATAAGTGTTGAACAAAATGTTTATCTTTTTCATCTATTTTGATTTTTGAGTGAGGGCCCCTTGTCTTCTTTCTTTGAGAGCTGTTTCCCCCTGCCGCGTTCACATGCACTCACTTACACACATTTTTCTGCATAATATTAAGCAGTAACCTTTGAGTCACCCGAATCCTGGTATGCACTAGACTCAAGCAACACAATTTCCTTTTTTTAAAAAAAAAAAAAAAAAGGAAAATAATAGAATCTCAACACTGGCTGACATAAGGTAGCAAAAGAGCTATTTTTTCCTATTCCTTTTTGAAAAGAGACTGTGGTATGAAGATTTAGAGATCAAATCATCCCTGCTTTGAACACAGAAACTGAGCCACCCTAGAATGCCATTTTATTCATGACATTGTGCAATTTACAACTTCCTGTATTTTTATTCAGAGCTTGTCATATAGGCTTCTTAACTACTGGGAGGGAGGGAGAGGGGGAGGAGCTCATTTATTGTTCCAAGACTGATGAGAGGCTTCTGCTGAAGCATTTTTTTTTTAACTCCTTATTTGGACTCCTAACTCTTTCCATTATTTATCATGCCAGTTAGAAATGGAACACATCCTTACAATGAATGTAAAGTACAGAAATATGGGAGTCGATATTTAGAACTTAACATGGATTTTGTGCCTTCCTAATGTATGCATCAGATAATATCCTGTATAATGGTCAGTTAGATTGGTGTTTTATATATTTTTCCTGGACTCCATGACGACAGGAAATATGAGTTTTCTGAGCTTTGTCTCTCCCACAGCTCGCATCGTTACTGTCTATCTGTCTATCGTACTTTGCCCGTGTGGAAGCACTTAACAGATGTCTTAGAAAACGGGCCCTTTGTTGTCATAATTGGTGAAAGGAGATTGCATTTTTTTAAAAGCTGTTAAACATGGGAGAGTTGTATAGTGAAGGACCACAAAACTTGCTGTATTATATTAATAATAATTGTGACATATGACACTCAACAGATTTATATCAATAGTTGTCCTATTTTTTTTTCTGGTGAATTTAGGACATCCAGATAAATGAGTACAAGAAATCTGCCAGCCCACACCAAAAGCATCTCAGCCTGTCCCCTGCCACAAAGTTTGTCTAAATGTTAACTTGAAAATAAAACCAAGTTCTGAACCTAAAATGGCTCCAGAGGAACTTATCACCATGCAAAAGGAGAGGTGTGTTGGCTGGTTAACTCATCCAAAGCACAGTGAGCAAAGGCAGTTGTGTAGTATAACAGGAAGCAGAGGGAGTGGTCTGGGAATGAGAAGACGCTGATTCTAGTACTGGTATACTAATGTTACTTTTCTTGTATAAATCTTCATCTCCTATCTTAGCAATGATCTCTAACTTAAATTTCTGTTATCAAGTATCTGATAAGGAGGTCCAACAATGGACTTACCTTATAATCCACGAAGTGTTTTTTGTTTGTTGGGTTGTTTTTTTTGGAGGGGTGAAGGCAGGGCAGTTGAGGTTGAGTGACTTGCCCAAGGTCACACAGCCAGTAAGTATGTCAGGTGTCTGAGGTCAAATTTGAACTCAGACCCTCCTGGCTCCAAGGACAGTGCTCTATTCACTGCACCACCTAACTGTCTCCCCCCCTTTTTTTTAGAGACCCTCATAAAAAAAATTTGTATGTGTATGTATGTAAACTCCTAGAAAACGTTGTCTATACTCATTAGCAATGAGTAGCAATGTGGCACAATGGCTAATGGTGGGCCTGGAGTCAGGAAGATTTGAGTTCAAATTTGACCTCAGGCACAACCTGTGTGACCCTGGACAAAACACATAACCTCTGTCTGCTTCAGCTTCCTCATCTGTGGCACAATGGTTAAGAACACTAGGCTTGGAGTCAGGAAGATTTGAGTTCATCTCTGAAATCAGGTACTTCTTGTCTGTGTGACCCTGGACAAGTCATTTCACCTCTGCTTCAGTTTCCTCATCTGTACAATGGGGATAATAGAATCTACCTCCCAGGATTGTTCTGAGGATCAAAAGAGATAATAATTGTAAAGCACTTAACACTGCGTGTGACACACAGTAGGTGCTTCATAAAGGCTAATTTCCTTCCTCATTTCTCTTTTCACTTCCTCTTAAACCCTATATGATATTTCTTCCAATCTTATTGCTTAGTTGAAACTGTTCTCTCAAAAACTATAGGACCAAGGATCTCTCAATTGGCAAAGCTAACATCCTTTCCTCAGTCCTTATTCTCAGTCATCGGTCTTTGCCCCCTCAGTAAGCTTTTGTGACACTATTTTCTCTCTCTCCTGGTTTTTCTCCTACCGACCTGAATGCTCCTTCTCTGACTCCTTTGCTGTTCCATGAACCACACACATCCTAACCCCTCACCCTGGGTGCTCTCCAAGGCTCTGTCCTGGGCACTCTTCTTTTTCTCTATACACTTTCTCTTTTGGTGACTTCACCAGCTATCCTGGGTCTAATTATCAACTCTTAAGAAGCCTCTTACATCTATATTGCCAAACCCCAGCTTCTCCCCTGGGTATCAATCCCGAACCACCACTACTACTACTACTATTTGGACATTTAAAAATGGAAATCCTGTCTGGAGACCTCATAACACAACATTATATTTCTACAGCATCACATCTGAGGGCTTCTCTAGGATGCAGCCATCTCCTTAATTCAAGCCCTCACCACCTCTTACCTAGACTCTGGCAATAGCCTCCCTCAAGTCTTTCCACACTCCCGTCTGTCATCCAGACAGTTGCCAAAGTGATTTTCATTAAATGCAAATTTGACCATAGCCTTCCACTACTCAATAAACTCCAGTGGCTCCCTATTATCTCTAGAATAAACCATAATTAAACTCCTCTGCTTAGTTTTTAAAGTCCTTCACAACCTAATCTCATTCTGTCTTTCCAACTTAATTATATATATGAGACCCCTTCCTGTATTCGATGGTCCAACCAAACAGACCTTCTCTCTGTTCCTCCCACCCAGTCCTCTATTTTCCATCTTTGCACTCGCTGTTCCCCATGACTGGAATGCGCCCCTTCCCCACTTCTACCTCTTCGAATCCCTCTTTCCTGCATGACCCACTCAAGCACCAGCTTCTACATAAAATATTTCCTGATCCTGCCCCCCAACTGCTGCTGCTCTCCCTCCCTAAATATCTTATATGTAGCTACCTTAGAGATATTTGTATTTATTCTGAGTTACTTTCATATATATTTTTTATCTGTCTCAATAAAATAAAAGTTCTTTGAGAGTAAAGATCATCAGATTCTTCATTTACATATCCTCAGTGTCTAGCAGAATGCCTGGCTTAATAAATGCTTAATAAACATTTGTTGATTGACTCATAAGCCCCCAAAGATGTGTTAAATTTTACTAGTAACCAGAAGAAACAATTAATTAAAAAATAAAAAACATTTATTGAAATAGTAAGAAAAGCAACAGAACATTTCCTCCATAAAACTGAGGCATACTCTGCCATAAGTACTACCTAGTGGTACACATATAGGAACCACACATTGAGGCACATGTATAGAGACTACATGAAGCCAAGGAACTCTTCTCTAAGGATAGTGTTTGCAAGTTGTGGCCATAGAAAGTTGCTTATAGTACTGAGACAATCTGGTGTCAGTGACTACTGATTTTGCTGGAGGAAAAGGTAGCCCATAACACAGCATGTGGTAGATTTTCCTGACCCCAAGATCAGCCCACCATCAATCAGGCGACAAATATATAATACGTACTTACACCAGGCACTATGCTAAGCACATACAGGTAAAATCATACTGTCCTCCCTTCAAGGAGCTCACATTTTAGGGGGGAAGGCAACATGTAGAGTTACGTACGTGCAAGATATATTCTGTCTCTCTGATCTATATCTTTCCATCCCTCCCTAAGATATAAAGTGAAAATGCTTTCCTCAAAAAAAGGAAAATTCAGTGAAATGAGTATGCAACTAAAAAAGCTAGAAAAGCAGATATATGTGTGTATATTGTGTGTGTGTGTGTGTGTGTGTTTGTGGGAAAGAGTAAGAGACAGAGACAGAGAGAATCTAGACAGGCAGCTAGGTGGTACGGTGGATAGAGTGGCAGGTCTGAAATCAGGATGACCTGAGTTCAAATCTAGCCCCTGATACCTACTATCTGTGTGACCCCGGGCAAAGGCAAATCAGTGTTGGCCTCAGTCTCCCCATCTGTAAAATGAGCTTGGGAAGGAAAGGGTGGTAACCTACTCCAGTTATCTTTGTCAAGAAAACCCCAAATGGGGTGACAAAGAGTCAGAAACAACTGAACATACACAAAGCTACATATACACATAGCATGCATATGGAAATATGTGTGTATGTATATTGTTCTATAGTAGATAGATAGATAGATAGATAGACAGGTAGATAGATAGATAGATAGATAGACAGACAGACAGACAGACAGATAGATAGATAGATAGATAGATAGACGGATAGATGCAGTTATCTTTTAGAGAGACTGACTCAGTGTGCTGCCAGTCCAACCACATATCCTTACCTAAGCCGTTCGCATTATTCATCCATTTTGTTCTTCCAGAGTGCCTCACTAGGCCAACAGGGTATACTTAAAATTGAAGGCAAATTAATAATAGTAACTCACATTTCTCCATTATTTTATTTGATCCTTATCTCAGCCCCACAGCAGAAAGATTTCATTTCTTTCTTTGCAACAGAGACATTTCGACATTGCTATATCTCAGTTTCTAAGAACAAATGAAGATAACTACCCCAGGTTTTCTAGGTAGCGTGGTACAGTAAAAACTTTGAAGTCAGAAGGCCTGGGTCTGGATCAAGGCTATATTACTGAAAACCTAGATGACCTTGGACAGATCATTAAATTTGGGCCTCTCTGGGTCTCAGTTTACTCTTTTTGAAATAGGGGAATTTGACTATGAGATTTCTAAGTTCCCTTCTGACTGTAATCTATGAGCCTATGCAAACAAATAAACGGTAGTGTTGGAACCCAGATCTTCTGACTCCAAGTTCAGTGTTCTTCCTTCACAGCTTCTATCAGTTTCTATTATTGGATTTTTAAGGTTTTCTGAATCTTTTCATTTACTTTTATCAACCTAATAAATTCATCTGTACTTACCATTTAGGTGTAAATAAAGTAAAAAAAAAGTTCTGAACTTGTCAGTAGATTTGGGTACAAATCTCAATTTTGCTCATTTTAACTCTGTAATCATTGACAAGATACATCAAGCCTCAGTTTCCTCAACTGTAAAATGAAGATAATAATTATCCTTTCTACCATACAGGTAGAAAAGTGTTTTAAAAACCGTAAATTGATAGAGAAATAGAAGTGATCATGCATTCATTCATTCATTCATTCATTAAATCATTCATTCATTTATTGCTATTTCTCCCAAATAAGAGAAAATAGAATATCTCTATCCGTCTAAGAAGGGTTTGAATGATTGTCAAATAAAAGTGAGGGCAATTGTTCAGCCATTTCAAATGTACAGTGACCAAAAATAATTATTTAACTTGTAAACATTCTATAAAAGAACAAGAGGGACCTTTATTCAGAGTATCCAAGTGTGCTTTTAACATAATAGCCCTTTGTACTTTGAAATGTACATTTGTCCATAAAACAGAATTGAACAAGAACCGTTACAGAGAATTTCAATACCATGTTTTCTCTGTGGATAGGTTGTTAAATTATTATTATTAATAACATTATTATTTCATTGTTGTTATTTTTCTGAATTAACTGCCCCCAAAGAAAAAAGTGAGTACATTTGTCTTAACTCACCATTCTCAAGCAGTCCAAGATGAGAGGAAGATTTTCTTTCTTCTTTCTTTTTTCTTTCTTTCTTTCTTTTCCTTTTAAGCCAAATAGAGCCTGGACAGAGACTTGAATTCACCACTGGGCTAGTCAGCCTCCATTGATGAACCAAGTTTTTCTTGAAAATCCCCCAAAATAAAGTGACAGGAAGAAGGGATTAGACAAAAGGGATTGCACTTGATTGAAACCTGCTTTCCTAACAGGCAGGAAAAAAACACCCAAGAACAAAATGTAGGCTTTTAAATCATTATCAGTTATATTTATCATTCCTAAGCTAGCACTAAAACAACCTCTGACCTTACTTTACCGGATTTCCTCCCTGCCCAGACTCCTGATCTGTCAGAAACTGATTTGAGTAAGAACCATATTTCTACAAATATACCTCTTCAGGTTTATAAAGTGTTTCCTAGCAGTATTATAAATCAAGATTACTCTCCCCTTTTAGAGATGAGGAAACTGAGGTTCAGAACAAAAAGTTGACTTCACCACATTTATCTAAGTGGGAGATGACACAATCCTGTCTCAGTCTTCTGCCTTCCTATCTAGGGCTTTCCACCACAGACTAATCTGTCTCTCCCAACTAAGTAAGTTATAACTGTTGAAATCATGTCATCTATTATCCATATATGGGACTGGATTTACCTGTGGGACAAAATGACAGGGTTAGTTCAGTCCCTATATCTTACATTTCAGGAAACTGAGACCCAGAGGGGGGAAGAGATTTGCTCAGAGTCATACTGCAGCTATGTGGCTGGGGGGGTGGGAAGTGGGAGGAGAGGAGGGGGTGGGACTGGAGAGAACTAGGTCTCTAGGTTCAGCCCAGTGCTCTTCCACCCACCACCTAAGCTTGGGAGGCCTTTTAAAGCAACCCTAATATTCCAAAGAGTTATGAATAATAACATTTTAAAGATATATATGTAAAATATATATATTTTGGCACTTTTACATATCCCCTCCCCTCTTCACTTCTTTTTTTCTTCAATTTCATTTTTAAAATGTTGAACTTTGACACACACAGAACTTTTCCATATACACAACAAACTACAAAAGGATTAAAAAGTGTCCAAGAATCTCAATTTCATACTACTTGCTTAAAAAAAAAAATGTAGTAAATCCCAAACATTACTTTTAAAACTATCCTGCCTATCTTTGCTTCCCCCTGAAATTCCTTCTGCAAATCTGGTTGTCTTTTATTCCCTAAAACCTAAAGGAAGTAAAATTGGGAGCCTAGAAAAAGCTGGGCTTTAGGGAGAGGAGGTGCCCAGGGAAAGGCAGCTTCTGTGCCCTGCAGGGAAATCCTTAAAGAGACCACCGAGGGGAGCTGCAGGGAATGTCTAAGAGAATTAATCACATGAACTTATTCTGGCTAATGTTTGTGAAGACTAGGCATTCTACCCTGTTGGAGATTGGTAGGGTATCACTGCTCTCTATGAGCCCAAAAGTTTGCTGTTGGTAACTCAGTATGTACTTGACCAAAAAAAAAAAAAAAAAAAAAAAAAAAAAAGGTTGCCCAACTGGTTTTGTTATTTCAGCTGGTTACAGCGAAGTGAGGCAAACAAAACCTTATCACTTCAATTAAGTTTAACTCTGACATTATTTTCAAGTAAATATTTATAATTGTGGATGATGTTCCATTGCTAATGGTCTAAGAGACCCCTAACTTCCCGTGGAGTAGATTCATCACTGTGGTCTGCAGATGTACAGTATACAGTAAGTAATCAATCTGTAAAATGACTGAGGGCCCCCTTCCCCCCACCCCAGTTTCCTTCTGGCTCCAAATTTAGGATCTCAGTAACAAGTATCCTTTCCCTAGAGTTTTGTAATTTACAAAGCTTTAGTCTCACAACAACCCTAGGAGATAGGCAGTATTGTTATTCTAATTTTACAAGTAAGGAAACTGGGGCTTTCGGCCCAAAACTTACCAAAGGTCACTAGTAAGGGTGGGGCCTAAAGTTAGCTGTTCCTCTATGACTGCTTTGCCTTAAAATGCCCATTTAGAGGCTATAAAGTGTTTGAGGGGGTTTGACCATCAGGAGAACTCTAAGATCATAGAATCTATCTATGAAGGAGCCCTTAGAACATGAAACAGAGAATATCACACCTGGAAGAGACCTTTGACATGTAACATGGAATGTCAAAGGTGAAAGTGACCTTAGAATGTTAAGGCTAGCAGGGATGTTAGGTAACAAAACATTGTAACTGGAAGAGTCATTAGAAGTCATCCAATTCAACTCCTTTAACTTGGAAATGAAGAAAATTATTTCCTTGCAGGGTTATAAGTGAATAAAGAAATATTCTTTCTTTAGTTTCTAAATGGAATGGAATTTGTCTTCTTTAACGTGTCCAGAAAGGCTACTCTGAGGACGCAACACATTTTCTCTTTCCTTCCTTTCTCTTTTTTCTTTTTCTTCCTTCCTTCCTTCCTTCCTTTTTTCCTTTTATTCTCTCCTTGCCTCTTTTTCTCTTCTTTCTTTTTCTTCTTCCTTTTTCTTTTCTTCCTTCTGAAGAGGTGTGGGAGATGGGGGTGTCTTAGGGATTTCAAATAATCACTTCTTTCTCTCTTCCCTCCTTCCTTCCTCCTTCCCCTCTGTCTCTCTTCTTTTCTTTCTTCTTTCCTTCCTTTCTTCCCTCATTCCCTCCTTGCCTCCCTCCCTTCCTTCCTTCCTTCCTTCCTTCCTTCCTTCCTTCTTTCCTTCTTTCCTGGATGCCTACCTGCCTTTCTTCCTTTCTTCTTCATTCAGGAAGTAGGTTGCTAGGCCCTAAACTTTCTGCTCCAATGATATGAACAAATACAGAAGGAAGTCAAGCCAAACTTTACTCAGTTTCTTTTGTTCTCCCAATCAGCATTTAGGATAACAAAACAAGCCCATTACTGATTGTTTTTGTAGGCTATTAGCCTGAGAGAGCAGAAATCCCAGCTTTCTGAGTATCAAAGAAGTAGGCATAATCAGACCTCCTGGAGAAAATGGAGCAAACCCAGTGGTTAGTCGAAAGGGTGCTTTCCTGGGACATTGCAACCTTAGAGCCACCAAGCATTGTTACCCTAATTATTCTTCTCTAAGGCAGCAGCTGCTGAAATTTCAGCCGCAGATACAGACATAATCAGAAAAGATGGAATAATATTCTCCAAGTACACAATAGCCAAACCTCCATTGGGGCTGCCTGGTACACTAATTCATGCCCAAGAAAAACTAACTGTAATGATTAATTAAAGGTGCAGTAAGCTTGGCAGAGCAGTAAGAACCAGACTGAATGGAGACATCTTATCAGTTTGATCTAAAGATAATGCTTTAAAAATCACATATAATTAAGCCCTTAAAATGGATGAGGCTGCTTAAACTTTATTATCAACATGGAGGAGGATTTCATCCTTGGGTCTTACCAACAGCTTTGGGGAAAATTGAACTGTTTTCCAAACCAGAGGTACCTGCAGATCTTGCTCTCACACCTGCAGGCTTTAATCTGACACACCTATTCTAGTCACTCAGAAAAAAGAGCTCTGAACTCAGTAACTTAAGGAAAACAGAATGAATATGCATAGTAAATATGTACAGGTGTGTCCTGGAGATAGAATTGCAGTGTGAGTTTTCTTTCTGGCTTTAGGAAAAAGACAGAAAGATGAGGAAGAAGGAAGGAAGGAAGAGGAGGAAGAAGAGAATAAGGAGAAGGAAGAGGAGGAGAAAGAGGAGAAGGAAGAGAAGGAGGAGAAGAAGAAGAAGGAGAAGGAGGAGAAGGAGAAGGAGGAGAAGGAGAAGGAGAAGAGGAAGAGGAAGAAGAGGAGAGGGAGGAGGAAGAAGAGGAGGAGAAGGAGAAATGCATGCCTCCATGCCAGCTTGGTTTTCCCTCACTATTTCCTTCTATAGTGAAAAGTCCAAATGCTAGGTAGAAACTGTAAACATTGAGCACAATGAACAGTGAGCATAACCTCCCAGGTTATGAAACCTTAACATTTCCAGAAATTGAGCTGTATTTGTAAAGTTGTGTATTTGTCAGAACATGTTTGCTACATTATCCCCGCTTCCTCCCTCCTTAGCAATATTATAAATTGCTTCTGTGACTGTAATTGTTGCTAGTATTACTGAGCAAACAGTGGATAAAAGGAGACTTTAAGGTTACAAAAGCCAGCCTTAATACATGCTTTGGCTGATATTTATTAAAATGTTTGTTTACATGTCTACACTCTCTGCTGAAAGCCTTGCTGTGTTGGCTGTTATAGAGGAATGGTTTCCCCCTTGAGCTATGTTCAGTCTGAGAAAGTGCTTTGATTTTAATTGGAGAGGAGGGAGAGGGACAGAGAAACAGGGAGATAGACAGACAGACAGACAAAACCTAAGTGGCAGAGACTTGTTTCAGTGACTCCAGGGCTTACTTTCATACTAGATTTCTTTATCCTCTATTGTATTATCTAACGCTGAGACAATGGCTGGTGGGGAGGTGTGGGGAGGTGTACTTTAGAGTCGGTCAACAAACATTTATCAAGCATCAGCTATATGCCAGGTAGCCATGCTAAGAGATGACTTAGAATAACCCTTTCACTTTTCAGGCAGGGTAACTGAGAACAGAAAAAAAAAGAAAGCGACTTGACCAAGGCCACACAGTTGGCAGTCAATAACCTGAATGTTCTGATTCCTAATCTATCCATCATATCACACATGTTGATGTAAAAGGTATTCACTACATAGCCCACCTGACTAGAAATGGAGAGAGAGGATTCAGCCAATTTTTTAAATTCTCTGTAGTAGTTCTGTGGTCCAGTTTGTACCTGTGCCTAACAGCTGATCGGGTGAGCAGAATGGCAGATGCAGCAAGAAAAGAGGCAAACCAACTCATTCCCTGGGCTTCTTGGGAATTTCTTGGGACAGTCTTGATCAATCATGTACTTTTTATATTAAAAAATAAAAGAAAGAAAGAAAAATGAACTATCGCTTAATGTTGCAAGACTAGGAATTTCTAATGTAGATGAAGCCCCAAGCTTGGAATCTCAAGGCCTGTATTCTCCCTCATTAGCTACAACCCCTACTTCTTCTCCATCACTCATTCATTGTGTGTGTGACCCTAAACAAACATGCTCTGCTCTCCGGGTCTCAGTTTCCTTTTCCGTAAAAATGAGCAGCTTGAACAAGATGGTCTCTTTGAGCTCTCAGTGTAGGAATCTAAATTCTTCAATTCTCATTTCTGGGAATAAGCACTGACTATAAAAACTACCTTTTCCTTGAAGATCTCCTGATTGAATCAAGCCAGAGCAACAGGATTATTTTCTTACCAGCATAAAAGATGGAATATTAATTTCTATATTCCTATATTAAAAATTCAATGGTAAATTTCTTGAGGTTCTAAAAGGAACATGCCAAAGTATTATTTTTATTAGCAGTGCTCTGGATAAAGGAGGGCAGATGGGTGGTACAGTGGATAGAGTGCTGACCAGAGTCCAGAAGACTTGTGTTCAAATGTGACCTCAGATACTTACTAGCTCTGTGACCTTAGACAAGTCACTTGACTCTATTAATTTCAGTTTCCTCATCTGTAACATGAGCTGGAGAAGGAAATGACAAATGACTGCAGTATCTTTGTCAAGAAAACCCCAGATGGGATCACAAATTGTCAGACATGACTGAAGCAACTGAACAACAAATGCAGATAGTAATAAAATGTAATCTGCTGTCATCATATTATATGCATAATGCATTCATATGTTTCCAAGGAGAGCAATGCCATGGAATCTTCATTGAAATCAGAGTATCTAACCTTAGTACTCATGTATATATCCAAGTGAGTGATTCTTGAAAATGTCTTTTCATGAGTTGATGCTTAAAAAAATTAATATTATAATAATAATGCAAAAAAAAGTTTTAATCACTTTGGGAAGAACAGAAAAATAAGTGGAGAAATGTGGATATTAAGGGACAGAGTTAAGAAAGACTCTAGAATTATCTAATTAGAATTGGAAAAGGCCTCAAAGAGTTTCTAGTCTAACCCTGCCCCCACCATAGGCAATGTTTCTATAGCGCTATAAAGCATGCTATATATATCACCTCATCTGAACTTCACAGCAACTCTATGAAGTAGGTATCCATTTTACAAATGAGGAAACTGAGGCTCAGGGGGGGGTTTAGTGACTTGCCCAGGGTTACACAGGAGATAAGCGGCAGAGAAAGGATTTGAACCCAGCTCCTCTTACTCCAAGTTCAGCCCTCTCCATACCACACCACACTTCCATACTAGCTCAATTCAATCAACTCTTCCTGTCTACCATATACAGGGAGTTAGCTATTCTGGGTTCTAAGAACACAAAGAGAAGGGCCACACAGGTTCTGCTGTCAAGGAATTTACAAGTAATTGGAGGAATGACAAGAACTCAAATAAAGGGAGACACAATAAGTAACACAAGTACGAAGGAGAGGTCTAGCCAAAATATCAAAAAACAGAGGGAATATTTTCATATGACTAAGGGAAATAATGAGAAAATCAGGGAAGGCTTCCTGGAGGAGGTGACATCTGAACTTGACCTGGAAGGAAAAGACTTCAATAGCTAGAAATGAGGAGGGACAGCCAGTGGGGATTGATATCAGGTATAGGTGACTGTCTGAATAAAGGCTCAGTGACTGGAAAGGGCAGGACAAGAATAAGGAATAAAGAATCTACGTGTTATCTGCAGCAGAGTAAATAAAAGAGATTTTTATTGAGCTAACGTCGGACAAAATATTTCTGTTTTCTCTCCTTTTCCCTCTTTTTTTTTCATAACTCATTTGCCCCCTCTCCATCCCTCTTTTTTTTTTCATTTCTTTATCTTTTCCATGAGAATGAATGTCCTTTCCTGACACTTTTAGGATTTCCAAAATCTCTCAGAAAATTGTTTCCTAAATGAATGGTCAAGGAAAAGGGAAGAAAGGAAAGGACCCAGGACCCAAGAGCCAGGTGTGCCAGATTTTTAGCTTTGACTAGCCTGTGTATTTTGGGGGAAATCAGTGTACCTTGCCAGAGTTCTGTTTCCTTAAATAAAAGGGTTGGACTAGTTCACAGTGGAATTCCTTTCTAGTTCTGTGTTCCTGTCCCCTGTTTTCTAATGTTCTATGCACTAAAATTCCTTCCAGCTATGTCTTAGATTCCATGATTCTAAAGATTTCAATTTGACATCCAAACAGACTTAAGATTCTTTATTTCTCAATGTCTAATATTTTAAAGAGCCAAGGTTTCATTGAAAGGCCTTATGGTATAGGGGAGAGTATTGGACTGGGAGGAAGGAGAACCTGGGTTAACTAACTCTGTGACCATAAGTAAATCATTTAATGTCTAAGCCTCCCTAAGGCTTATCTACTACTAGATGGGAGAGTTCCTATCTCCTTAATTTCTCCTTCATTGAGTAGAAACTTCTTCCACAAGGTAATCACAGCCCTTATTAGACTGTCTCCATGGGTCACTGAAAAAAAATCCATCAACCTTCTGGTGATTCCCCTAGTTATTAGCACCCTCTTTCTCCTGAAATTACTTTGTTTGAACTTGTATTTAATTACTTACTAACACATTATATTTGTATTTAATTACTTATGCAAGTGTTATATTCCCCTTGCCCCTTCATAGAATTTAAGATCCTTGAGGGGGAGAGACTTAATTTTGCCTCTCTATCTCTGATGCCAAGCACAGTGCCATGTACAAAGTAGGAAGGAGCTGTAAATATTCTCTAGTCCAAGTTTCTCATTTTATATATGAGGATCATGCAACCAGGGTATAGTCAATGGCTTAACCAAGCATATTCTGGAGCTCTCTAGTTCTCTTCACTAGACACACTCTTTTTTATGAGACTTTTCCTAGCCTGCCACTCTGCTACCAGCCTCCTCCACCATCCCCTGGACACCATCATTTATCTGTGCCCGTTAACAAACCAAAATCCTCTATTGGGGAACAGGACGTGAACACATCAGCTAAGTTTTCAGTACAACAACCCTGCCTGTTCAAAGGAAAGAACTGCTAAGGGTTATCAGTTAACAACACAGTCTAAAATAGTACTGAATTTGAGGCACACCCAGCTGGCTCTGGAAGTGACACCTTTCTTGAAAATAGACTCCTAGAATGTTGTATCTGGAGGAACTTTAAAATATAGAACATCAAATGTTAGAGTTGAAAGAAAACTTAGAAGATGTCAGAGTTGGAATGACTTTTAAAAGAGCATAGAATGTTAGAGCTGAAAGGGTCGTGAGAACATAGAACACAGAATTCAGAGCCCAAAGGGTCCTGAGAACAGAGAGCATAGAATGTTAGAACCCAAAGGGTCCTGAGAACATAGCACATGGAATTCAGAGCCCAAAGGGTCCTGAGAACAGAGAGCATAAAATGTTAGAACCCAAAGGATCCTGAGAACAGAGAGCATAGAATGTTAGAACCCAAAGGGTCCTGAGAATATAGAACACAGAATTCAGAGCCCAAAGGGTCCTGAGAACAGAGAACATAAAATGTTAAGAGCTAGAAGGAATCTTTTAACACAAAACATGAAACGTCAGAACTAACAGGACTCTTAGAAAATTTCTATCAAGTCAAATCAGCTCATTTTATAGACCGAACCTGAGGCCCAGAGAGGGGAAGTAGCTTGATAAGCACATATTTTCCCCTTGTTAACTAACGTTCAGATTTTTTTAAAAAGCTCTCTCCACTTTTGCTCCCTGAAAGACAGGAAACAGAAATGCTTCTGGAGAAGCTAAAACATTCAGAGGTGTTTGGATAAATGTCTCCAGTTTGGCAGGTTTTCTCATTTACCGCTCAGCTCCAGAACTACCAGAGAGCCCACAGTTCACTGCTTCCATTTGCATTTGTCTAGTGCTCTAAGGTTTTTACTCAATGCTTTCCAGACATTATCCCATTTCATCATTTAAAAGTCAAACCTGTGGGGCTCCCAGAGTGACCTTCCTTAGCTGGACGCTCCGGGTAGAATGGCTTCTTCACAAACTTCCTCAGGCAGGATAGGCAGAAAAACATGGAGAGTTTGGAAATGATTCCTGTTTTAAAGAACAGAGCAGCAGGAAGCATGAATGCCTCTTTCCTCTCAAGGAGTAGGAGAGAAAATTCTTGTGTGTGTGTGTGTGTTTTAAGGGACTTTTTACCTTCCATCTAGGCCTGTTTTACACCTTCCCAGCCATGTTCGGGTGGGGCTGTTGCTGAATTTTATACAGTTATTACTCTGCTTCTGATCACTGATTAAGATTTCCTAGCCAGCAATTTACTTTAGTGCTTTGGGGAAGAAGTGAGTTTCTTTCTGCTGCTCTATCATTTATATTATAACTTGATACCCTGAAGGAAATACCTTTCACATCACAATTAAGATGAGATTTTAAGTGAAAAGTTTGCCATATTAGTAAGGGTATGAAACACTAGGCCAGATGTGCTTCTGAAGCCACCCGTTTGACTGATGGCCAATAATGAATTGAATTTTCAACTTCACTCATATCTGCTTTTCCGCACTAACCTTCTGCTTATCCACAAGAAGGAGTTTTCTACAGTTTCAGGCACTTGGTTTTTCTTTTGGTTTCTTTTTATAGTTAAGGGAGGGGGGGAGGAAAGATTCATTTCTCCAAAGGGTTTTTTGAATGTTTACAAAAAAAAAAAGAGGCAAAAAAACAGTAAAGCACAATGTAACTTTCCTCATGACGGTCACCTGGGTCATATACCAGGATAAAATCATTATTAGCAATAAGACAAAAACGCCCCAAATCCCCTTTTTCCCACATTGCCAGTAAACTCCACTCTCAGTCCCTCAAGGTGGCATATACCTAATTAGTCGTGCCTTAAAATACAAATGCCCAAGCAGACATGCCCACAAAACAAACAACAACAGCAAAGCCCAGTAATTCTTCACAAGCCTACTACAGGAAACACTTGAGATCATAGGCTCCATGCCCGGCAAATTAAAAGATTTAACACTTGGTAGGTTAATCTCTCAGGTTTTAGTGACTGTGCTTACTGAAAAAAAAAAAATCAGAGGTAAACGGGCTGTCAGAGCACAAGTCTGGGCTGATTTTTTTCAGTGTGTCTGGCTCAAATTTTTTATTGAAGCTGAGGAATTCCTACCTCTGATAAGGATCTGTGAAGGATTTAGAGAAAAAGATGTCACCTCTCTCCTCCCACCCCCCACAACCCCTTTTACTGACAATCAAAAAAATACCAGTTTCCTTATGTTATATAAGTGTAATTCACTTTAAATTCCTTTTCTCTCTTTCTGAGTCTACAAGGACAAAGTGAAAGAATTATTCACCGAATAATCTATACTGCTTTCTCCCTCTTTGAATTATCATGTATAAACTTAACTATTTTAAGAGAAGCAGCTGGTGCAGAAGATAATGTTGGGCTTGAAATCAAGAAGACTTGTGTTTGATTCAGGCCTCTCACACCTACTGCCTCTGTGAGCCTCAGTCTCTTCATCTGTAAAATGGGGTTTATATGTTTATCTAGAGGATTAAATAATAAAATCTATGGGAAGCTTTTGCAAACTTTAGAGCACTAAAAAAATGTTAGTCATTAATACTAAGTTGAAGCCCCTACAGTAGTATTTAAATTTCTTTAGGGAAGGGATTCTTAACTTCAGTCCTTGAACCCCTTAGACATCCGGCGGTCCACGAACTGTGATGGGGAAACAAATGGAATCTTTCTTTTCTTTATTAATTTTATTTTTTTTAATCTTTCCTTTCAGTCACCTCTTTCTGAAGTCCAGCATTGGCTTCATTTTTGAACGTAGGCAGCCAAGTCTTCTGTGAGAAGGGGTCAATAGGATTCAGCAGACTGCCAAGGGGGCCGTGACATACAAAAGAAAGTTTAAGAACCCCTGAGCTGCAACAAGGATTGTTTCTGGTTTTATCTTTCATTCTTAGAATCTGGTCCAGTGCCTTATACACGCAGGTACTTAATATATGCCTATTAAAAAGACATTGAATTAGTGAATGAATTTCCTGGTGCCTAGCATAGCACCTCACACATTTTTCTTTCTTTTTTTTTTTTTTGTACAGATCTTTGATTTCATTCATGTAGCTAAGTCTCAATGTAGAAATCCCTCTGTCAGTACAAATCAGTAACTATCCTGCACCAAAGTCACTTCAGCTTTTCCAGACTGACACAACCAGTTAGGTGTCAGGGGCAGACCTGAACACAGATCCTCCTAATTCCAAGGATTCCTTGATTTCTTCTGTCCACCAGCCCATGCTGCCTCTCACCTTGCACATGATAAATAATTTATTGAATGAATTAATGCTGCCTTCCATTTGTATAAAGCAACTAAGGTAGCACATTTCGGGTACAGAAAAACTCATTTCAGAGCCTTTATTATGGGTTATTAGGAGAATTTCTTGATGATGCCTTAGTATCCTGATGTAACAGACCCAGCCAGTTAGAGCCGTGAGATAGAGCATCCAGCCTCATAGAGAAGGAGATGATGCAAAGTAAAACCTCCAAAGGTCAGGGATTACGGATCCACATCTCTTTGTCTATGCAGCAGTCAAATCCAGCATGAGGCAAAGGCAATAGGTGGGGGAGTCGTTACAGCACTGGATTTAAAAACTCCGGGAGACCTGAGTTCAAATCCTATTTCAGAAACTTACTAGTTATATGACCTTGGACAAGTTACTGCTTAACTTCTTTCAGCCTTAGGAGCCCCATCTGTAAAATGGAGATTACAAAGTAACTTTCCTGGGGTAGCAAGGTGGCGCAGTAAATGCGGTCTCAGACACTTAACGCTTACTAGACATATGACCTTTGTCAAGTAACTTAATCCCAATTGCCCTGCCTTCCTCCCTGCAAAAAAAAAAAATAACCTCCTCAGGTTGTTAGAAGGATCAAATTTTATACACACCTCCACCCACATGTGCGTATATGTATGGATATATACACATACACATACACACACATACACATACATATACATATACATATGCACACAAACATGTATTTACATTTATATACATCTATGTGTATGGGCGCATATACATACAGTGTGTGGGTGTATATATGTATATTTAATTGCAAAAAAGTAATTGACTGAATCTATCTGTGTATCTATATGTATTATATATACACACATGCATGTATGTGTTCTTGTTCTTGTTAGGCATATATTAGGTCCCTGTATGTTTATAGTAGGGGCAGCCTGATGGTGCAATGGAGAGACTGCTGGGCCCAGAGTCAGAAGGACTCATCTTCTTGAGTTCAAATCTGACCTCAAACACTTACTAGCTGTGTGATCCTGGACAAGTCACTTAACCTCTGTTTGCCTCAGTTTCTTCATCTGTAAAATCAGCTGGAGAAGGAAATGGTAAACCACTCCAGTATCTTAGCCACAAAAACCCAAAATGAGGTCATGAAAAGTCTGATATGACTGAAAAATGACACGATAACAACAACTTGTATAAGGTGCTGGACCAGGCCCCGGAAATATAAAGACAAAATTTAAAATGATCCTAGTCCCTACTCAAAGATTCTTAACCTTCATTTTGTATGTCATGGTCTCTTCGGCAATCTGGTGAAACCTATGGACCCTTCTCAGAATAAGGATTGGTTGCCTATGTTCATAATAAGTATATATAAATGTAAAGTGTTATGCAAAACTTAAAGCAACAAAAAAAGCTCTTATTAATTATAGAATATTGCTCAGTGCACGCATGTGTGCGCACAGGCACATGCACACACACACGTTAACATACTCTTAAGTCTAGCCTGTGACCGATGGATTTAGAAAGATTCCACACCCAGAACAAGATCACATGTGGCCAGCACCTGTGACCTATTGGCCTGGCCTGGTGTACCAGTGTGGGAGATAGACCTTCACTCTTAACCTCAGGGCCTTCCTCTTCTTCTGTGAAGGGAAAAAAAAAAACCCTTTTAGCCGGCACTTGACTTGTCTGAGAGGCCTGTGATGATAATAACAGTAAAATCTGATCATAAAGAAGTAAAAAGAAAACTACTGCCCTAGATTTCTTTTAGGCAAAGCAAGCAAACAAAAAAGCCAACCAGAGACTCCATGATAGAACAGGGGCAGGAAGATGTTGAATATGTTTTGTCTGAAAGGGTATTTCTCGAGAGCTCCTTTGTGAGCTTAGAAATGGTAATGAGTTTCCAAACTTGGGGGGATGGGGAGAGGAGAGAGGAATAGAGATGAGAGTTTCCTCCATCAGTGGAGGAAATCAGGTGAGAGACAGAGAGGAAAGAGTACTGTTTCTTTTGTTCTTTCTGGTTCCACAGAGATTTTCAACTAGTGAAAGCAGCATTTGAAATGAAAGAGAAAACCTTATCCTGCTCTTATACAAAACCAAGGTCTGCCTGCACCTGGGATCTTGTGTGTGGTTCTGGTCGCCATACCTCCTATCAAACTTGGAGAAGGTCCAGGAAAAAGCCACTAAAGGGATGAAAGGAATAAGGGTTTGGGGGATGGGGGAGGCCATGTGGAGAAGAGGGCCTGGAGACTGCTTACTTAGTGTATGAGAAGAGACTGAAAAGCCTCTTCATTTTGGAAAGAGAAAAACTCAAAGAGGACAGTTAGAATCCAAGTTTCATATTGGAAGGGTCTATATGTAATGTTAGGGAAGAAGAGTTTGTCCTATCAATTAATCTGGAAGGCTACATTGCATAGTGGGTGGGTACAGCTGATAGCGCACCCAGCCTGGTGTCAGGAAGACCTAAATTCAAATTTGACCTTGGACATTTATCAGCTTCGTGACCCTGGGCAAGTCACTTAAACCTGTTTGCCTCAGTTTCTCTTCTGTAAAATTATCCAAAGAAGGAAATGGCAAACCACTCCAGTTATTTTTGCCAAGAAACCCCCAGATGGAGTCATGAAGAGGTAGACAGGAATGATAAAAGATTGAACAACAAACTTTATAATGGGTAGAGGGCTAACCCGGGAATCTAGAACTCAGTTCAGATCTCACCTCATATATACTAGCTGTGTAACCCTGGGAAAGTTACCCTGTACTGTGGGCAATTATATGAGATTACCAATTTTATAAGACTATAAACTTTATAGGTGCAACTAGGCAGCACAGTGGATAGAATGCTGGGCCTGGAGTCAGGAAGAACTGAGTTCAAATCCACAGTTAAGACATTTACTAGCTGTGTGACCCTGGGCAAGTCACTTAACCCCATTTGCCTCAGTTTCCTCATCTATAAAATTAGGGTAATGACAATATCTACCTCTCAGGGTTGTTATGATGATTTAATAAGGTAATCATTGGAAAGCACTTAGAATAGTACCTGGCACATAGTGGGCACTATATAATTATTAGTTATTATTATTACAAGTTACAAATAAGTGTGGAAGTTCCCACAACAGGGAGTGCCATAGACCAATGAAATCACAGGATTATAGGTGTAGGGGTATGGAGGGGAAAAAGGGAGGTATAATATGAATATCGGTTTTACTCACCAAATCCCACAACACTTAAAGTAATATGACTGGTATAGTGGAAAGAAGATGAGAGATGGAGACTTGGGTTCATGATCTGGCTGTCACAGTTACTAGAAGAGTAACCTTAGGCAAGTAATTTAATCTTTCTGAATCTCATTTTCCTCATCTGTATTAAAAATACCCAAAAGTAAGCATAGGGAAATATTTAACACAATATTTAAAATACAGTAGAATAAAGATAATGTTAACATGTGGTTTTCTAAGTCAATATGTGGCTGATAAGAATTTTTATTTATAGTTTAGTGGTCCTATTTCTATTTGAGTTTGATACCAATGCCCTAGACTACTCTAGGAAATGCTGAGGATTCCATATACATGTATGAATACAGACATGCATGTGTGCGTATACACAGTTGTATGTGTGTATGAGATATACACTGTTTGTGTATAGATATGTATAGATATATACTGTTCTATGTATGTATATAGATATATACTGTTTTCCCTTTTATGTATGCGTACACACGCGTGTGTGTATACTGTTTTCCCTTTGTTCTATAAAAGATATTAAATTGATGGCTCCTCCCTCCCCCAGGGAGTTGGAGTTGGGAACTGGGGGGAGAACACATAACATTTCTTGTATTTGCTATGATAATTTCCATCATCTCTCATAGTTACTTACAAAAGCCAGAAGTGTGGCCAGTGTATTAACATTCAGGCATGTGACATGATGAATCATGTCCTATGAGAGGTCATTCCAAGTTCTATAGTGAGCTCAGGGAAGAACTTTGTTCTACTTGCCTAATTGCTGTACTTTGAAAAAATAAGGTTGAAATCTGTTGTAGAAAGAGCTTTAAAAAAAAAATTTTTTTTAACTTCCCGCAGCTTCCCAGGATGGAGGAGGAACTTTAGATACTTGTCTGTGATTGGTAGGGCCTAAACATCAGAGCTTTCGATTAATCTGTTGGATCTAGAGATATGTTCATATGATTGTTTATGAATGCAAGGATGAGCGAATGCTTATAGGTGTGTGTTTTTGCAAGCATACATATATAGATATATATACACATAAATATATAAATACAAATATTCATTATAACTGCATTAGATTGAACTGACCACTGTCATTTTGCAATAACTTCATTAATGTATTATAACCAAACCCAAATTCAAAGTTGTGAAAATGTGCTATAATATTTTTCAGCCAGTTTGTTAATATTTATACTGTTTTCCTACAAAATCAATGGTTTCTGGTTCATATCACACAAATCATTTTTATGGAACCATTTATGACATTAGATGTAGATGACTAATCAGTAGATAGATAGACAGACAGACAGATAGACAGACAGACAGAGATAGACAGACAGACAGACAGACAGATAGATAAATAGATAGATAGATGGTAGATAGATAGATAGATAGATAGATAGATAGATAGATAGATAGATAGATAGATAGATAGATAGATGATAGATGGGTGGATAAATAGATTTCCAGCAAATAATGTGCTTTAAATATATGTGTGTATGTGATTATACATGCATGTATATGCATATAGACAAGGTATTCCTACAGAGTAATGAGACTGATTGTTATGAATGTCCCATGAGCCAAAACTTGTTAGGTTACAGTCACATTTCATATATATGCATATATGTATACACATGCCCCCAACCCTTTCCCCTTCAGCAGCCCCACCCTCTACTCACACACATGGAAAAATAGCAGAGGATCTGGGCTAACTACACATCCACAAAACTCCCACAGAAACATAGCAACCAAACATTCAAAGATAAAAAGTTACATGAGAATATTTCATCAGGAAAAAAGTCAAGGTTATTTTTTACTTTAACTGCTACATGGAGGGGGAAGGGGTAATTTTATTTGTTAAATGGAAGAATTCTTATTTCTTCCTCCTCCCTCTCACTTCCTTAATTCCCCACTGTAGAAATATTCTAGGGAAAATATCTTTGCTTGCTTTATTAAAGTATTGGAAGAGATGTGTGCGTGTGTGTGTGTGTGTGTGTGTGTGTGTGTGTGTGTGTGTGGTCAGAAGCCAGAAAAATTCTCCCTAAGACAAAAAAAAAAAAAAAACTTTGGCTGATATCCATTCCCAGACTATAAACATATTCATTAACTTCCCAATCACATCATAAAGTGCTCTTCTCCTCTCCATGTTCTCCCTTGGTTCATATGATTCAGTTATAAATTGTGAAGAATCTTATTCTGATAGTTAAATGGAGGCAGCCCCATTTCTGGGGAAGTCCAAAAAAACTTCCCTTTGTTGGGTAAACTAGCTTCGGTAGACTTTTCATTGGGAACTGAATGGGTGTGTTCCATTTAGCTGCTGTTGGACTTTTAGAGCAAGAAATTGAAAGATGATCCTCTGATAGAGATCAGAGAAAGGGAGATGTTACCTCAGACACCAGCAAAGCATAAGCCGGCCTTATAAACAGGAAAGCACCAACCACAGTATTCTCAAACCATGAAATACAAGTAGGAACTTGTGAACTGAAACCCTAACTGAGTCCAAGAATCAAACAATGGTCATTTTTTGCTCAAGAAGGTGACAATCTCCAATTTTCCTACAACTGGTTTGGCTCAGAGGACCCAGTTTCTAGCAGGTAAAGGACACAAACTAATGGGTGTACATGTCTTCTCCCTCTGCCCCTGGCCCCAGCCCCCATGCATCTCATAGCTTCTGCCTGTAAAATGTGATTAGATCATGTGTTTTGCTCTCTGGGCCACTTTTTGCCTGTGTCTAAAAGTAGGCTCCTGGTTTTCATAAGTACCTTCTGATTTGCTCAAACTCTTGCACCTTCTGATTTGCCCAGACAAAGACCAGAAACTGAAATCCAGCTGAATTACCCAGTTGTATTTATTAACAAAGTGGCATTCAGCCAAAATGCTGAGCACATCAGGACTATAACCTGTTCAGACATAATGGCTGCCTTTGTAAGAATATCTCTACATTTCTGCAACTCTACCCCCACCAGTTTGTTCAATGAACCAGAAATTATTTCTATTTCTTTGCAGCCAGAAAGAAGAGATCAGTAATAAGCCAGGTGTGCATTTCTTTTGCTGCTTTTAAAACAGGATAACATGAAAATATTTAGCTATCTTCATTCTCTCATCAAAAATAATTTTGAGTTCCCCACATTAACTTGAAGATACAATACTCAGCAATAATAGATACAGGGTGGTCACGTGGGTGAATTATTTTTGAAAACAGATTTTACTTAAGAACTATACAATTCAATTCAATGAGAATGATGGCCTCAACACCTATGATACACTGACTCCTGTTCTAGGCACTTTGGGGGATATATGAGAAATATAAAACACTATTGCTTCCCTTAAAGAGCTTATAATCTAGTTGGGGAGATAACACACACCCTCACAGAGTCAGATAATGATATATGACAGTATGAATGAATGCCAAAGTAATGACAGCATACACATGCTATGAGTTCAGAGGGAGGTGCCCATCTTCCTGCCTGTTACTGTCTGTAATAGGTTACCTCTTTTAAGTACACTTAAACATCTGTGAGGTGGGATATTCCACCATTTGTCTTGGTTTGAATTCACAATCCTCAAGAACTATAGAAACCAGTGGGACTTCATATAAATATCACGGGAGAGATTTAGCAATATGAAACTCAGTAAATGACCTCGCAAATGCACACCACATATGTACAATTTCAGGCTTCAATTCCTTCATCTAAGAAATGAGGATCTGGAAAAAGATTGATCTCTAAAGGGCCTCCTGGCCCTGTGTTCTCTATTCTAAAGTTCTTTCCAGTTCAGACATTCTATGTTCCAAAATCCCTCCCATCACCCTCTGACTCTGTGACCTAAAGTAAGTCGATCTGTAGCAGCACTTGATAGGTACAAGTCCAGATGAGGGGCCCAAACTGAAAAGGCTAAATGACTTGCAAAGCTATTTCATAAGCTTATCAAATTTAGAGGCTTTGCTAAGAGTCTTAAAATCCTCTGATATATTCATGCATGGATACTTGTCTGCAGGGAATTTGGGGATCAGGGCAACCAGACAGGTGACCATCTTTCCAAAGTGGAGACCTTGCCACAATGCCTTGCTTTATCAACCCTATTTTCATTCCTTTACTCCACAAACCTCAAGTGCACAATATGTAAAATCTCCCATGCTGGGCATTAGGGGAGATACAGAGTTTAGGTGTTCTTGCCTTAATGGAGTTTATAGGGGAAAAAGATACCAGCTGGGCGGTATAATGGAAATGCTGTTGAACATGAAGTCAGTAAGATCTGAGTTTAAATCCTGTCACACACAGATACCCTGGGCAAGTCACTTAACATTTCTTAACCTGACTTTCATCATTTATAAAATGGAGTTAATAATAGCATCTATTTCAGAGGGTTGTTCTAGGTAGCTAGGTGGCTCAATGGATAGAACACTGGGTTTGGAAACAGGAAAATTCATCTTCATTGGTTCAAATCTGGCCTCAGCTACTTAGTAGCAATGTGACCCTGGGCAAGTCTTGCCCCTGTTTGCCTCCTTTCCTTGTCTGTAAAATGTGCTGGAGAAGGAAATGGCAAATCACCCCAGTGTCTTTGTCAAGAAATGGGGTCACAAAGACTTAAACAATGACATAGGGTTGTTATAAGGACCAAAAAGCACAATATATGTGAAGCACTTACCAAACCTTAAAATGCTGCATGTTAGTTATTGTTAAAGTATTCAATGATACATGTGTGCTGCTAGAATGACTTTGTGCAAGGAGGCCCCATTTTCCTAATCAGTAAAATGACAGTTGAACTCTAAGATTCTTTCTAGTGCTGTCTTGAGTTCACATCCTGCACTGGACACTTACTGGGTGTGTGGCCCTGAACCAGTCACTTGACTTTTCTACAGCCTCAGTTTCCACATCTGTAAAATTCTAAGTACTTTATGAATAGTAGCTGTCATTGTTATTCTTTTAGCTTATGATCCTATGTAATTTATAAGATAATGGTAAAGAAATTTACTACATGAGGTTCAATGAAATAAATAGGTCATTACTTACCAGGGGGGATCTGAGAAAGCTTCCTAGGAAAGTGGCGTATGATCTGGGCCATGTACAACAGGGACAACCTTCCTTGTGCCACTGTGAAAACCTCAGGCACCCATCACAGCCAACTGCATAACTACAGCTGATACCCCTTGGTGGGAGACTTTCTGGATTTTCAGAGAGGGTCCATACTGACTCTGCTTGGACTTTTCTGTAAATCTTATCCCTGACACCATGCTCATACCATGAACAGCAATAGCTAGTCAGATAGGTGCGCACTTAGAGTGCAGGGACACAAGAATGTCTAGAGTGGAAATAAGTGTGTGTGTGTGTGTGTGTGTGTGCACGCACACAAACACTCACAGTCATATACATATACACTTATCTATACAAACACAAATGCATTCCTATTTGCATATACCTAAACCCAATGATATCTAATATTTCCATAGAACTTTAAAGTTTGGCAAAACTCTTTATGCACATGATATCATTTGATCATAACAACTACCCTCTTCAGTAAATCTTACAAATATTATTATTCCCATTTTACAAGTAAAGAAACTGAGGACTTGAGAGGTCAAATGCTCTGCCTGTCCTAATGGCAAATGGCACTTATGTAGTACTTTACATTTGAACCTCACAACAACCCTTCCAGGTGCTAATACTACAAGTGAAATCATCCAACTTGTATGTATGGGGGGACTTGGGTTTAAAGACATTAGTCCAGGGGTGGGGAACCTGCAGTCGTGGGGCCACATGTGGCCCTCTGGGTCCTCAAATGCAGCCTTTGATTGAATTCAAACTTCACAGAATTAGAGTTTCTTTATTATTTATATTTATAAATTTTATATATTTATATTTATAATTTTATCAAGGGGATTTGTTCTGTGAAGTTTGGATTCAGTCAGAGGGCCACACTAGAGGTTCACATGTGATCCTGAAGCAGCAGGTTCCCCACCCCTGAGTTAGGTGACTTGCGACAGCTAAAAAGTGTCACAAATGGGATCCATACCTTCCTGATTCCACTACATGAAGCTGCCTGTGTGGATAATCATAGGAGAAAGGATTTCATAGGATTTAAGGGACCTTAGAGATCTTCTGATCCAACTGCTTCACTTTGCAGATAAGGAAACTGAGACCCATAATGTTATACTGCCTTACCCCAGGTCTTAGGGGTAGTGAATGGTGGGCAGGACATGAATCCAAGTTATCTGATTATAAACAGCAGCTTTTCCACAGCTCTCATATTATCTTGTATATACATAAGCAAACACATACAGTCACACATTGCATATACATAGTAGGACATATACATGCATTCTCCCACAAGTATACACACACACACACACACACACACACACATACACACACACGAGCTTCCTCTGTATTTGGCTGTTGGATATGTTTGCACCCATTACAAAATCTCACCAAGGCATCATATATAAAACCTTCTTTGGCACCTTTTTAAATTAAATCTGATGAATAGGAATCCAGAAGTCAGACTGTTTGCAGAACGACATCATAGAAACAGACTCTTTGATGCTGCCAACCCTGGAGTGAACATTTTTCATCTTAGTACAGTATATGGTTGCCAGCACAGGATTAATTGCTGCAATCTATTTCTGGTTCTCTCTGTCTCCTTTAGTTGTGAACTCTGACAATACAAGCAGTCTAGATGGTCCTGTAGGTAGCAAAAATAATGCTTTGAAATTACATAGCACAGGGAAGAGCTCAAAGCAGAGAGGGTGAGCGATTTGTCCACAGTGCTCTGGCAATGGGAGGGCGAGCACGTGGAAGTCACACATATCCTTATTTCAAGTCTAAGCCTCTTTCCACTATGAAACCACTAAAGGCACATCAGTGGGGGATGACACAAGCATCCTGTCAGTTCCTTTAAAGTGAGCAATGGGAGGAAGGCAGTAGGGAAGGAATTAGGAAGGCTGGGTGCCACATAAAGGACTATTCTCTCCCTTGGTCATAGAATCATAGAATGTAGAGTTGGAAGGAGGTACTAGAGTAAGTGCTATTCAGTGTCTTTGGAGTCGGCTACACTTTGTCTTCTGTAAATTAAGCTGCTGCCTGGTGCCCTGTCCTCGAGAACTATATGTATATCACTTCTGGTATCAATATCTATTATATCACTTCTGGTATCAGTATCTATATCTATATCACAGTATCCTATGAATATCTGCCATGTGTCCTGGGAAAATCTGGTGGCTCGGTGGTACAGTGAATAAAATGCTAGGCCTGGAGTTGGGAAGATCTGAATTCAAATGTGACCTCAGACACTTAGCTACGTGACCCTGGGCAAGTCACTTAACCTTTGTCTCAGTTTCCTCATCTGTAAAAGAGGGATAATAGTAGCACCTACCTCCCAGGGGTTTTGTGAAGATCAAATGAGATAATTATTGTAGAGCCTGCTACGTTGTGAGCATTATATAAACATAATTTATTATATATAATAATTATTATATGGAATTTTATATAATCATTATATAATATAATAATGTAATATACACCATTATATATAATGATTGATATGTATCATATATAACGACCATTATATTACATTGTATATAATTGTTAAGTTATATATGATTGTATATTATACTGTAGATAATCATTATATATGATATATGATATATGGTATACTAATGTAATATCCACTATTATATATAATAATTATTATGTATTTATTATTATTACTGTGAGACAGACTCAAACAATCATTAGGCATTATTAAGTACCTGCTATGTGCCAGACACTGTGCTAGAAGCTAAGAATATGACGAAAGTAAGAGTCCCTGCCTTTGAGGGGATTACAGTCTAGCCTTGGCAAAAGAACATAGGTATAAATGATATAGATTCAAGATAATGGACAGGAAGGAGATGGGGGGGGCAGGAGGAGGGGAGAGAAAAGACACTGGCACCTGGTAGAATTTGGAAAGCCTTCATGAGCTGAGCCTGGAAGGAAACTAGAAAATCTAAGTGGTCAAGGTGGGAAGGGAGTGCAGTCCAGGCATAGGGTACAGCTAGAGTATAGACAATAAAATGGAAGATAGACGGTATGAGTAACAGTAAGAAACAGCCAGTTTGGCTACACAATAGTACACTGGAAGGGGAGTGATGTACATTAAGGCTAGCAAAGTAACTCAAATCTTACCTCCTCCAGATGATCCCAACCCACAGCAATGTGGGAACAAATCATATAACAAAGGGGGACATGTGGGGGAGAAAAGGTGCTTGTAGCTGGTGGGAAAAGAAAGTTATGTGTTATGTTTATAATACTTAATATTGCTTTCTATTTTATTTGGTTTTTCATATGCCTTCTTTTCCCAACTTGAGTACAAATGTATGTTTTATTCAGCTCTGTATTCCTAAATATTTGTTGATTCATATTTTATTTGTAAATATAAATTTACTTGGCTGTTGACAATATCTGAATTCATGGCAGTTTGAAAAGTGAAAGGCTAATTTCTCTGAAAGAAAACTGCTTCCAGGACAAAGGAGACCCCAGCATGGAAACCTCCAGGAGTCAGTCAGTAGTCAAGTATCTTGCACTCAATTAGTAGTAAAGCAGCCTGGGTTATTGGTGGCAATGGGTCTAAACAGAAAGGGAGGTTTTAGGGAGAATGACTTCTAAAATGGACTTAGGGGAACTTCATGGATCATGAAGAAAAGACAAAATTTGATGGAAAACTTATCTACAAAGACAAGGAGTGAATTATAGCTCCTTCCCCTAAAAGGAAAGTGGTATTAACATCACTGGCAAAATGCAGGAAGCTGTCAATATTGGCTAAATTATGTGAGAAGTTCAGGGGTCTCCAAACTTGGAGAGATGGAAAGGTCTACGGAAATAGGACAAGAAGCAAAGAATCCTGGATATGGAGTTAACACACCAGGGTTCAAGTCCCAGCTCTGCTACTGGCTACCTGTGTGATCCTGAACAAGCTATTTAACATCTCTGGGGTCCAGTTTCCTCATCTGTCAAGTTAAGGGATTATGCTTGATTACTTGGAAGATCCCTTGCAGCTCTACATTTCTAAAAGCATCTTAGCAATCTATGAATTGCTTTTGTTGTTGTTCAGTTGTTTTCAGTCATGTCTGACTCTTCATGGCCCCGTTTGGGGTTTTCTTGGCAAAGCTACTGGAGACATTTGCCATTTCCTTCTCCAGTTCATTTTACAAAGGAGGAAACTGAAGCAAGCAGAGTTAAGTGACTTGCACAGGGTCACATAGATATACTTCTCATTCAATTCAAACAAATATTTATTAAGTTTGTTACTAGTGAGTATACAAAGATACAATAGTTGGTCTGTCTTCTCAATTTACAGTCTAAGGAAGGGTGAGGAAGGGGATTTTGCATATATATATATATATGTATACACACACACACACACACACATATATACACACACATATATACACAAGGAATGAATACAAGATAAAATTTGTTGAGAGCAAAGGAAATGTCCAGGCAAAGTGTTCTGGGAAATTTTGAGAAAGGGGAGGTCACTTTCTAGTGAGGGGTTCAGAGAAATCTTCATGGAAGAGAAGGCACCTGAAATCCTTGAAAGAACTGAATAATTTCAGCAGTGATTGTGTGGAGGGAAGTGCCCAGACCAGAGGTAGTCTTCAGGAATTCATTATGACAGATGAGGACAGGATGAAAACTAGGAACAACTGGGGATTAATTTGGCTGGAATAAATTAAGTAAGAAAAGGATTAATATGAAATAAGATTAGAAAGGTAGGCTGGAACCAGATGGTGAAGGGTTTAAATAACAGGCTAAGGATTTTGTATGTTATCCTTAGAGGCAAAAAGGAGGCCCTACAGAGTTTTGAGTTAGAGAATGACATGGTTAGATATATCCATTAGAGAAATTAATTTGGTAGTTGTACAAAGATTAGATTAGAGAAAGATTAAATTGAGGGAGACCAGTTAGAGACGACAACAATAGTCCAGGAAGAGGCAAGGGGGGGGAACCTAAGAAGTATCAAGGAAAGTACCAAGAAGTGAGGGATACAAGAGATATTATACACATAACAACAATTTACTGCATTTTAAAACATGAAATAATTTTGTTTTTCCTCAATTACACCTCAAAACAATTTTTTGACTTTAAAAAAATTTTTTGAGTTCCAAATTCTCTTTCCTTACCTTCCTCCCTCCCCTTCCCCTTCCCTGAGATAGTAAGTAATCCAATATAGGTTATGCATATGCAATCACGTAAAACATTTCCATATTAGTCAAGAATACAAAAGAAAGAAAGAGAAAGGAAAGCAGGAAGGGGAAGAAAGAAAAAGAAAGAAAGAAAGAAAGAAAGAAAGAAAGAAAGAAAGAAAGAAAGAAAGAAAGAAAGAAAGAAAGAAAGAAAGGAAGGAAGGAAGGAAGGAAGGAAGGAAGAAAGAAAGAAAGAAAGAAAGAAAGAAAGAAAGAAAGAAAGAAAGAAAGAAAGAAAGAAAGAAAGAAAGAATACTTCAGTCTGTATTCAATTTTTTTCACTGGAGGCAGATAGAATACTTCATCATGAGTCCTTTGAGATTGTCTTAGATCACTGTATTGCTGAAAATAGCTAAATCAGTCACAACTCTTCATCATACAATATTGCTGTTACTATATACAACATTCTCCTGGTTCTGCTCATTTCACTTTGCAACAATTCATACAAGTCTTTCCAGGTTTGTCTGAAACCATCCTGCTTATTTCTTATAGCACAATAATATTTCATCACAATCAGTACATTATTTTTTTTTTTAGTTTGGGGTTTCTTCTGCTTTTTTTTTTGGAAGGCAGGGTAATTGGGGTTAAGTAATTTGCCCAAGGTCACACAGCTAGTAAGTGTTAAGTGTCTGAGGTCAGTTTTGAACTCAGGTCCTCCTGACTCCAGGGGCAGTGCTCTGTTCACTGTACCACCTAGCCACCCCAATCAGTATATTATTATTAAAGAAGTCTTCGGGGTAAAACTCTGACTTCAGAAAACAAAAATCACCCTTGATGCCCTTGTCAGAGACAAAATAACAACTTACAAAGCTCACTTTTCTATAGCCCTCTAAAGATTATGAAGTGTTTTCTTAATGAGTATGTGAGAAATGTTGTGCAAGTATTCTAATCTCCAGTCTACAGATGAGTAAATTGAGGCTCAAGCAGTTAAGTGACCTGTCCAAGACCACACTGCTAGTTAATAAAGATGTAGCAACTCAAAACCATGTCTTCTGTGTCCAAATCACTACATTGTACTAGGCTAGCTAGAACATAGATTTGACCCAGTGTGGCTTTTCTGATATTGTGTAACTTTCTTTACTTGTCCAAATTTGCTTTGTTTGACTGATGTGTACAAATATTGCTCTTCATATAGTCTTCAGTGTCTTCTCTCTTCCCCATGACTTTTTGTCCAGTTTCAGATCCAGCTTTGTATAAATCCCCTCTATTTGAGTAACTGTGTCCAAACACCGTTATCTTCACATCTAGTTAACATTTCCCAACACAGGCAAGGCTCAGGGATTCCAAAACCAGTTTGAAACAAGCCGGTGGAGTCTGCTGCACCCTAGCCCTTCTGAAAGTCCCCAGGGAGTAATCTGGAAGGAGGAGATAAATGCTGCTTGGGATCCAGCCTTAGCTATTGCATAACCAATTGCATAGGAAAGCTGTGACTAGTTGGGCAAGCAAGGAGTTAACAGCCCTCCTGGGGCATCCTGCAGCTGCTGCTGGCAATCCCATAATTAGGCATAATTAAACAACAGTTTCTTGAGGTGATGTTGGAAAACTTAATTGGCTACAAACACCTGAGCATCTATAAAGAGGGTTATAGAATCCAGCAGCAGAAGAGGTAAGGAAAGGGAAGGGAAATCAGCGAGTAAGGGAATGGGATATCACAATGACATGTGGGATTTTGTTCCTTTTTATCATCATAAAAGGTTATCAGACAATATTCTCTTTCGAGAGACTTAGGGCACATCTTGAACAAAGTTGCCGGATTTATGCATTTAAAATGTTACAAAAGTAGGTGAGGTGAGGTGGAACAATCAAAAGAAAGGGATGGGGAGAAAAGTAATAGTGACTGTCAAACACATCAGAGGATTTAGGAGGCTGAGCCAAGATGGCAGAGAAAAGGCGGTGACTTGCCTGATCTCTCCCTAAAAGTCCTCTGAACACCTTTAAATATTGCCATAAAACAATTTCTGAAGTGTCAGAACCACAAAAGTACAAGGGGAAATAGTTTTCCAACTAAAGACAACTTAGAAGGTAGGCAAAAAAGGTCTGTTGCACCTGGATGAGAGTGGAGAAGTCCAGAGCAAGCCATGCCAGTGCAGACTGGGCGCCAGCAAACCAGGAGTAGGTCTTGGGAGCCACTGAATCAACAGTGAATTTCTCAGACCACAGATGGTAAAAAGGTTGAACAACAGATCAGAAGGAGATTACAGGGGTCTCTTTGCTAGCATTGCGGGCAGGACTCTGTTGCTTCCCATACTCAGATCTGGGTGACAGTCCCAGGGTGAGGAGGAACACTAACATACCAGAGCTTACAGCAACAGTGGAGGTGGGGATCCTTCTCACAGTTCCAGGGCAGCAAAGTGTACTTGGGATCATTCACAGACCACAGCACAGGTCAGGAGAGTAGTAAACACCTTTCCTTAGATCATACCATCTTGGAAGAAGTGAAAACTTAGAGGTTCCTAGAAGTATCTCTGAAAACAGCTGCACACACAAAAAAACAAAAAACCCCTTAAGTTTGGGATAGTGCCCCCTCCACCCTGGAAGCAGAGCCCTACATTAACACAGGGGTTAAAAATCAAGAAATGGACTGAAAAAATGTGCAAAGAACAGGAAAAAAAAATTCTGACTGTAGAAAATTACTAAGGTGACAAGGAAAATCAAAACACATACTCAGAAGATAATAAAGTCAAAGTTCCAACATCCAAAAGCCACCAAGAAAAATATGAATTGGTCTCAGACCATGGAAGACCTCAAAAAGAATTTTGAAAATCAAGTAAGAGAGGTAGAAGAAAAAATGTAAAGAGAAATGACAGTGATGCAAGAAAATCATGGAAAAGGAGAATCAACAGTTTGGTAAAGGAGACACACAAAAAAAATACTGAAGAAAATACCTTAAAAAACAGACTGGGCCAAATGGTAAAAGAGGTACAAAAAGTCAATGAGAAGAAGAATGCCTTGAAAAGCAGAATTGACCAAATTGAAAAAAAGGCACAAAAATTCACTGAAGAAAAAAAAAAACTCCTTAAGAAGTTGTATTGGCCAAATGGAAAAGGAAGTACAAAAGCTCATTGAAGAAAATAATTCCTTAAAAATCAGAATTGAGCAAATGGAAAGTAATGACTTTATGAGACACCAAGAAATAATAAAACAAAACCAAAGAATGAAAAAATAGAAGGCAACATGAAATGTCTGATTTGATAAACAACTGACCTGAAAAATAGATCCAGGAGAGATAATTTTAAAACTGTTGGGCTACCTGAAAGCCATAATCCAAAAAAAAAAGAGCCTAGACATCATCTTTCAAGGAATCATCAAGGAAAACTGCCCTGATATTTTAGAACCAGCAGATAAAAAAAATTAAAAGAATCCACCATTTCATGAAAGACCCCAGGAATATTATAGCTAAATTTCAGTGTTCCCAGGACAAGGAGAGAAGATTGTGAGCAGTCAGCAAGAACCAATTCAAGTACTGTGGAGTCATAATCAGGAGATTACAAGATTTATCAGCTTCTACATGAAAGGACTGCAGGGCTTGGAATATGATATTCTAGAGGGCAAAGGAGTTGGGACTACAACCAAGAATCGCCTACTAAGCAACACTGAATATAATCCTTCAAGGGAAAAAATTGATAATCAATGAAATAGAGGACTTTCAGCATTCTTGATGAAAAGACCAGAACTGAATATAAACTTTGACTTTCAAATAAAAGACTCAAAAGAAGCATTAAAAAAAGTAAACAGGGAAGGGAAATATAAGTGACTTAAGGTTAAACTGTTTACATTCCTACATGAGAAGATGATACTTGTAAACTCTTAAAAATTTTCTCATTATCAGGATATTTAGGAGTATATATAGAGGGAGGGAACAGGTGTAAATTGAATATGAAGTGATAATATGGAAAAACAATTAAGGAGTGAGAAAGAGGAATGCACTAGGAGAAAGGGAAAGGGAGAAGTAGATAAATTATCTCACATAAAAGAGGCAAGAAAATGGTTTTACCATGGAGGGGAAGATGAGTCAGATGGGGGAAGGGAGGGAGCCTTACTCTTATCAGAACTGGCTCAAAGAGGATATAACATACATACTTGAGTATAGAAATGTATCTTACCCTACAGGAATGTAGGAGGAAAAGGGGATAAGAGAAGGGGGGGATGGGATAATAAAAGGAATTGTAGATTGAGGCAATTGGTAGTCAGAAGAGAGGGTGAAAAGAGAGAGAATGGATAGGATGGTGGGAAACACATTTAGTAGTCGTAACTGTGAAAAAAAATTTTGAAGCAAGTTTTTCTGATAAAGGCCTCATTTCTAAAATACATAGAGAACGGAATCAAATTTATAAAAATAGGAGCCATTCCCCTAATGATAAATGCTCAAGAGAAATAAACAGTTTTCAGATGAAGTAATCAAAGCTATCTATAGTTATATGAAAAAATGCTTTAAATCACTATTGATTGGAGGAATGCATATTTTAAAAATTCTGAGGTACTATCTCATACCTATTAGATTGAGTAATAGGACAAAAAAGGAGAATGACAAATGTGGGAAGGGATATGGAGAAAATGAAACATTGGTGCACTGTTGGTGGAGTTGTAGACTGATTCAATCATTCTTTAAAGCAATTTGGAACTATGCCAAAAAGGTTATAAAACCATGAAAACCCTTTGACCTAGAAGTGCTTCTACCATGTCTATATCCAAAAAGAGATTTTTTAAAAAGGAAAAGGACCGATATGTATGGAAATATTTATAGTGGCTCTTTTCTGGTGGCAGGGAATTGGAAATTGGAAGGATGCCCATCAATTGGGGAATCTTTGAACAAATTGTGCTTTGTGATTGTGTTGGAATATTATTGCAATATATAAAATGATGAGCAGTATGTTCTCAGAAAAACCTGGAAAGACTTACGTGAACTGATACAAAGTGAAATGTACTGTGTACAAAGTTATAACAACATTATAAGATGATCAACTGTGAATGACTTAGCTATTCTCAACAATACAACGATCCAAGACAACTCTGAAGGATTTATGATGAAAAATGCTATTTATCTCCAGACAAAGAACTAATGGTGTCTGAATACAGATACTTTTTAAATTTTATTTTTCTTGAGGATATTTTTGTCTATTTTTTTTATACTATGACTAATATGGAAATATATTTTGCATGACTGCACATGTATAGCCTATGCACCTTTGTGTAGAGGGAGGAAGGGAGAGAATTTGGAACTCAAAGTTTTCTAAACAAATGTCAGAAATTGTTTTTACATGAAATTGGTGAAAAATCTAATACTAAATACATTTTGAAAAAAGAAAAAAAATCAGAGGATTTATATCTGAAAGGAGCAAATCATTTAGTGCAAAGGTCAGTAAAATATGGCCCAAGGGCCAAGTCTGATATTAAAAAATGTAAAATAAATAAATAAAAAAGAAAGAAAGGAAAGAAAGAAAGAAAGGAAGGAAGAAAGAAAGGAAGGAAGAAAAAGAAAGAAAGGAAGAAAGAAAGAAAGAAAGAAAGAAAGAAAGAAAGAAAGAAAGAAAGAAAGAAAGAAAGAAAGAAAGAAAGAAAGAAAGATCTTAGCTGAAAGGTCATATAAAAACAGGCAAGAGATTTGGTCTGCAGGCTAGATGTTACTGGACCACTTGTCTAAGGTCACACAGAAGGTGGTAAAACTAAGATCTGACGTATGTCTATTGATGACAAAAGTGTTGTGCCTCCCATTTCCCCCATGATATTCTGAGGATGGACAGAAGATGGTGAATGCAAATTCCTTCATGTTTTCCCTGTTATCTATGGGGAAATTGATCCCATATCTCACCTGGAGTTATATATATGAGTCACAGATGTGAATGACATGACTTTTAAATCTCCATGCCCTTTTGAACTTTTCAGTAAACTTTCCTGCACCCCCTATTCAATATGAAAGAAAATAAATTCTTCAGTTTACCATAGATACTATATTCACATATGAAATACAATAAAGAAATTAATTTGTTTCTGTTCTAAGTATCCTTTTGTACCTTCATTAATTAGAAATTAATTCAAAGTCTCTAAAATATTTCACTAGGATAATAAAGTTATTTGCCAAATATTCCCTGTATCCCCTGGGAATCCTCTAGTCTGGGACTCCCTGACTTACTAGAAATGCAGCTTCATGCAGGGATGTGTCATGGCATGACCTTTGATCATTTTTCATCCATTCTGGTCTTTTTAGTAATGCAGGGAAACCACCTTGGGCCTCTGTATCAGTTTCTTCTGAACTGGAAAGCTAAAGTTCAAATTCCATTTCTTTAGACCTTCAATGTATACTGAATTTGCATAATATAAATTACTCTTCAGAATGTGAATTCTATGAGTAATATTAATATCAAACTTATGTAGCACCTTAAGGTATACACAGTACTTTACCTATATTATCTCACTTGATCCTCATAACAGCCCAGTAATGTTGGTACCATGTTATCATTGTCCCCATTTTGTAGATGAGAAAACATGTTGGGAAGTTAGTGACCTGCCCAGGGCCCCACCAATAAGTGTCTGAGACAGGATTTGAACTTGAGTCTTCCTGACTCCAAGGCTAGTATTCTATAGCCAGGGGAGGGGAACCTGCAGCCCTGAGGCCACATATGGCCCTCTAGGTCCTCAAGTGTGGCCCTTTGACTGAGTCAAAGGTCACATGTGGCCTTGAGGCTGCAGGTTCCCCACCCAGACGGGCCAGTGATATACTTAGGTTTCAAAGGTTAACAGGACTCACAAGTTCAGGTGTCTATGTATAACACTTGGCACGGGGCAGATCATCAGAAGAACACAATAGCTATTTTTGGTTCTGAGGGTAGGGAACTTGCTATATTCCTCATTACTCTCCCCCCCAGAACTTAATCATAAATGTAGCTGAAGGTCATATACATATAGACTTAGAATCAAAGGGACATAGGCCATATAGTCTAAACCTTTAACTAAACTGAGAAGCCTCTCTGTAACATTCTTCCAAAGTAGTCAAACAGTAGCACTGTGATTTTTTTTAAAGCAATATACTCCATTTATGGACAGACTGCATTTTTTTTTCTTCCTCATTTGCTGAGATCTGTTTCTTTATAACTTCCACTTTTCAATTCTCTTCTGTCGGGCCAAGATGAACAAATCTAATTTCTCTTCATATGATAATCCTTCAATATTTAAAGACTATAATCATGTTTCCTTGAGGTCTTTTTTTTTATACTAAGCAGCTGTCTAGTTTCCCTTAAAAGGAAACACAAAATCAAATTATTTTCTTAATTTATAGAACATTAAAACTGGAAAGAACCTAAGAAATCAGCTGACCCAATTCCCTCATTAAAAGAAATCCAGAGAGGGGGAGTAACTTGCCCAATTAGTATCAAAGCCAGAGGTAATGATATTTCAATTGATAGGGCACTTCATGATTACCAACAGCTTTATAGACATCATTTCTTGATCTTCACAAACCACTCTGTGTGATCAGTGATTGAAATATCATTTTCATTTTGCAAATAGGGAAATGGGCTCAGTGTTTAAATGACCTGTCCAAGGGAACAAAAAGTGACAATTCTTTTTTGCTTTTTGGAGGGGGAAAGAAGGGCAGTTGTGGTTAAGTGACTTGCCCAAGGTCACATGGCTAGTTTTTTCGTGTGTGTGTGTGTGTGTGTGTGTGTGTGTGTGTGTGTGTGTGACAAGTGTCTGAGACCAAATTTGAACTCAGGTCCTCCTGACTCCAGGGCCAGTGCTCTATTCACAGTGCTCTTAGTCACCCCCAAAAGTGACAATTCTTAAGCTCAGCTTAGTGGCTCCTAGTGCTTGTAAGGGGCTGGTAGGACCAAAAATTTGGACCTGGAAGGTCTGGACCTTAGAGGTCATTTAGTTCCACTCATCAGTAAAGACAAGGAAACTGAGGCTCAAAGAGGTTGGCTAAATGACTTACATAGAAATTAACCAAGTAACAGAAGTAGGATTTAGCCCCAAGTCTTCTCATTCCATGTCTAGCAACATTTCTCTCCTCTGCTCAAAACTTATGAGGTGCATTCAATTGCTGTAGTGCTTGTAACATTAAGGTATTTCATTTGGCCACTGGGAGAATTCCATTCTTCCCTTCCTACCTTTATTGATCAAAGTCTACAACATTGCCCTAATTCCATAAGAGTAAACTCTGTCAACCAATGACTAGACTTTGGTGCTTAGAAGGAACAATTAAGTATTGCCGTGGCCTCTAGAAGAGTTAGAAAAAGTGGAGCCAGTCAGCTAGCAACACTGGGCCTGTACCTGATGTTAAAATTAATAGAGATAAACTGTTGGCACTTCCATGGACAAGCAAGCTGGAGCCTGACCTGGCTGTGCCAGAATCCTAAAGTAATAATCTCTGGAAGCAGAGCCGCCATCAGCCTGAGTATGAAAGGCCAATATTACAAGGCTGCATGCATAGGATCCTTTCAACACATCCTGGATGATATTTCTTATCATAACATAGGCCTGAGTATGGGTGTGTGTCTCTAATAAATACTTTGGGAATTTGAAGTTAAGTCTATTCATTACTCTGAACACTGGGAAAGTTACCAGACTGAGAGACTCCAATTCTTAATTTACTATACCACATATCCACTCTGAAGCCCCATTCTCCTAATTACTGAGTCCTTGGACCACACTGCTTCCACGCTTCTGATCAATAAGAATAAATACTTGTGAATGAACGAATGAATGAATGAATGAACGAAACATGTTAGAGTAGAAAGACACCAAAGCATTGTCAAAACACCTAGATTTAAATCCTAGCCTTGATACTTATTTACTAAGTGACCCTGGACAAACACTTTATCTCCTACTTCATTCTCTTTTATAAAGTGAGGCTATATTAGCACCACCCAGGGATATTGTGAGGAAGGGCTTCTACACACTTCAAAGTGCTATAGAAACAAGAGGGGCTACCGGTATTATATTAACTGTTAAGCCTTTAGAATGTTAGTACTGTATCTGCACAGCCATAGTGGGGAGTCCATTTATCTCAATTGTAGTGGACTTAAAGTTCTTCAAGCATATTATCTAAAAGTCACTCTAACAGAGCTCATTGGCCTTAAAAGCCAAAGAGAACTGCATCCATACTGTTTTGAACCATCACTGTTGGAAAAAGATTCTATAGTTAGAGACACACTTTGCCCCTTCCCCCCAGTCTTGTGCTTCCTCCAGAGCATGCCTTAGGTGGATTTTTGCAGGGCTTAGATTTCAAACCATCCCAACAATTGGAGTTCTGTTGTTCCTAGAATCTTAAAGCTGGAGGGAATCTCAAAAGTCATTTACCCTAATCTTATTTTACAAGAGAAAGTAGTGAGGCCCCAGAGATGGGATGTGACTTGCTCAGAATCACATCAAGTTGATGGTAAAGCTAATATTGGGATTAAAAATATTAACAGTTTAATATGCCTAAGAAAATTTGTAGGTCCTCTAGCATTTGGCCTTTTCCCTTGGGTTTGTAGGACTTTACCTGCTATCAAAAGATGAAGAAATATTTGTTGATCTCTTGCACATTTAATGTCATCTATCATTCTGGTAGGTTTCAACTGATATCTCAAATCAGGGTGAATTGGAGCTGGTGTAAGTATTTACTTATGTTGCCCTCTAGATGGGCACCTGAATCCAGGCCTTGTGCCAGTAACAAATACCTCAGATTTGGAGTCAGAGAACTGTCATTCAAAGAAAACCTGGATCTTCCACTTGTCTTGGACAAATCTTTTTATCTCCCTGGGTCTGTTTTATGATCTACAAAATAAAAGGTTAACATGATTCTAGAGTCCCCACTAAGTCTAAATGCATTTTATGGATGGCTTAAACTCATTAATCTTCCCTTTCCCAGTGCATTCTCTTTCTTTCTTCCTTTTTTTTTTTCTTTTTGCAGGGCAATTGGGGTTAAGTGACTTGCCCAAAGTCACATGGCTAGTTTTTGTGGCAAGTATCTGAGGCCAGATTTGAACTCAGGTCCTCCTGACTCCAGGGTCAGTGCTCTATTCACTGAGCCACCTAGCCACCCCTGCATTCTATCTTTCATGGGGAGGTTTGGTCCATCTTTCCGAATGGATATAGTTGTATCTTCCAGTAAAGCTGTTGTAGAGCCAAGACCAGACAGCTGAGGATCTAACAATGAGTGTTGAGGAAGAAAAGAAAAAAAGGCAAGTCTGACCTCATAAAGTTGGTTCCAAGGCTTTGATTATAACCCAGCTGAAACTGTAGGCTCCACAGCACATCCAAATGTCTGTTTTCTGTTCTTCTGCAGCTGCAGTCTTGCTCCATTTTGTATGTCCATCCAACTTTCTCAGATTTAAAGTATGCTATCCAATGAGTTGAGTTATTTAACTAAGTCCCTTGAGCCTTTCCCAAAAAATATGGGGATATGGTCAAAGGAGAAATAAGTTCAAAACAAGATTGAATAAGTGAGGTTTTGTTCTTTAAGAAAGGCTAGCAGATCTAATATGTACATCTAAAGGAATGACTGCATATTGGAACTTATTATCATTCGAGAATCACAGGTATTCAGTTATTCGTAGGTCATTGTGAGTGACATGTAAGATATATTCTGATAGATCTTTCCCTCCCAAAGAGTCAATATGTCAAATGGAATCTGTCCTATGATAACATTTAAAGAGCATTTAATTTTCTAAGTATTTTATTATCATCTAGGGAGGAAGACTAGCATAGTGGAAAAAATTCTAGACTTGAAGTCAGGAGAAAGTTGGGTTGGAATCCTGCCTCCATTACTGACTAGCTGTATAACTGTAGACAAGTCACAACCTCTCTGACCCTGTTTGTTCATGTGTGAAATAGAGATAACACCTGCTTTATAAGTCCAGTAAGAAGGCCAAAAGGGATAATGTACATAAATGTCAATTACTATTATGTTTATCAGGTGAAGGCTTGATTTTGTCAAGATCCTGAGAAACATCTCAGTATCTTTTGGATTTTAAAAGGCAGGTAGGTAATAGAATGTTTGATGTGGAGTTAGGAAGACCGCATCTAAACCCTGCCTCAGACACCTACTAGCTGTGTGACCCTGAGTCACTTGCCTCTCAGTCTCAATTTCCTCATCTGTAAAATGGGGGTAAAAATAGCGCCTACCTCTCAGGGTTGTTATGAAAATCAGATGAGATATCTGAGGCTCTGCTCCTGATTTTTTGGACTTTGAAACCATACTTCTACCACTGGCTCATCCTGGAACTTCCCCTCAGTCCCTGGGGCTTAATTGCCCTGGATAACCTACTATTGCTATAGCATGCTCACCTTAGAATATCCCTTCCCAAAGGGATCCTGTTCCCCTTCTCTCATTGGTAAGTTCCTCCTAGAGTCACTAGTTTGTGGAGGATCCCAGAGTGACCTGCCTTTATTCCCCAACTAGAATTTTCTTGACTTTTCTGGCCTTTAAAATCATGCCCCTATGTGGGTACTATGCCCCCATACCCTGCTTTTTAGCTCCCTTTTGTGTGTTGTCTTCCCCCATTAGAATGTAAGCTCTTCGGAGGTAGGAAATGTCTTTCACTTTGCCCATATTTGTACCCTTAGCAATTAATATAATGTCTGACACATACTAAATGCTTCCTTCTTTCTTTTCTTCTTTCCTTCCTTCCTTCTTTCCTTTCTTCTTTTCTTCTTTCCTTCCTTTCTTCCAAAATGTTTTGCAAACCTTTAAGTATTATATAAATGTTATTAATAATAAAATGTGGCTATTATAAGATACATGAATACTTCACATTTTTTAAAAAATAAGTTTTAATTGATGTTTTCTGCTTCTTATATCACCATAGTTATCCCAAGTATCCCTTCCTCTTCCCTCCCAGAAACCATCCTATATGACAAATAGTATTTTTTAGATAGAAAAAAACATAAGCCCTACTGATCAACACACTGGAAAAGGCTGAAAGCATGTGCAATGTGTAAGATCTGTGAACCTCCCACCTCCACAAAGGGGTGGTTTAGGGATGTCTTCTCTTATCTCTTCATTGAAATCCTGTTTGGTCTTTTTTTTTTTTTGTCATTTTATAACTTTATTTAAATGAAGTTCAATTTAGTTTTCATCCACATTGACTGTCTGTAAGCTTTTGAAAATGGTGACAGGCACATAAGTAACCAATGTATACAGCTTGTTTGGTGAATCTTCATCCTCGTTGCGTTTCCTGGACAGACGCACTCGGATACCGTATGGGACGTTCCTTATTCCTTTGGCCCAAACAGCTTTGTTGAGTCTGGTGTCAATGCGTACATCTGGAGTTCCCATTTCTTTCATGGCAAATTTGCGGATTTCCTTTAGAGCCCGGGGAGCTCGCTTTTTGAAGCCTACGCCATGGATCAGCTTGTGGATGTTGATGGTGTACTCCCGGGTCACCACCTCGTTGATGGCCGAGCGTCCCTTCTTCTTCTCCCCACCCTTCTTCGCGGGAGCCATCCTGCCTGGGACCGGGTCGAAAACGCGTGTTTGGTCTTTATAATTTTGTTACATTTACTTTAGACTTTTTTGGTAGTGGTGATCTTTCCATTTACATTATTGTAGTTACTATGTATGTTGTTTTCTTGTCTCTGCTTACTTTATTCTGCATCAGTTCATATTCTTTTCTGTATTTATCACACATATAATTTTTACAGCTCAGTAATATTCCATTATATTCTTGCACCATAGTTTTTTAACCATTCCCCTGTTGATAAGCATCTATTTTGTTTCTAATTCTTAACTATCACAAAAAATGTGGCTACAAATGTTTTGAAGTATATGGGAATTTTTTTCTTATGAATTGTTTCCTTGGGGTATAAGCCCAGTAATAGAGTCTCTGGTTCAGAAAGGCACATACATTTTACTCACTTTATTTGCATAATTCCAAATCACTTTTCAAAATAGTTTTACCACTTCACAGTTCCACCAATAATGTATTATTGTGCTTATCCTTCCACAACTCTCCAACGTTGACTGTTGCCCTTTTTTTTTTTTTGTCATTTTTGTCCATTTTCAGAGCATGAAGTGAAACTTTAGGGTTGTTTTGATTTGCATTTTTCTCATTATGAGTGATTTGTAGCATTCTTTCATGTCTTTGTGAATGTTGTAAAGTTCTTCTGAGAACTGTTTATATCCTTTGACCATTTATCTTTTGGGGAATTACTTTTATATACACACACACACATATACATATATGTATGTATATATGTATAGGTATATATATGTGTGTGTGTGTGTGTGTGTGTGTGTGTTTGTGTGTATGTATATGTGTATATATAAATATATGAGTAATTTTTTTTCTGTATCTTGGATATAAAACCCTTATCACCGGGCTGGCTAGGTGGTGCAGTGAATAGAGCACCGGCTCTGGAGTCAGGAGTACCTGAGTTCAAATCCGGCCTCAGACACTTAACACAAAAACTAGCCGTGTGACCTTGGGCAAGTCACTTAACCCCAATTGCCCTCCAAAAAGCAAAAAAAAAAAAAAACCTTATCAGAGAAATTTGATGCAAAGATTTTTTTTCCCCATTGAACTACTTCCATTCTTATCCTAGATGCATTAATGCTTCTGTGCAGAAGCTTTTCAGTTTCAACTAATCAAAGTTATCTTTTTTATCTTTTGTAATTGTTTCTATCTCTTGTTTGGTTAAGAATATATCTCCTAACCATCTGTTTCTCTTCTATTTTTTTAAAGTATGATTTTTAATACTGAGTTACCATATTCATTTACAATATATCATAGAATATAGTATAGGGTGATGGTCCAAGCCTAATTTTTGCCAGACTATTTTTTAGTTTATTCAGCAGTTTTTAATCAAAAAAGGAGTTTTCCCCTAGTCAATTTATGTTTTCTACTTTATCAAATACTGGGTTATTGAATTCTATTGTTTGGAGTCCCCCTTGTCTCAACTGTTCCATTGATCTGTCCCTTTGTTCTTTAACCAAATACCAGATGGTTTTAATGACTGTTGCTTTATAATATAGTTTGAGGTCTGGAAGTGCTGTTCCCTCTCCACTTTGTCCTTATTTTTTTTCATCATTTCCTTTGATATTCTAAATCTTTTTTTTCAAATGAATTTTGCTATTATCTCATTCTGTAAAATATCTCCTTGCTAATTTGATTAGTATAGGCTTAATAGTGCAAAATTAATTTTAGTAGTATTATAACTTTTTAGTATATTGGCACAGCCTAGCCATGAACACTGAATATTTTTCTAGACATTTAGGTTGTCCTTTATTTCTTTAAGGATCACAGATAGTACAAGTTATTCTTCAGCTATTTCTCAAAATAGAGTCTAGGAACTGCACATCTTCTTTTCAAAGATGTTTACCTAGCTTTGTGGCACCTCTGTGAAGCACTACTCAGCCCATTTTAGTTTTCCCATCTATAAAATAGGGTGAATAATACTTATATTATCTACCTTAGAGGGTTGTAATGAATTTTAAAGCACTATGGAAACGTGAGCTATTATCTGTTACTTGTTCATATCTTCTGGATCAAAAAGGAAAGTCAATAAGCATTTATTAACTACTTGCTTATTATGTGATAGCCATTGTACAAAGTGTTGAACATAGGAACAAAAAGAAATATGTCCCTGCTTTCAAGAAGCTTACAATCTAATGGGAGAAGAAAACATTTTTAAAAGTTGGAATGTATAATTTTAGCAAAGTAGCAGAATATAAAATAAGCCCACAAAAATCATCAACATTTCTATATATCACCAACAAAACCTTGTAAGAAGAGATGGTAAGAGATACTCCATTTAAAATAACCATTGACAGCATCAAGTACCTGGATACCTGCAATGACAAACCCAGGCACTACACAAAACACTTTTTTATACAAACAAAATCAGACTTAAATGATTGGAGAAATATTAACTGTTTATGGGTGGGCAGAGCCAATATAATAAAAATGACAACTCTGCCTCAATTATTCTATTTATTCAGTGGCATCTCAATCTACTAAAAACATTAATTGATCTAGAAAAATAATAACAAAAATTCATTTGGAAGAACAAAAGGTCAAAAATATCAAAGGAATTAATGAAAAATATATAAAGGAATGAGATTTGGCAGTACCAGATCTTAAAACTGTATTATAAGGTGGTAATTATCAAAATTACCTGGTACTAGCTAAGAAATAGAAAGATGGGTTAGTAGAATAGAGTAGATACACAATACACAGTAGTAAATGATTATAAGAACCTTGTGTTTGATAAAGATTTAAAGATTTAAATTTTGAGGAAAAGAATTCATTATTTGGTAAGAATTGCTGGGAAAATTGGAAAACAGTCTAGCAAAAATTAAGTACAGGCCAATATCTTATAGCACTTACTGAAATAAGGTCAAAGTAGATACATGTTACAAAGGGAGACATAAGTAAATTAGAAGAACATGGAACATATTATTTATCAGACTAACACATGGAAGAATTTATAAATAAACAAGAGATAGACAACATTGTGAGATATAAAATCTATAATTTTGGTTACATAAAATTTAAAAGGTTTTGTGCAAATAGAACCAATATATCCCAGATTAGACGAAAAACAGAAAACTGGGGGAAATTTTTATAGACAGTTTCTTGGATAAAGGTCTCATATCTTAAATATGTTAGAGAACATTTGTCAAATTTATAAAAATATGAGTCATTCCCCAATTGATAAATAGTTCAAGGATATGAACAGAAAGTTTAGGATGAAGAAATCCAGCATATATATAGATATATATAGATATAGGTATATAAAAATAAACACTCTAGATCATTATTGATTAGAGAAATGCAAATTAAAACTATTTTGAAATATCATCTCACACTTATCAGATTGTCTAAAATGATAAAACAGAAAAATGACAAATTTTGGAGGGGATGTGGAAAAATTGGAATACTAATACACTGTTGGTGGAACTGTGATTCAACTCTTTGGAGAACAATCTGGAATTATGCCTAACGAGTTATAAAACTGTGTATACCCTTTGACCCTACAGTAATAATATTAGGTCTGTTTTCCAAGATTATCAGAGAAAAAGGAAAAGAAACTATACGTTCTAAAATATTTATAATAGCTCTCTTTTTGGTGGCAAAAAAATGAAAAACTGAGGGATTGCAGTTGTGATGGAATACTATTGTGCTATAAATGGCAAGCAGATCAATTTTAGGAAATCATGGAAAGAATGAAATGAGCAGAACCAAGAGAACATTGTATAGAGTAACAACCACATTGTCTGAAGAATAACAATTTAGCTATTCTGAGTATTATAAATATTCAAATCAACTACAAAGAACCTATGAAGGAAGATGTCATCCACCTCCAGAGAAAGAAATGACAAATAGAAATATGCATAGTATGGTTTTACATATCTGTAAACATAGTATTTTAATGCATAGTATGTTTTTACATATATGCTTGCATGCACACAAAATGGTTGCCTTTTCTAGTATGGTGTGGGGAAGGAGGGAGACAATTTGGAACTTAAAATGTAACAAAAAATTATTTTTTTAAAATGAAAGATATAAAAGTATATCTTCTAATGAAGGGATTGGACTAGATAGTCTCCAAGTTCATTAGCTCAAAGACCCTTTGATTCTAGACAGTGAAAGTGAAGGAGAAAGGAAAAAAGCAAGGTCTGAATGGGGAAAGTGCCAAAATCTTCCAGTGACCTGATTAAAAAGAAACATGATTTCCAAAATGAGAATAATCGGATTCAAAATAAAAAGCAATATCTGCAATGATTTCCCAAACTTTAGCCTGGCTTCAAAAAGCATTTTTGGCAGAAATAGTTTAGGAACCTTCTGTTTTAGAGCTGGGATGATACACTTTCTCTCCCCTACTGAAGAGTGAGTCATGATACTGAAACTAAAGGAAGAAGGAAACAGACTAAGTACTTTGCTCCTTGAGCTAGGCCAGTAATTCACCTCTAGGTCCCTCCCTAAATGGACTTACTTGATTCAGCTACTTTTGGAGCCAGAGGGAATACAATTCATTAACATTTATGAGAAACACTTGGAAAACATAAAAATCTATTAAACCAAGCCAGATTGTAGAGGATATTTTTATTTTTTTCATGGATTAAACCCAATTTATTATTTCTCTAGCTTAACAGAGGAGAGGCAGTATGACACAATGGAAGGAGTTTGGGAGGTGAGTTAAAGGACCTGGGTTTGAATTCTGGGTCTTCTTGTGTGATCTTGGACAAGTCATTTCACTTGTAGTAAAATTGAGTTGTTTAAACTGGATTACTATTCCAACTCTAAATCTATGTTCTTACCTCCACTGAAGTCCTTATCATGGTCTGCAGATGCCATTGGGTTCACAAAGGTCATGTCAGGGCAGCACAAACTCTGGCATGACCTACCAAATTAAAATGGCTCAACAGAAGCACAGTCTGCAGCTGCTGTTGGATGACCTGCTGAAATGTGCAGAAGTTCCCCTTTAGAACATTAGCCAAAAGTTGATAGGTTGTTTTCTGCTTTTTTTTTGTTTTTGTTTTGGCCCCAGAAACTTATGAAATCACCAACCAACCAAGGCAGGGAGGGGTTCCAATGTGCATCTGTGTAGGGAGCACCCACACCAGTGAAATCATAGATTCTTCAAAAATGAGTTGACCTCAGGAAGATCAGAAATTAGGATCTCGAGAGGCAGGTGATTCATATTCTCCCAAGCTATAATGAAGAGTGATACCCAATAAGGAAGCTGTGAATGTGCCCCAAGGTGTTTACATGAACAAGGGTTACATGGAAACTCCCTCAAAATATCCACCTGTTTGGACCTTAAGACTCAAAAGGCTCTGCCCCAGATTCTAAACATATAAACATATATGAACATTATAAATCCAGATCCTGAAAAACTCAGCTATACCCACAGATAGCCCTGAAATATGCTGGGAGTGGAAGGGAGAGCAGGGAAGTGCCCTATCCTGTTTGTTGGTTTTCATAGGACTCTTTGACCAGGCACAGGAACAAACTGCCTCTCCCATCACATTTTGAAATAAAAAATTAGAGAAGACACATATGCAATTTACATAGATATCTTAGTATCCCTTCTATTGAAACTAACCATGTGTTTATGGAAAGACTGCTCAGTGGGAAGTTTCCAAGCATATGAAAGTGAGCTTTCCCCTCTTAAATGGGAAAATAAAATCCTCTGTGAGAACAAGGGATATAAAAATGTCTGGAAAGGATCTTACTCTGCCTTTTGAGTTGAGAACTCATCGTTAAAGCCAAAAACTCCATTACACTGACAAAATTAGTCATACTGCCATTTGTTTGCTTCATCCTTTGGAAGTGGCAGACCAGGAGGGCTGATCTTAATTTTTTTTCTTACTTTTTTCATTTAAACTGTGTTATGTGTATGAAACTAAAGAGATCAATACATCTTGGAACTTTTTTTTTCCTAAAAAAGGTAATTATCTTGGTGAATAGAAAAATCACCTTTTTAAATAGGAAAGGAGAATAGGAAAAGGATAGGATAATAGGAAAAAGACAGTTCCTTTTCTATTTTGTTTTGCTTTATTTTCCAGGAGAAGCACACACCCACTAAGAATATGGAGGGAAGGGGCGTGTCTGTGATTGCATGAATAAAGTCCTTTTTCTGAGAACCCTACCCTATACAGCATAGCTATGTGTAATTAACCCACAATCCAAGTCACCTTACTCAAGAGAACAATGTACCTTATCAGACAATGTCAGAAGGAAGATGGTAATTACTGGCCTCTGGATAAACCTGTTCCATAAAGTACAACAGCAAGGATGGTGTTCATGATGAACCATATTGAGGAGCAGATAGGTAGGTGAGCTTCCTGGCCTGGAAGCCAAGTTTATCCAGAACAAATAAATGTGTTATCTGATCACGAATGATCCTTAAAAATTGATTATGAGTTCCTTGAGGGCAGGGATTTCCTCCCCCCTTTGTGATTTTCTTTACATACTATGCCTTGTAGGTACTTAATAAATATCTATCAAATTGAACTACATATAGAGTTTGTTATAATATGTTTGACAAACCTGATATGATCTAATAATTTTGCTCATGTTCTTCCCTATTGTCCTGATTGAGTCTTTGTAGAATAAAGAGGGTAAGGGTTCTTAACTCGGGCTTTAGGAACTAATTTTGTTTTAATTTTGTTAACTGTATCTTAATAAAATTAGTTTCCTTTATAATCTTGTGTGTTTTATTTTGTGCATTGAAAAACATTATTCTGAGAAGGGGTTCATTAGCACTTCACCAGATGGCCAAAAGTAACCAAAAACCAAAAAGGGTTTTAAGAACCTCTGCTTTAGGAGTATAGCTGGTAATTCTTGCTTTGGAGCCCAGATGGCACAAACACAGGCAGGTAGAAAGGTCTGAGTTTGTCAGCTTATGACAAAAGAGGAAACACCTTATCCAACTCAGAACAAGCTGGTCTATTTATGGGTCCAGATTTAGGTTGTAATATGCATCTTCAAACTACAGGGTGTAGCTAAACCCAAGCATAGGCTTGGATTTACTTATCCATTGATTGTTTATACAAAGTGTATATTTCATCGTTTTTGTTTTGGCCCCAGAAACTTATGAAATCACCAACCAACCAAGGCAGGGAGGGGTTCCGATGCGCATCTGTGTAGGGAGCACCCACATCTGTGTAGGGAGCACCCACACCAGTGAAACCATAGATTCTTCAAAAATGAATTGACCTCAGGAAGATCAGAAATTAGGACTTGAGGAGGCAGGTGATTCATATTCTCCTAAGCCATAAGGAAGAGTGATACCGGATAAGGAAGCTATGAATGTGCCCCAAGGTGCCTGAAGGACACCACATCCACAAATACAAAATGGTTCATTCATATGTTAACTTAAGGAAGCATAATTTGTAACAAACCAATTCATACACTCTTAGACCTGGAGGAGGCCTCAGAGACCATCTTCTAACTGAACCTGTAGTACTTATCCCCTGTACAACAGTCTCAATGAATGGTCATCCAGCCTCCCTTTCAAGTCCTCCAGAATATAACTTGCAAATTAATGGACAGACATATATATAGTGATAGGCACCAGACCTGGACTTTCAAGTGGTAGAAGGAACTTTCAGATAAGGAAAGTCTTTCTAAAAACTGTACCTCTGCTGCAATTTATAATCTTGGGGGGAATGGGGGACAGCTAGGTGGCACAGTGGGTAGAGTACTGGGCCTGAAGTCAGGGAGACTCATCTTCCTGAGTTCAAATCTGGCCATAGACACTTAGAGAGTCAAGGACAAACAACAACAAAGCTGTGTGACCTGAGTAAGTCACTTAACCTTGTTTTCCTCAGTTCCTCTCCTGTAAAATGAGCTGGAGAAGGAAACGGCAAAACACTGCAGTATTTTTGCCAAGAAAACTCCAAATGGGGTCACCAAGACTCAGATACAACTGAAAAGTGACTAAAGAAAAACAAAATAGTCTTAGAGAATTGCAAATAGCACTGAAAGATTATAAAACTTGCCCAGGATGTATCAGAGGTGAGACTTGAACTTATATTCTCCTCCTGGCTCCATACTGGCTCTTTACCCATTAGTCCCTGCTAGCAGGAGGACATCTCTGGGCCTAAAAAGTATAACTTGATATTATTAACAATGGATATCTTCATCAATTCATAGTTCATCAATGTATATGTTAAGTGCTTTGTCATTTCTTATTAATTTCAAATATGAGAATGAGGTTTGGTATTGCTTAACTCTCAGAAAAGTTCAACATGTATCACAGGGGAAATATTTTTATTACTTAATTAATTTTTCATTTTCAACATTCATTTCCACAAGATTTCAAGTTCCAAATTTTCTTCCTATCTCTCCCCTCTCCATGCTGAGATGACATGCATTCTGATTATCCCTTCCCCCAGTCTACCCTCCCTTCTATTACCTCCCTCCCCCACCTTATCCCTTTCCCTCTTACTTTCTTATAGGGCAAGATAGATTTCTATACCCCATTGCTTGTATATCTTATTTAAGGGACATATTTTTTTAAATTTTATCTTGACAGGCAGGGAGAGTGGAAAGGAGAGATAGCTGTAGCAAAACTTTGTCAATTAAACACTTTTCAAATATAAGGATAATACCATGTTAAATGTTATATAGACTTCAAAAAAAGAAATAATCAATACACAATAGAGTCAGAGTTTCATATATAAAATCTTTTTTCTGTTCTTTGTTTATGAAAATCTTATCGTTTATTTGTTTGTTCCTAATTCTTTAAGTGTCATAAGAAGTTTAAATTCACCAGTGTGAGGTAGGTAGTACAAATATACTTAATCCCATTTTACAAATGAAAGGATTGGACAGATTGAGAGATTTTTTCTGAGTTATTTAGGTAGGAAGTAGTAGAGCTGAAGTCAAACCTTTCTCTTCTGAATCCAAGGACAGTAGTATATCTACTATAGTACAATTAACCCTTAATAATAACTTGTATCGCACCAGAGACGTCTCTTTTCCCTAGTTTTACACCTCAAATCCACACCACATCATTCTTCAATCTCTCACCCATCTCTTAAAAAGACTTTTCCTTTCAAGGAAAAACATCTGTACAGGCCAACTATTCTGTGTTAAGCCCTTGATTCCATCTCCCTATTCCTGCCTCCCCATTGATGAGGTACAGGTTCTGGGAACCCCCTTGAGCTAAGCCTTTCATTATAGCTAGGCCCAAATCTCTTACTTTTGCTAGCCAACCCTCCAGTGTCCTGCAACTCCCCACCCTTGATCCTCCCAAAATATCTACACCCAAATCTGTTACCCTTAAACTAGCCCAGCCCTCCACTGTCCGTCACCTCCAGGTAGCCTCCAGCTATTTTCCACCCTTAATCTCTCATTACTGGACTCTGACCTCATTTGACTCCTCCTAAAGACCCTCCCCAAACTCCTCCCCTAGGCCACCCCTAGATTCCTCCCACAACCTTTCTGTATATAAGACCCATCTTGCCTCCATGAAGGAGCTGAGAATTATCTAGCCCAGACTCATTCTGTGTCAGATTATTCTGGCCCCCTTGTCCACAACAAGCATCACAGGTACCCAGGCTCCTTAAGAGTCTACCCATTATGGCAAATCTCTAATAAACTTTACTTCACTTTGGCTGTGAGAAGGCTTAAGTCAAATTCTCTCGGCAGGACCCAGCAGGTTGGTATTTTGGAGTCTCCCACACCCCTAAACCTTAAACCTCAACATTTTATGGTTCCCTGACTAGAAAACACTGCTAATCTCAAGTTCTTCTTCCAGCCAGGACTGGAAGGTACATAAGCCTCTCTCTTTTCCCATTTGTTTCTTGCTTTCCAAGTACCTTGAAGGTGTTTTGGGGGCCTGATCTCTTGGATCCCATTAGGTCAGATGGCTAGGAGGCCATCTTGTACTCAGCCTGACACTCTCAGGTTCCCAGTCCAGTTTGGTTATGTTGGAGGACATGGACCTAGGCTCAGCTTCTGAAGAATGGAGAACAAGGACAGATGCCCCATCGGGAAATGTAAGCCAGATTCTTTCAATTCTCTCGCTGCTAGGAAATTGAGAAAACTTCAGGTAACTTTTTGTGGGGTTTTGTTTGTTTGTTTTTGGTCTTGTTTTGTTTTGTTTGTTTGTTGAGACTTCCTCTCAAATCTTTCTTTATGGAGGAAGGGACTTCCAGCCCCTACACCTATATTGGGTCAATCCTTTTTAGTTCCCAGAAGTTCCCCCTTTGGATTGTCTTTTACAACATTGGGAAAAATTTAGTTTCTCTGAAGAACTTAAAAAGAAAAAGTTAGTGTTCTTTTGCAACACTGTTTGGCTTCGGTATCACTTTACAAGACCATGAAGCGTGGCCTATTTTGGGAACTTTAAAAGATAATACTCTCTTGCAGTTAGGATTATACTGTTGCAGAGAAGGAAGATGGATAGAAGTTGCCTACATAATGCCCTTTGTCGAACTCTCTCTCTCTCTCTCTCTCTCTCTCTCTCTCTCTCTCTCTCTCTCTCTCTCTCTCTCTCTCAGGGTGATTATCAGGAAAGACTGTGAGATGCTTAAAACTAGAGCCCCTCCACAAAGGGGCAATAGGAACCAATTAAATGGCCCCCTTCCTATGGCCCCCAGAACTTCAGCCCCAGCCCTTCCCACCTCGGGCTCAGGTCCCAGTCTCACTGATGCAACTCCCACAGCCTCTCTTGCTCCCCAACCCTTTTTCCCTTGATTTCCCTTCCCTTTTTCTCTAATCCAACACCCCTCATTTCCTGCCACCTTCACCATCCATATCTCCTACCCTTCATCTCCCACCATGGCTCCCCCTTCAGCAACCCCTGCTCAGGTCCCAGCCATGGGTCTTGCTGAGATGCCTCCCTCTGTGGCCCCTCTCCCTGAGAAGCCATCCACTCTGGCTTCCAGCCCTACCCCCACAGCAGTCTTTGGGGTATCTCCTCTTCTGACCCCTTCCTCTCCTCAGGTGCCAACTGACCTTCCCCTTGCCAGTCTGATCCCCTGGTCTCACAATCTGATCCAGTTCAGCCAGTACCCCCCAGTCCCTCCCTCACAGGAAGTGAGACTTCCAATCTCCCTTCCCAAGCCTCTGTCCCCACAGTACCTTCAGGGCTTTTTCCCCAAGGGAAGTGCCTGTATCTTCCAATGGGACAACTAGAGTGTGTTCCATTCTCCATTCAGGATCTCATCCAAGTTAAAGAAAAATTGGGGAGATTCTCTGAAGACTTTTTGAAAAAAAGCTTACTCCCAAACAAAATTTACTGAGGGCTTACAATGTGAGCTTTCTTGGGGTGATTTGCATATCCTCTTCTCTACCTGTAGTTCCACTGAGAAGAGAATCTGGAAAAATTTGGGAATCATTTGGTTAGCAATGACCCCACAAAATACCCCCTAGGAATAGCTGCTTTTCCCACTAGTGTCCCAGGATGGGATTACCAAATATGTGAGGATGGGGGAAAAAGAGACCATATCATACTTTGCCTGTTAGAAGGCCTAAGAACTGCATTTCAAAAGCAAGTAAATTATCTGAAAATTTGAAAAATTACTCAGAGAGAAAAGGAAAGCCCTTCTCCAAGACCAACTAGTAGAAGCTATTAAAGGGTATATGAATTTAGATCCTGACTCTATAGAAAGGGCAGTAATCCTTAACACCCACACCATCCCTTCTCTTTGACCCTCAATCCTTCTTTATCTGCTAGTTCCTTCCCTGCTGTCTGCACTCCTATGCAGATCATCCTCTTTAAAAAAAAAACCGTCTTTAGTAGATGCCCTGAACTTCTTAAGCTGTCCTACAGTCTTTCTATTCTCTTTCAGAGACAGGCTCCTAGAAAAGGCTGTCTCTACCCTTTGCTTCCTTCCTTACTCACTTCTCCACACCTTTCAGTCTAAAGGTTGACCTTGCCTCAAAGTTAAAACTGCTCTCTCCAAAGTTTCCAGCAGTCTCTTAATTGCTAAATCCATTGGCCTTTTCTCAGGCTTTGACCTTTTAGCTTCTCTGGAGCCTTCCATTCTATTAATCGTTCCCTCCTCATGAACACTCCTTAGATTTTTTTTTTTTAATGACGGTACATTCTCCTGATTCTCATTGTCATCATCATTGTCATAGCTAGCATTTATATAGTAATTTAAGGCTTGCAAAGGAAATAAAAAGAGACTAGAATTAAACTTTTTTTTTAGCTATGCCTGGTCTATATGATCTGCTTTGGTGTGAAATGATACAAAAATCTTTTAAAATGAGAATAATATTGTGCTACATGATCCCCATCTCTGAGGCAGGATTCCTTCAGAAAAGATCAGAACAGGAAGGAACTTAAGAATATGGACTAAGAAATGTTAGACTTAGAAAGTGCACTTTTAGAGATAATCTTCTCTATTCCCATCATTTTACAAATGGTCGCATCCACCGTTAGATTGTGAGCTCTTCAAGGGCAAGGACTGTCTTTTGACTTTCTTTGTATCCCCAGTGCTTAAGCATAGTGCCTGGCAGACCTATAAAACCTGCTTCTGAGGAGGCTGAAGTGGTATATCTCTTGAGCTGAGTTTTGAGGTGTAGTGGGTTAAGCAAAGGGTGTCCAAACTAAATTTAGCATTAAGATGGCAAACCACTGAGAGTAAGGGGTTAGATTTGGGAGGCCTAAGGGCCACACAAACCAGTTCAGTTGTAAAATGGAGATCAATAGCTCCTTAACATCTAGTCTGGGCCAGAGACAAAGACAGAGAAAGAGAGAGAACTAGTCTTTAAAAATAAAAATTAGGAAATAGATCCTGGTGGGAGGAGGGGCATAGAAGTGGGGGGTGACATAGCTGATACAAGTAGAATTTGAACTCATGTCTTTCAAATCTAAATCCACAACTTTTTCCATTACACCATGAAGAAGAAAAAAAAAATCTTGCCTTTAAAAAAAAAAAAAACCAACCCCCAATAGCAATTTAGACTTTAGTTCCTCCTTTCATATTTTTATTTCCAAAAAGGAAATGTACAATTAGTGCCAGTGTAGTGAATTTGTGACCATTTTCTAGCTAGTATAATGCAGTTTACTTTTGAAATTTTTTTGTTTATGTTATGTGGCAATTTAGGCAATTAAAGCCAAAAAGATGTGAGACACATAAACTCCAAATACAGAAGTAAATATTTTTTTTTAAGAGGACATCCTGTAACTCTTGGCTCAGCCTCTTCATCTAGAGCACTTTGGTTTCAAGAAGAAATGTCTAAGTTCCTTTTGGTAATACGAAAATTAAGTGGAAAACAGAAGGTCAAGAAAACTGCAGCTGGCTCTGATCATCAGTGGATACTTTGCTCTAGGAAAAAGATCTACTGATTTTAGGAATCAGGAAATCTGAGAAGTAGGAGTCTCTGAGTAGAAAGAAGAGATTTGTGTATAAATTATATGTAACCTGAGCCAAACGTCTCTAAATATCCTCTTCAGGAACAGTCACAGTTTTAAGGAAAGACTGAAGTCAGAAGCAGCATGACCCCTGCTGTATTTGTGTCCTACAGATAGAAATGTCATTTCCAATTCTTGTGTTCCAGAGACATATTTTTATTTATACATTAATATTCTTCCTCACATGCCAATAATGTAAGATTCTTGAATCATAGATTCATAAAACATCAGAACTAGAAAGAACTTTAGAAAACAGACTAAAGAGCATTAGAATTAGATGTTGTCTTAGAATAGACAATGTTGGAGCCTACTGGAAACTTAGGTCCATAGAATGTTGGAGCTGGAAAGAACCTTAGAGTGTAGAATTTTAGAACCAGAAGGAAGTTATGTTCATAATCTGTTAGAGCTAGAAAGAATCTTAGGAAGCAGAGAATCCAAACTGGTTGGGATGTTAGACGATTAGAACTGGAAGAGACTTTAGATCACTTGGTCCAATTCCCTAATTTTTTGATCCTTCCCTCTCCCTATCCCTTTAAACTAAAGCCAAGAGAGGCAAAGTAACTTGCCCAAATTCACAAAGCAAATAATCAATTAATCAACAAGCATTTTTTTTTTACTACTTATCACATGCCTGTGATATGCTAAAATAACCCGTGCTATCAGGGAGCTCAAATCCTAATAGAGGAGGCATCATATAAACAACTGTATTTGTAACAAACATTGTTTGTCCTTTATTCTGAAGTAAACAGTTGACATCAAGGGCTGATGTCTTGATTTGGCCAGTGAATTGGACTGAAGTGAGGCAGAGCTGCACAGAGTTGTCAGCCTCCCTCTCTCTTCCTGAGTCATCAAAGTCCAGGGCAAGACAGTGGATTGAAGATTGGCATCTTCAGTGTCTGATTTAGCCCTAAGGGCTACAGTGCCTGCTTCAGCCACCAATCATGCCTTTGGAACAAATTGTTCTTATCCACCTGTTCTGAGCCAAGATGTCTTCACAAGCTTGGGGTAGACTTCATCCTAACTCACTGATGGGATTGAGGCCTGTCCGTTACTCTCAACCTGGGTTACCCAGTCTACACAAATGGTTTTACCAGGATATGGTTGCTGCACATCCTACAGCTTCTTGGAGCCCCAGGTGAGGGCTGTGTGACTGGTGGACACCAAAGGTAGATGATCAGCCCTGAAAAGGGCAAGCCCTCATACCAGAGGTGCTAGTTCTCCCTGAACACCCCATACACTGCTCTTCACAGGAAGTAGAAGTTATCTCAGAGGAAAAACAGTAGCACTAAGTGTGTGGTGAGGGAGGGGGGGAGAGGAATCACCAGAAAAGGCTTCCCAGAGAATGTGGGATTTGAGTTGAGTCTTGAAAGAGAACTGGGAATCTCATAGTTAAAAGTGAGAAGGCTATTATTCTAGTCATGAGGGACACCTAGTAAAAAGACAGAGGGAATAGAGTGCCCTATAGGAGAAACTGTTAGAAGGCCAGTATCACTGGATCAGAGCAAAACAGGTGGTGATAGGATCAAGGAGCTGGTATAAAATCAGTACAAGTCACCTGACTCCAATGTGTAATATGCCCAAATGATGCTTGTACTTTGACATAATTCTACCTCCATTGTTTCTGCCACAATGGCTTTTGTTTTCTAGCATGTCAGATATAGATATTGACTATAGTGCATGAGCAAATGGTTTCATTTGACATACTTCAAGGTTCTGTGATTTAATATCCATGGTGCTCCATTGGTCCCTCAACACCTTAGTGTAAATGGCTTTTTTAAGTTGTTGTGGCTAAAACAATGAATTCATAATGGCCAGACCATTGGAGATGAGCTTTTCTTTAAGCCACACTGATCTTGAGATGACAAAGACAACCATCTACTCTACTTAAAAATCTTTCTAGCTTATTAGGACCTCTTCCAAGCAGTAGGTGATACAGCAGAGTACAGACCTGGAGTCAGAAAGACTCATCTTCCTGAGTTCAAATCTGTCCTCAGACACTCACTAGTTGTGTGACCTTGGGCAAGTCACTTAACCCTGTTTGTCTCTATTTCCTCAACTGTAAAATGAGACACAGAGGGATATGGCAAACCACTCTAGTATCTGCCAAGAAAACCCCAAATGAGGCCAGGAAGAGCTGGAATGACTGAACAACAACAACAAGGACCTGTTCCATAGGCAAAGCCTTCAAGAACTTAGGGTCACTCCCATGTCACAATGAGACACTGAAGCAGGACATTAAATGGAAAAACTCAGAGAGTCGATGCTTAATAAAGGTTTATTGAGACTGAACTGAGTTGAATACTAAGCATTTTAATAGGCATAATTTAAAGGCATTGAAAAAGGAGCAAGAAACCTTCCTCACAGCAAAGAGGTGAGGGAATACTAATATAGATTACATACACAGGTAAATTCAGTCTCTGCATTGGGAAGATTTTACTTAATATTTTTCCTTTGTCACAAGGAAGGGTTTGGCCTGGGGAAGGTGAATGAGAAATGACTGTGATGAATGCATCAATAAAAATACTTAAAACAAAAGCACAATGGATAGAGAGTTAGAGTCAGAAAGACCTGAGTTCAAATCTGTTTGTTTAGAGATATGTGAGCTACTTAGTCTCTCTGGTCCTCAGTTTCCTAATCTATTAAAATGAGAGGGCTGGACATGGTGGCCTCTTAAGACTTCTCTTCTAGTTCTAGATCAATGATTCTATGAACTATAATCCTAAAAATATATTTTAAAAAAGAAGCAAGATAACCATTCCAACAGAGCTAAGGAGTATCCTTCCAAAGCAAACTTTTTAGGGTATTTTAATACAGCCTTCACTATTGCACAATTTTATAGTCAGCTTTCTTAAATCCACATTAGCAGATGCAGAGCAGGCAGGCTATCCATCAAAATGTAGGCCATAAATGGAAGCACTTTGATTATATCTTAGTTTATTTTGGAAAAGTAATATTTACTATTTAGAGAGGTTTTTGTATTTGAATAACTCAGGGCCAGCTTTGCTTCTAAAATAGTCTTTCCTGCTAGCATTTAAAAACAATTTTCCACTTAGGAAATTAAATGAATGGTTTGTGGCCTTAACATTCATGTTGATGGAAACATAGCTGTCAGTGTTTATCATCTCAGGGTTTCACTAGGACCACTGGGAGAAACCAAAATACCTCATGAAAGAATTAGTTGAGAGCTTAATACTGTCTTACCCATATAATATTTCCAATCATCGTTTAGGTACCCAAGGTCAAAGTGTCCTTATTTACAGAGTAAAACAGTTTATTGAAAGGATTTTGCTAAGTTATTTTCCAACCCAATAATTTATACACCCTATTAGAAATCTAACTTGCCCAAGGACACACAGCAAATTAATGTCAGAACCAGAACCCAGGTCTCTTGACTGCTAGGTTAAGTGCTTTCCATTGGTCCAGGCTATTCTTCTGTTTATTGATTGATTGAGAAAGAATACCTCATCCTTCTTCTACACACCTAACCCAGACACCCAGTAGAGTGGGCCTTTAAGAATCAATGGGAAAGATTAACAGTGAAGTCTTGTGATTTAATAATTCCTTAAATTAAGCATTTTAGACAATTATGCACAATAATATCTACTAGACTATGAGTTTCCTGAAGGTCAGAAATTATCTAATCTTTGTCTCTCCCCAGTGTTTAGCTGTGCTCAGCTCTGGTAAATTAATTAATAAATGAATATTGAATTGAATTGAATTGATCTCAATGCTTCATCTGAGTAGACAGGGACAAAGTTAGTAATGTGTGGTGGGAAAAGTAGAATGATGACTACTATATTTAATTAGTCTGATAGTTTAAGGAGTATAGACTTCAGGTCAAAAGGAAACATAACATTTTATTTCTTGGGCTTATTATTTCTGGAAAAATAGCTCGCATTAACATAGCACTTTATTCTTACAAAGAATTTAATCTGAATTAGGTCATGTGATTTTCATGAGACCTGTGAGGTATGTATGGCAATTTATCATCCATTTTACAGATGTAAAAAAAAAAATGTGACTCTTACAAAGCAGCAATCATCAAAACCACTTGGCACCGGCTAAGAAATAGAGGGGTAGATCAGTGGAACAGGTTAGATACATAAGACATCATAGTTAATGCTTATACCAATCTACTGGTTGATAAACCCCAAAACTCCAGCTTCCAGGGTAAGAACTCACTATCTGAGAAAAACTGCTGGGAAAACTGGAAAACTATGGCAGAAACTGGGCATGGACTAACATCTTACACCACATACCAAAGTAAAGTTTAAACGGGTACAAGATTTAGATATAAAGGCTGATACTATAAACAAATTGGGGGAGCAGGAAATAATACATCTGTCAGATTTATGGCGAACAGAGGAATTTATAAGCAAACAAGAGATAGAGAACATTATGGAATGCAAAATGGGTAATTTTGATTACATTAAATTGAAAAGGTTTTGTACAAACAAAGCCAATGCAACCAAGATTAGGAGGAAAGCAGAAAACTAGGAAATAATTTTTGCAACTAGTGTCTCTGATAAAGGTCTTATTTCTAAAATATATAGAGAACTGGGTCAAATGTATAAGAATACAAGTCATTCTCCAATTGATAAATGGTCAAAGGATAAAGCTACCTATAGTCATATGAAAAAATGCTCTAAATCACTATTGATTAGAGAGATGCAAACCAAAACGATTTTAAGGTACCACATTATACCTATCAGATTGACTAACATGACAAAACAGGAAAATGATCAGTGTTGAAGATGTGGGAAAGTTGGAACACCAGTTCATTGTTGGTGGAGCTGTAAGCTTATCCAACCATTCTGGAGAGCAATTTGGAACTATGCCCAAAGGGCTACCAAAATGTGTACACCCTTTGACTTAGTAATACCGCTTGTGGGGCTGTATCCCAAAGAGATCATAAAAATGGGAAAGGGTGTACAAAAATATTGTACAAAAATGTATAAAAATATTTACAGCATCTCTTTTTGTGGTATCCAAGAACTGGAAATTGAGGGTATGTCCATCAACTGGGGAATGACTGAATAAGTTTTGGTATATGAATGTAATGGAATACTATTGTGCCGTAAGAAACGATGAATAGGCAGACTTCAGAAAAACCTGGAAATATTTATATGAACTGATGCTGAGTAAAGTGAGCAGAACCAGGAGAACATTGTACACAATAACAGTCACAGTCTGTGATGACTGATTTTGATAGACTTAGCCCTTCTCAGCAATGCAAGGACCTAAAACATTTCCAAAGGACTCATGATAGGAAATGCCATCCACAGCCTGAGAAAGAATTATGGAGTCTGAATGCAGAGCAAAACAGACCATTTTCTTTTTTTGTTTTGTTTTTTCTTTCTCATGATTTCTCCCATTTGTTATAATTCTTCTATACAACATGACAAATGTAAAAATGTTTAATAGGAATGCATATATAAAGCCTTTATCAGATTACAGGCACTCTTGGGGAGGGAGGGGGAAAAAAGTTAAAACTTATGGAAGTAAATGTTGAAAACCAAAAATAAATAATTTTTTTATTTTTAAAAGATATGAAAAATATATAATTGAAAGATATATAAATTAAATAATATTTAAAAAATTTTTAACATGGCTCTTAGATAACACATAGGATAAAATACTGGCCCTATAGTCAAGAAGACCTGAATTCAAATCCAGCCTCAGACATTTACTAGATGTGTGATCCTGGCCAATTCACTTAACTTCAGTCTCTCTCAGTCCCTACATCTTTAAAATGGAGATACATAATGGAAAATACTATCCACATCCAGAGAAAGAAATATGGAGTCTGAATGCAGATAGAAGCATACTATTTGCTCTCTCTTTTTGTTTAGTTTTTTCTTTCTCATGGTTTCTCCTACTTGTTCCATTTCTTCTATATAACATGACTAATATAAAAATATATTTACTGAGAATGTATATGTAGAGTATATATCATATTGTATGTCATCTTGGGGAAGAGGGAGGGTAGGGAGGTGGAGAAAATTTTAAACTTATGGAAGTGAATGCTGAAAACTAAAAATTAACTAATTAAAAATAATAATAAATCTTAAAAAAATAAAATTAAGGTAATAGCTCCTTCCTCCCAAGGTTATTGTTAGAATAAAAGGAGGTGAGATTTGTAATTTGTTAACCTCTATAAATGTTACTTAGCAGCAGCATTATAGATTTGCCCAAGTTCACACAGCTAAAAAGTGGCAAAGTCTAGATTTGAAACCAGATTTTCTGACTCACAAGTCCACAGTGTTCAAATTTCCAGTATGTCTACAAGTAAATATTTTCACCCTTTTGGAAAAGATTACAACTGGCATTTGTATTTAATTTCACTATAGTGATTAAACTAATGAGTCAGTCAAGTTGAATTTAAGCACCTACTCTGTGCCCACCTCTAGTTCATATGAAGATTTAAAGTAATTAACAAGTGAAACTTGCTTGGCCAGGCCACTAGCTATCACTATATCCTAAACTCACTTAGAAGGCCATCAGCAAAAGGTATTTTCCTTTCTTCTCATTCTCTTCTTGTTATCTCTTTGCAGTCTGACTTCCCACCTCATCATTCAACTGAAACCGTTCTCTCCAAAGTTACAAATGATCTCTTAATGCCAAATCTAATGGCCTTTTCTCAATCCTCATTCTTCTTGACCTCTCTGCAAGTCTTTGACACTGTCTATGACCCTTTTCTCTTTAATGCTCTCTTCTCTAGGTTTTCATGACGCTGTTTTCTCTTGGTTCTGCTCGTACCTGTACAACCACTTCTTCTCTGTTCCCATACTGTGATTTTCATTCATGTCATGCTCCCTAACAATGGAGGTCCTGGGTCTTCTTCTCTTCTCCCTCTATTTTCTTTCACTTGGTGATCTCATCAGCACCTATGATTTCAGAAAACATCATATTTTAAACCTGATAGAATCACTGATTGCAAATTGCTGGAAATTCTTCCCTTGATCCCCACAGATCATTTTTAGTGTTTGTGTATGTGACTCTTATGCAAAAAACTTCTCATTCTAAACCTGTGTGTGAGGCTAGGAGGCCCAGTGAATAGAGCACCGGCCCTAGAGTCAGGAGGACCTGAGTTCATATCCAAAGTTAGGTCTCAAGTAGCCTGACTCAGTGACCAGTGTTTGGCTTCATATAGTTTACAATTTTTATCAATGATTTGAATAAAGATATAGTTGACATATATTTGAGGAGAGGTAGGGATAATTGGGATCTAGGAGAAATGTCAGATACAGTAGAAAATAGAGTCAGTATTCTAAAAGATATTGGTAAGTTAGAATGCTAGGTAAAAGAGAATATGGTGAAATTTAATTGGGATAAATAAGAAATCTGGCACTTGGGTTCCCAAAATCTATTCAAAAAGTATAAATTGGAGGAGGTGTATATAGACACAGTATATCAGAAAATATTCCAAAACTTTTAATGAACTGCAAGCTCAGTATGAGTCAACAGTGTTAGGGCAGCCAAGAAAATTCATGTGGTTAAAATAAAGGCAAAACTTCCAGGAATCTGGAGGTGATAATACTGTGAACTCTACCCTGATCAAGCCACATCTTAAATACTGTATTCAATTCTAGGTCCCCCATTTGGGGAAGCTAGAGAGCACCCAAAGGAGGTTTGGGTTACCTCCCAAAGGGGGGCTACCAGAATACTGACGGACCTTAAAAGATCATACACTATGAGGAGGGGCTAAGGGAACCCGAGAAGAGAAGACTAGAGAGGACTTGGCAGTGATTTTTCCAAAGTACAAGAATAACCATGCCACCCCTCCCCCAATTCAATAACTTGAGTGGCTCCCTTTTAACTCCAGGATTACTTACAAAACCTATCATTTGGATTGCAAAGCTCTTCACAGCCTGGCCCCTTCCTACCTTTCCAGTCTCCTTACACTTTACTCCCCTCCATATACTCCTGTGATCCAGAGATAGTGGATTTCTTGTCTCTAAACTCAATCTCCTGAGTCCTTTGTCCTGGCTACCCATATCCTTTCCATGCCCAGAATGCTTTGCTCCATCAGCCCGGCCTCCTGGCTTCTCTGGATTCCTTAAGTCTCAGCTCAATTCCCATCTCCTGACCCTGCTCACTTCTCATGCCTACCCTCTGAAATTACCTTTCATTTATACTATATATACACATACCACACATGCACAATGTGTGAGTATATATGTTTATGTATATATTTATATGTGTGTATATACACATATATACATACAATCTCGTATACAAACATATAAAACGTGTTGGGTATGTGTATATAAGTACACATATATTCACATAACTACTTTGATGTTGTATCCCCTGTTAGAATATGATCTCCTTGCTGGCAGTGACTGTTTTTCCCTTTCCTTGCATTCCCAATGCTAGTCACATGATAAGTGCTTAATAAATGTTTTCTGATTGATTGATAATTACTATCTTAAAGTATTTCAAGAGCTAGCTAGTCAGAGGGATTATGCCTACATTTTATGATAGGAGAGCACAAAACTAGAAACTGTGAGCAGAAATTGAAGACTGAGATAAAGAAATGCATACTAACAATGCAATACTGTTCAACACTGAAATCAGTTGCCTTAGGAAGTAAAGGATTCCCCTTCACTGAAGGTCTTCAAGGAAAGGCAGAATCACTGCTTGTTGATAATGATGTCAACAAGATTATTGTTCAGGAATAAGTTGGATTGGGGTGGCTAGGTCGCACAGTGAATAGAACACAAGCCCTGGAGTCAGGAGGATCCGAGTTCAAATCTGGCTCAGACACTTAACAAAAAAAAATTAGATGTGTGACCTTGGACTAGTCACTTAACCCCAATTACCCTGCATTCTCCCCTCCAAAAAACAAAAACAGAAATAAGTTGGATTGTAGGGCCTCTCAGGTTCTTTCTGACTCTAAAATTCTGATTTTTCTGATTCTGCAATCACTAAGGTTCTTTCCAGTTCCAACATTTTATAACCTGTATTCTGAGTTCTTCCAGCTTCACTATATTACATTCTGTGTTCCAAGGTCCTTTCCAGTCCCAACATTCTGATTCTGTCATGACTTTCCCTCTCCCTATATCACCTTTAGTGATTTCACAATTCTGACCTAGTTAAATTTATCTACCTGGCTGACTACTGATGTCACAGAAAGATTTGTCTCAGGTTGAGGGAGCTGACTAAGGAGATGATCATAAAGATTATGGAGATTGATAAGATGCCTTTCTTCTGTAAAGCTCAGCATGGCTGCATTACTGAGGTAGCAAAGCAAAAAGGCTTTGTAATAACTGGACTCTGAGTCACGATGCCTAATTCAAATTGTGCTTTTATTATTTACTAGCTGTATGATTTTGGGTGTTATCACTTCTATTCTCTGCAATTTACCTCTAAAATGGGAATTCTTGTACTCATTATCTTACCGGATCTTTTTTAATGATCAAAGTGAAGAGGTTACCATAAAAATATTGAGGTAAGGGTAGAGGTGCTCCAGACCCCTAAATATCAACACATGGGTTCCTGCCAAATGAATTCGACTCAATTCTTCTCTATAGGGTAGACTCTTAAGGAGCCTCAGTATCTATGATGCTTGCATTGGGCAAGCAGGCAAGAATCATCTGACACAAAGTAAATCTGTGCTGGGTCTTTCTATGGCTCTCACACATGGAGGCAAGATGAGGTCTTATATATAGAAAAGTTGTGGGAGGAATCTAGGGGTGGTCTAAGGGAGGAGTTTGGGGAAGGTCTTCAGGAGAAGTCAGATGAGGTCAGCTAACAGTTGATTTGGGTATAGATGTTTTGATGGGCTCAAGGGTGGGAAGTAGACAGACAATGAAGGGCCAAGCTAGTAACAAAGGTTTGGGCAGAGTCACAATGAAAGGTTTATGGCCTCATGTAAATGCCTCATTGAATGGGAAGATTCAATCAGAGTTCAAGGGAGTTCCCAGAGCCTGCACCTCATCAAAAGTAGAAAATATATGTGAAATACTAAATATGTTATTATCAGACCCTTTGCCCAAATACTATTAAATTTGCCACTGAATCCCACACTAAAACTGGTGGTTCAAGAAAATAATAAGAATGGATACTTAGAATGCTCTACATGCATGATCTCATGCGATCCACACAGGTGGTCAGTACTACAGGTATTATCCAAGTTTTACGAGAAGAAAGAGGGTCTCAGAGAGGTTAAGTGATTTGCACATGATACATAGCTTTTAAACTTGTTTGTTTTTTAAGGATTAAAATCCAGTTCTTCTCAAAGTAAAGTCTATGCCATTCAATCTTTGTTGAAGATGGTGTAGTCTAAATTGACTATAGGTAAAAATCAGTCAGTTACTCAACAAACATTTATTAAGCACTTACCATATGCCCCAGGCACTGTGCTAAGGACTAGAGATACAAAGAAAACAGAAACATGCTTCCTGCTTTCATGAAGTTCACATTATAATGGAGGAGACAACATATCAATAATTATGTGTGTGTCATATGTGCATATATTATACACATGTGTGTATAAGTATGTACCTACCTGCACACACATACACATACATCCCAAGTATAACTAGGAAGGTCATCTCAGAGAAAAAAATCTCTTGTGGAATGGGGTAAGGTCAAAGAGAACTGATAAAGTCTTCTTCCAGAAGATGGAATTTGAGTGTTAAAGAAAGCTATGAGACCAGAGTGAGAAGGTAGAAGATTCTAGGCATGAGGGAGTGCATAGGCATGGAATCAGGAGATGGAGAATACTATTTGAAGAAGAACAGGTAGGTCAATGTATCTTGATCAGATTAGGGGAGTAAAGTTTGAGATGATTGGAAAGGCAGGAAGGTGTTCAGTCGCAAAGGACTTTAAATGCCAAACAAAATATTTTACATTTGATCTTGAAGGTCATAGGGAGTCACTAGAGCAAGGGGAAGTGGTAACGTAATCAGATCTACACATTTTTTTAAAATTGCTTTGGCATCTGAATAGAGAATGCTTTGGAATGGGGAAGAACTTTAAGCAACTAAGACTGATTAGAAAGCTATCACAAATCTTGAAGGGGTTGTAGGAAAAGACACACACACTAGTACATTGTTGGTGGAACTGCAAAGTAGTACAACCATTTTGGGGGGGAGGGAAGGGAGGTTGGAATCATACAAATAAAGTGAATAAAATATCCATGCTCTTTGACCCTTAGATTCCATTAGCAGGCTCATATCCCAAGAAGGCCATTGATAAAAAGAAAATCATCCTATACAACAAAATATTTATGGCAGTACTTTTTGTGATAGCAAAGAATTGGAAACAATTGGGGAATAAACAAAATTTGGTCCATGAATAAAGGAATACTATGCTGTATTAAATGATGAATATATTAAAATGTGGAAGGATCTGTATGGACTGATGTAGAGTGAAATAAACAGAGGAAATAAAAGATACACAATCACTACAACAATGTATGTGTAAAGTACATACACACAATTTTTTTAAATGAATGTTGCAAAATTACAAAGAACAGCATGACTCCAAAGACAAGAGAAACTTCCCATTCTACCCTTTGCAGAGATCTGCAAGTGTAGTATATTGTGCATATTTTGACTTTTCACTTTTTTGTTTTCTTGTTATATCACTTGTCACATGGAGTAGATAGATCTCCAGGAGGGAATGAGGAAATTTTGGTGATTTAAGAAAAGATATTGGGCGGCTAGGTGGCACAGTAAATAGAGCAACGGCCCCCTGGAGTCTGGAGGACCTGAGTTCAAATCCCACCTCAGACATTTAACACAAAAACTAGCCGTGTTGACCTTGGGCAAGTTACTTAACCCCCAACTGCCCTCCAAAAAGCAAAAAATAAATAAATAAAATTTTAAAAAAAAGAGAAGATATCAATAAAAGTTTATTTTTTTAAAAAGAAAGTGATGGCAGTAATCCAAGTCAGAGGTGTTGAGGGCTTGAACTAGGGTAGCATCTGAGTGAGTAGAGAATGGTACGTATATGAGAAACGTGGTGAAGGTAAAAAACGATAAGGTCTGACAGTAGATTGGGTATCTGAGTTGAGTCCAGATGAGGAACAAAAAGATTATATCAAAGTTGCAAGCCTCAATAACTGGAAAAACATGGTGTCCTTGACAGTAATAGGGAAGTTAGAAAGATAGAAGGTTTGGAGAGAAAGACTGAGCTTTATTTTGGACATGTTGAATTTGAAATGCCTATGGGACATTCAGTTTAAGATGACCAAAAAGACATCTGGCAACACCCAGCTGAAGCTCTGGAGACAAATTAGAGATGGATGAAATAAATGGAGAATCTTCTACATAGAAATAATAATTGAATCCATGAGAGCTGATGAAATCACTAAACAAAATCCTATAGAGGAAGAAGTGAAGAAAATCCAGAATAGAGCCCTGGAGTACGCTTAGATTAGTGGGTGTGCCTCATGTGAAGATTCAGTTAAAGCAGAGGTTCTCAACCTGTAGGTTGCCACCCTTTTGAGGGTCCAACGACCCTTTCACAGGGATCGCCTAAGACCGTTGGAAAAAACACCACTCTGCGATTCCGTCCACATGCAGATACGCCCACATATGAGTATTAAAGGGTCGTGGCATTAGGAAGGTTGAGAACCACTGAACTAAAGAGAATGAAAAGGAGCAGTCAGATACATAGGAGAACTAGGAAAAAGCAGGGTCAAGAAAACCTAGAGGAGAGAGAGGATCCAGGAAGGAATGGTGAGAAAGTGTCAAAGCTATTAAATATTATTGTGAAAGAAAGAAACTGACATAACACTTGTGGGCCTTTGTATCTGCAAGGTTTATACTTGCTTAAATAATCCTCACCTCCCAGGCTAGGTTTTATCTCAAATGATTTAACCTCTTCCTGTCTTCCCCTCTTTAAAAACTTTTAAACCAGATTAAGAAAGCATAAATAAAAGCAAGTTTTTAATGAATTTCTTAGTTTTTATAAATATCTGGGATAATGATGTTGTTTGTTTTGGTTTTTTTGTGGATTTTACAGTAAACCATTGGAATATCAGAAGAAGCAAAAAGTATTTAAAAGGAGAAGACAATGTTCATGTGGGGTTTTTCAATGACTTTTCCCTGAATTCGAAAAGCAAAGATTAATAAGTTTTACTCTAATACACTGATGTACTAATTCTCAAAGTACAGTCCCGGTACTCCTGGAGATCCCCAGCAACCTTCTACGAGGCCCATGGAGTCAAATTGTTTTCATAATGCTAAGATATTTTATTTCTATTAAAAGAAATATCAATAGATATAACTCACACGAAAAGTTCTTTTTTTAAAAAAAGATTTTGAAGGTCCTGATGACAAAAAGTTTAAGAACTGTTGTACTGATGAATTCATGTTTCTATTGTTGTGAATAATCTCTCCAATGATGTGTAATCTGGCTGTCTCACAGATAACAGACATCTCTAAAATACTCCCCCAGCCCTTCTTCAAGGGAAACTTTAATTCCTGCCAAAAGGGGAAGCAGAAAGCTGCAACCACAAGTTGACCACTTTCCTCTCCTCAGAGAGAAGAGGTACCAGGCTAGAATTAGAGCTATCTTCTTTCTAAAATATTGTTACTCTCGTCTAAGATTCAAGTAAAACTCCAGGCTGCTATTTCTTAATAGGGAAAGAGGAACCTTAAACTTTATATCTGACTCCCTGACTCCCATCAAATGCCAGCTCCACAATAAACACATTATAACATAGCAAAGAAACCTGTTTGTCCAAGTCAGAAGGAAAATAGGAATCAGTGAAAACATACTTATGAGAACATACACCAGATAATTCAGATTAAAGGTGCTCTCCCACTGGAAAAGTGATAGCTCAGTTTAGCTGAGAGAGACAAAGACAGACAGACAGACAGACAGAGACAGACAGAGACAGAGACAAAGAGAGACAGAGAGAGAGGGGGTGGCGAAAGAGAATAGCAAGCTGGTGATAGGGATATAATAGAAATTGCCAGCTCCTTTTGATGAGGTATAGGCTCTGGGACCCCCCCACCCCCCTTTTTGAGCTCTCCTTGATTCTTTGGCTCTGGGAAAGTAAACCTTCCCTGGGAAGACATTTGCCTGAGGTCATGGGCCTTGAGATGAGGCTCTGCCCAAGTCTTTAGCTCACTTTGTTCCAATAGTTTCCCACCCTTGAA
>CM053595.1:134244835-134265102 GCA_028646575.1 Pseudocheirus occidentalis
AGAACCCCATCTTCCCTCCACGTGTGTGAGAGCGCTGTAGAATAGCTTAGCAGAGACTTTCTGTGTGAGAGCACCTTTAAATGGCCTAGCACCCCACGTGGCAAACTTGAACTTTAAATAAACTTTACTTTTTCCTTGGCTGAGAAAACTTGAGTGGAATTCTTTCCGCAGGGTATGTTGGTATTTTGGGGTCTCAGGCAGCCCTAACCCTCTTTGGGCTCCTCTTCACTCTCATGTTGGTTTCTTCTCAATCCTTCTCTCCCTTCAGTAATCTGAAGAGGTTAGCATTTTCTCAGCTAAAAACCAGAAGAACATGAAGAGACTTAAGAGACCAAATCTCTCTACTCTCCCTCTCACCAACTCTGCCCAGGCCTCACCCAGGCACAGGACATTGAATAAACAATCTCCATTAAGGAAGAGAGTCCCACACCATTGATTCTTTGAGCCATGGTGACAGATACATATTGCAACCTATGCATCTCTGTTTACTTTATTTAACTCTTGTTCACATCCTCTCAAATGAAATTTACTAAATGTACTGGGACCTTTCTATGAGCCCTTTTTATATTGCTTGGATACCAGTAAAATGCAAGGGCTTTCCTATTTCTTTTTTCTTTTTGGAGGGCAGTTGGGGTTAAGTGACTTGCCCAAAGTCACAACGCTAGTTTTTGTGTTAAGTGTCTGAGGCCGGCTTTGAACTCAGCTCCTTCTGACTCCAGGGCCAGTGCTCTATTCACTGTGCCACCTAGCCACCCTGGGCTTTCCCATTTCTTTGATGACAACTGTTCCACCTGTTTCCACATGATTCCTTGTTTGTGATCTGTTGGCGCTTGCTAGCACCTGCTGGACACCTCTTCATTGGCCTTTGAGGCATGTTTCCAAGTTCAGTTCTTCAAAGACTGCAGTGTTCTATATCTTGAAGAATTCTGGGGTATAAACAGACAAGAATTTCTTTTTAGGAAGTCAGTCAATAGGACAAGCCGCAAGCATTTATCAGGCTCCTGTTATGTATGTACCAGGCATGGTGCTAAGCACTATACATACAAAGAAAGGCAAAACCATAGTTCCTTGCCTTCAATGAACTCACATTCTAATGAGGAAGACAACGCAAACAATCAAGACAAGATTTGTGGAGGGTAAATGAAAAGTAATGGCACAGGGGGAAGTAGGGATTGAGAAAGACCTCTTTTAGAACGTGGAACTTTATGTGAGTCTTGAAAGCATTCAGGGAAACCAGAAATTAGGGGTGAGGGAAGAGATTTCCAGGTAAGGGGCATAGAGTCAATGAAGTCATGCAATTAGGAGGCTTACTGTATGAAGGAGAGTAAGAATGTCAGTGTACCTGGATCATAAAACATACAGAGGGGAATGAAATATAAAAAGGTTAGAAAGAAAGGAAAGAACCAGGTTGTGATGGGCCTTAAATCCAAACAGAACATTTTATACTTGATCCTGAAAGTAATAGGGAGTCATTGGAGTTTATTGAATGGGAGGGAAGGGAGGAGAGGGAGTGACAAGGTCAGTCCTGTGCTTTAGGAATATGGGTTTGACAGCTGAGTAGAGGCTGAACTAGGTGGGAAGAGACTTGAGGCAGGGAGACGAGCCAGAAAGCTGTTGCAGTAGCCAACATATGAGGTAATAAGGGCTAGAACAAGATAATATAAAGATGGAAAAGACAAAAGGTGGCAATAGATTGTTTATGTAGGATGAGTTCAAGTGAGGAGTTTAAGATAATCCAAGGTTGTGAGCTTGAGTGACTAGTAGTACACTTGGCAATAAAAGGGGATTTCAAAAGAAATCAAGGTTTTGAGGGAAAGATAAATTCTGTTTTTAAAAGAATTTTGTAATTTTCCAAAGCCATTCCAACCTATTTTCTTTTGTTTGATTCTGGGTCCAGATCATTGTATTTTTACAGTTTCTGTCTAACACATAGATGTAATAACTCTATACATATACATATACAATACATATATAAACATGCATAAAATTTTATATTCACAAAAAAGAATACTTGAGCTAAAAGAGATTTTTACATGCTGCTAGAGGAGCTACTAGTCCAATGCTATTATTTTATACACAAGGAATCTAAGACTCCCAAAAGGGATAATAATTGACTAAGGTCACATACCTCAATAATATAGGAAACTGAACTCAGATCTTCCAACTCCAAGACTAGTATATTTTCTTCCACTTTCTACGTGTTTGCTAACTGAATTGTTATCAAAGTAATGTTAATCCACTGAAAGTATGCTTTTTATTACAAAGTGTCCACTCACTAGTCCTTTTTTTTCTTCTTATGAAGGATGACATGTGGATTTCTAGACTGTGGATCTTAGTTTGCTGTTCTGCTCTCTGGAGCTACCAATTCATGTTGCAATAAAAGTTTACTTAACTAGAATTCACAGTATAGCAGAAAGAATATTGGACCTGGAGTCAGGAGATCTGAGTACCTACCAAGATTCCATTACTAATTAGTTGTGTGACCTTGGGAAAGTCACTTGACCTCTCTTTTCCTAAGTTTTTTCACTTGTATAATGGGAAGAGTATCTGTGTGGTGAGGTCACAAATCTTTGGTCTTTCCTTAGCTCAAGGCCTAGAAGCTGCTCATCCTTGCCATATGGAATTTCTCTACTAACCATTCCAAGTTAACTTCTATAAACTGGCCCAGGTGCCCAGGAAGAAGAGAGAAAGTAGAAAGATTCTGCAGAAGGTCCTAACAGAAGGAGGAAGAACACTGATAAATGACTATATATCACCCCAAGACAACCTGAAGCAGAAAGCAGAAATCCATTTGAGAGGACAAATAAATAAAACAGGCCCTGCCACAATCACCCAATAAGACCTTTTGTGTTGAAAGTGAGGCTATAGGATCTGGATATAAATTGACAGAAGGTTTAAATAGTCCAGAGGCATTTGATGCCCCAGTGACATAAAAGAGATATAAAATCAGCAATCCTTGATATTATCTCTCCAATAATCCAATCATTCATGAATCAAAAAACCGTTACTAGAGGAGAGTTTAACAGTAGAAAGTAAAAAGCCAGAGCTAAGCTAAGTTACAGCAGTGAGAAAGACTCACGGTCCCTCTCCACAGTGGGGAGGAAAGTGCAAGGGAATAGTGATGTATCAACAAGCTGAGAGTTGCTGATGTAAGGGCAATGGGATGGAGAACGAGAAGAGAGTAACTTTGACTTTGCTGGGGCACCATTCAGGCTAGTACCATAACTCATAGGAATTGTGTAGGTTCTGAGAGGAAGAATGCCCCATGGCTCAGGGGAAGGAACCTTGAATTTCTATTGGCTTAGAGGCTAGTTCTTTCTGTGCCTTTACAATGTAAATATTTGCTTCTGTTTTTCAAAATCTCATGAGATTAACTGCTTTTAAGGAGAGCTGGTGGTTACCCCAGAAGGGAGTATAAATGTTGAAATTCCTATGTGCCCCCTCTGGGACATCTAGGTGATGAAGTGGATTGAGTGTTGGGTCTGGAGTTAGGAATACTCATTTTCATGAGTTCCAATCTGGCCTCAGACACTTACTGGCTGTGTGACCCTGGACAAGTTACTTAACCCAGTTTTCTCATCTGTAAAATGAGCTAGAGAAGGAAATGACAAACCACTCCAGTATCTTTGCCAAGAAAACCCCAAATGCAGTCACAAAGAGTTCAATATAACTGAAACTTCTAAACAACAAGTTCCACCTCACTGAGAGAAATGAATTAGTTAAATGACATTACCCAAAGTGTTATGAGGGTCCTTTGTGTTAGGAGAAAGCCTCTAACACAAGGATTATGCTTGCATTATTTGCCTCATGTGGTTATTGCAAAGAAAACACTTTATAAACTAAAAAGCATAGAAATACATGCCATTGTTAATTATTATTGTCTACTAATGTTCGCTTATATTTTATCCTGGAATGGAGGCACTAATAGGTTTTGTTAGGTTGTACCTGTCCTTAGAGCACCTCTTACCAGCTAGACAGACTATCCTAGTTTGAAAAAGTTTGGCTACCAGAAGATAGACTTTTTTTTTGCCACATAAGTTTATGAAGACTGTTTTACCAGATCAGATTAGATTAGATTAGGTAAGATTAGACTAGATTAGATATTAGATTAGATTAGGTATTTATTAAATTCTTACTCTGTACCAGGAATTGTGATAAGTATTGGGAATACAAATGAAAACAAAAGGAAAAACAGTGCCTACGCTCAGGGAGCTTCTATTTTAATTGGGCAAGGCAACACAATGAAAGCAAGCTGAAAAGTGAGAGGTAACTTCTCGAAGTGGAGAAAGCAGCTGAACTAGAGGTGAGAAATCTGGAGAGTCTGAAGTGAAAAGCAGCAGGGCTAGAAGTCAGGGTGGCTGAATCGAGCACTTCCTCATATACAGAGCAGAGCCTTGTCAGAAGTGACATACTACATAGGGTGGAGGAGAACCCATGGAACCACAGATCATAGAACTGTTGAAATTTTATTAATTAATTAGATTTTCTCTCAAAGTGATTTTTTTTTTTTTGGTTAAAGTCATTTTCAGTCATGTCTGATTCTTCATGACCCCATTTGAGGTTTTCTTGGCAAAGATGCTGGAGTAGTTTGCCATGTCCTTCTCCAACAGTGAAATTGAGGAGGTATACATTTTTTTTTAATTATTGAAATTCAAGATAATTAAAAAAAAAAATAAAGCTTCTAGGAGTCCTAGGATGTGCACAGAGTCAGCCTAGACTCCTGTGTCTAATCCATCCATTTGTAGTCTTAGATGAAAGTCACTGGTGTTCGAGCATGATGAGGACAAGGGTCTAACATGTCATCCAAAGGGGCGGAAAAAAATCCATTACATTGAGTATCCTTATTAAGACAGAAATGAATTTCGACATAATTGACAAAATCTTTCACAAAAGAATCTTTGCTTGGCCCTGAGTCAGCCAGAAAATTAAATTTACCTCAAAACTGCATCTGCTGAGCATACCAATTAGTCAGTTAATCAGTAATTAAATTCATTTGTTAATTAGTTCAACAACTACTTATTAAATGCCCACTGAGTACAAAACTTAATGCTAGAGACTAGAAGGTTAATTCCTGCCTTGTAACATAAACTAGATTTGAAATTTTAATATTTTTACCAACAATTTAGATGTGGACATGGATGGCATGGTTATTGTGTTCAGTACTTTACAGCTATTATCCATTACCAAATTTGCAAAAGGCACAAAGGCAAAGGTTTAAAGGTTAGCTACCATGGTAGATTATATAGTCAGAATCTATGAGAATAGAGTAAGTTGATATTGATACAAATAAATATAAAGACTTCAGCTAAAAAAGTCAACTCCACAAGTACAAGACGCAGAAAGCATGGCTAGATAACTGTTCCAAAATGATCTGGTGTTTCTAGTGGACTATAAAATCAAACTGAGTCAACAGGGTGAATTGACTGTTAAAAAAGCAATCATAAATTTAAGAGAGTCATAGTGTACAGATGTGATGCTCTAACAGTAACATGGGGCCATACTACATGTACAGGATTATATTAATTTCTGGGCACCATATTTAGAAAAAATATTGATAGGGCCAGCTAAGTGGCACAGTGAATAGAGCACCAGCCCTGAAGTCAGGAGAACATGGGTTCAAATCCGACCTCAGACACTTAACACTTACTAGCTGTGTGATCTTAGGCAAGTCACTTAACCCCAATTGCCCTACCTCCCCCCCCAATAAAAAGACCAAAAAAAAGAAAATAGAAAAAATGATAAACTGGAGTGTTTAGAGCAGAAGTGTCAGATTCACAATGGGCAGTCTGCAAGAGGCTGGCAAAACTCTGGAGTGGGACCTGAACCAGGTGAAAATATAATCGGGAAATGTTTAACAAAATAATAAAAATACAACAGAACATAGATAATGTAAACATGTGCCTTTCTAAGTCAATATGAGGCCAGGAGGGATCTATTTCCATTTGAATTTGATACAAGTGAGCAGCCAGAAGGGCAAAGGGCTTCAAGATCATTCCATGTGAAAATTGGTTTTCAAAAAGGGTCTGTTTAGCTTGGACAAAAGATGACACGAGGAGGGAGGTATGAAATCCGCCCTCAAATATTTGAAGAATTGTCATTTAGCAGAGGGATCAAGCTTATTCTTTTTTTTTTTTTTTTTTGGAGGGCAGTTGGGGTTAAGTGACTTGCCCAAAGTCACACAGCTAGTTAATGTGTCAAGTGTCTGAGGCCGGATTTGAACTCAGGTACTCCTGAATCCAGGGCCAGTGCTCTACTTACTGCGCCACCTAGCCGCCCCCAATCAAGCTTATTCTACTGGGCCTCAGAGTATAAAACTAGAAGCAACTGGTAGAAGTTAGATAGAGGAAAGTTTGGATTTGATATGGGGGAAAAGTTCTTAACAATCAGGGTTCCTAAAAGTGACGTAGTTGCTCTGAAAGGCAACCCATGTGACTACTTTTTAAATTTTTTGTAAAGTGCTCTGCACAAGGCCTGATACAAAGTAGGTGCTTAACAGAAACTTTCTCCTTCCTCTATGACTAGAGGCCTTCAAGCAAAGTCTGGATACCACCTATAAGATGATTCAGATACAGGTTAGTCCAAAGAGCTTCTGAATACCCTCCTAATTTAAGATTTAATTTAATTCTGTTATTCTGTGACTCCTAGTTCCATTCCTTACTAGCTGTGTGACCTCAGGAGAATAATTTTATCTTTGTGACTTTCAAGTCCCTCATCTGTAAAATGGAGATAATATACTCACGTTATCTACCTCATGGGCTTTTTGTGAGAAAGTACTGTATAAAGTATAAAAAACTACATAAATGGGAACCATTATTATTAACTTGATTCCAATCAGGAGGAGGTGGGGGGGGTATTCAGGGAGGACTGGTGCCTCTGGTATAAGGGCTCTCTTTTCAGGGCTGCTCATCCACCTTTGGTGTCCATCTGCCACCTAACCCTCACCTGTAGCTCCAAGAAGCTGTAGCATGTACAGTAAGCCCCAGTAACCATCTTGGCAGAAAGGCTAAACCAGGGTGAGGGTAACCAACAGGCCTCAAACCCATCAGTGAGTTAGGGGGAGTCTACCCCAAGCATGAATGGGCAGATGAGAATAGTTTGTTCCTGTGGCCATGAAGGTGGCTGAAACAGGTGCTGTGGAGCGCTTAGACTTTGGTTAGACATCAAAGACGCCAAAAGCATCTGCTGCATCCTGGACCATCACCAGTCATCTTGACTTTTGTCTTGTTACTGGACCTTGATGACTTTGGAAGAGAAAGTGAGGCAGGCAACTTTGCACAACTCTGCCTCACTTAAATCCAATTCACACTCGAGTCAAGACGTCCCCCATGATGTCATTGGTCCTCTTTGAAAAAATAACAAACAACAATAGTCAAAAGGCATAGACACATAGATCTCATATTTCATTCTGTATTAACACTATTGTTATAAGATATGAGTTTTTTAAAAAGGAGTTACAAAATTTATACAAATTACTTTTTTGAAAACTTCTTGCTTCTTTCAGATCTGAAGTCCAATTGTTATTTCCCTACTTCAATTCAAAAGATATTTAGAAGCAACTGGTAATACACTAGGCCTGGAGTCAAAAGACCCTGTGTTCAAATTCAGCCCCAGATCAGATATTTATCAGCTTTATGACCACAGGCAAGTCATTAAAAGATAGATAGATAGATAGATAGATAGATAGATAGATAGATAGATAGATAGATAGATAGATAGATGATAGACAGGTAGATAGATAATTTGCCTCCATTTCCCTAACTGTAAAATGACAATAATAATAGCATTTATCTAGCAGGGTTGTGAGGATAAAATTAGATTTGTAAAAGCATTTAACACAGTTCCTAGCACATAGTAGGCACTACATAAATGTTTATCAAACCTCTATTATGTGTTAAGACATTGTGCCAGGTGCTGGGAACATAATGATGAAAAACAACTTAGTCCCCACTCCCAAGGAGTTTTAAGTCTAATGGAAAGAAGTTGCCATTCATTTCTCAGATGAGGTAGAACGTGATAAGAACAAAGGGGAGATACCTATAAAGGGCTTTAGGAAAATTTTTGAAGATCACTTCTGAAGGTTGGTGGTGGTTAAGATTTTGTTGGGTTGTAAGGTGTTTGGTTTTTTTTTTTTGTTTGTTTGTTTGTTTTTAAGGAATCCAAATGGATAATCCTAGGGATTATACTTTAGTGGATTATCATCTTCCTGAAAGGTCAGTGAAAATCTGGGGCCCTGCTTTCTGCCAAGATATTCTTCCCATTATCAAGGAATTGCATTATAAAAGAAAGGAAGAGACACAGCAGCATATCCGTGGTAGCTTGTCAGCAATTCCCTCTTCAGGGAGGGCTTACACAGGCCCAGTGTTCTAATACACTCAATGGGAAATGGGATCCTTTTGAATTCGTCCCAAGAATCAAATGGTAATAACCTGGTTCTTTTCATATCTGGGTATAAGTTAAGAAGAACTTCTCTGAAAGAGATAGAGAAAGGGAGAGGGGGGAGATGGAAGGAAGGCAGGAAGGAAGGCAGGAAGGGAGGGGTGAGAGGAAAGGGGAGGGGAGGGCACGGGAGGGAAGGGGACAGGAGGGGAGAGGACAGGAGGGGAGGGGACAGGAGGGGAGAGGAAAAAGGACAAGAAGGAGGAAGGACAAATCTTTTATGAAATGCTAAAAATAACTTAATGCTTATCATGTTACTATTCTATCATGAAATTCTTTTCAACTAGGAGACCTGAGGAAGGAGTGTGCTTTTTATTCAGATGCAAATTCAATAGTTCATCATCATTAAGCCCTGGAAGATGTGCTATCTATTGATACAGACTGTTGTCATGTTTTAACTGCTGACCCAGGCACAGTGCAATACTTGAAGCATTTGCTCAGCTGTATGGTTTTCTCAGTTTTGTCTCTGTGTATCCCCAATCTGCTGTGCCACCCACTACCCGGCATGTATTGTTCCTTTATAGAAGATGAAATATTCTGAGTCTCATTTCATAATCTCTGCTGGGAATACTCATAGATTTAACTAGTAAATGTGGTGCCTAAGGCAAGCTCAAACTAACTATTAAGATAAATAGGGGAGAGGAGGGAGGAGAGGAAAGACTGCAGACTTTAGGACACAAGACCACAGGAGAGGGAGAGAGGTCCAAGGGCACTCCCTAGCTTTGATGGACAGAGACTCTGGGATACCAGATCACAATTACTTGTAGAGGAAGCAAGGTGGAACTTGACCAAAGAGGAGCTCACCTCTTCAGGTTCAATTTAGTAGCTTCCCAATTTAGACAACTATTCTTGCTAACTTGTTTATTAAGTTCAGTTGTTTCTACCTGCTGAAGTAGTTCATGACCCCCTGAGCCCTGTAAATTTCAGTGCCTTGGGGCAAAGGTCCCATCACACTGCCTTAGTTACATCAGTTTATATGTCCTGGAACCTCATCATGACATTGTTCCCAGGTTCTAAACATGCTCCAAGTATAACCTGCAATGAGATGGACTTATAAATACATTAATAAGGTAGTCAGTAATAAAGCCCCTGGGACAAGACCCAAGGTGCCTATGTCCTAATGCTTAAATTAAAGGCAGCTAGGTGGTACAGTGAAAATGCTAGACTTGGAGTCATAAAGACCTGAATTCAAATTCTACATATTTAGCTCTGTGATGCTGAGCAAGTCACTTAACCTCTTTCAGCCTCAGGTTTGCCATCTGTAAAATGGGGATAATGATAGCACCTACTTTGGAGAATTGTCGTGAAGATCCAAAGAGATAACATATGAAAAACATTTTTCAAACTTTAAAGCTCCATATAAATGCTAACTGAAGATGATGATGATGACAACTACAGACCACAGATCAAGAAGCCACTGCAAGGCTCAACTGCAAAGTTTCATTTAAGATAAAAACATTGTGGTAGCCCTGATATCCAAGAGTTATCTAATGTGGAGAGTAAAGAATCCGGGGTAGCACAGTGAATAGAGCACTCATACACTTGACACACTTACTAGCTGTGTGACCTTGGGCAAGTCACTTAACCCCAACTGCCTTGCCAAAAAAAAATAAATTAAAAAAAAAATCCTAATCCTCTGGTCATGCAGAAACCTACCTCAGGCTATTACATAGTAAAGTATGGACTGGTTGTTCTGCTCCCCTGAGTTCATGTAGAGAAATCTAGAATCAGCTATTTTTCCTTAATAGATATATACTGGAAAAGGGTAGAATTCACATAATGTGCTATGGTTGATAGACATTAGTAGTAGACCTGGAGTCAGAAAGACCTACATTGATATTTCACTTCTGACACAACTTTGCTGAGTAATAGTTAATTTTACTTCTCAGAGCCTCAGTTTATCATCTGTGAAACGAGGTTGATAATGCTTTTAGTACCTACTTCATGGGGTTTTATTGTGACAATAAAATGATGTCATGGATATAAAGTACTTTATAAACTTTAAAATATTATATAAATATTAGTCATTAATGATTAAGACTCTTAGAAATTGTCAAAGATCTTAGAACATAGAATATCTAGGCTAGAAGGTTCCTTAGAATACAGAATGGGCATTGCTACAATAGCAAAGGACCTTAGAACATAGAATGTTAGAGCTAAAGGATCCTTAGAACATATGATATCAGAGATGCAAAGGATTGTTGAACTCTAAATCCTAGGCTTACCTGTGAAACAGACCTTGGCCAAGTCATATAATTTCACCAAACTTCATATGACTGGTGCCTGACTCCTAAGCTTATCTACTTTCTTAGAATAACACTGAAGGTTCCTATTAAAATGTTTGTAGTTTCCCATTGGGCAGCTTTTGCATTCTGACAGCATCCAGTACCATTCTGACTCTGAATAAATACTTGATTAAATGTAGAAATGCAAAATATCACATTTTAACCAAAATTGATTCTGAAAATATACTTTTATGTTCATGAAGTCAGTAGGTTTTGTTAGCACATTTAAATATTTTAATTTCTAAGTTGGCATAACTAATGAGGACTTTTACCACTGAGATCAATACATGTCTTTGAAATTTACCAATTTATTCCACAATCTAAAATCCAGGAATGAAAAGTAGCAGGTCTCTATTTTATATCTGGGCTTTCTATAAACTTGCTGTGTCATAGCCACAGAGTTATTTTGCCATACTGTGATTCAATTTTTCCTTCCAGAAAATGGGGGTAACACCCCTTGCTTAAAAGGTAGCCTGCAATTGTATGAGCTTATTACCTAAATGTTTATTTACACCCATGGCCACTCCCAATGATACTGTAGGCTTTCCTTAAACTCAGCAGGCAGAAATGTGCTACATGTTTAGAGATATAGTAGAAACAGACCTGTTTTCTGGAAAGGAGTGTTGTTCCTAACACCAAATTAACAACAATTAAAATTGTTCGATTTCTGAAGACAGAATTATGGTAATTAAAGCAAACAGTCTTGTGGTGCATAATGGGAAGTAGTGGAAATGGGGCTGGACCTGGAGTCAGAAGATTTATGTTCCAGTCCTGATGGTCCCTTGCTAGAAAGGCATTATAATGTAGTGGAAAGATCAATGGACCTGAAGGAGATCTGGGTTGAAATCCTGAGATTGACTAGCTAGCTGTGTGACTATGAACAAGTTACTTCACCCTTCTGAGCCTGGTGGGGAATCAGAGCAGTGCAGAGATTGATTAAACTGAGAATAAAATGAGCAACATGATCGGAGCCCAGAAATGATAATCCCAGCCAAGGATGCCTTAACTAGGAGGAAGAGCAGACCTAAGGGAATGAGCAGTCCAGAGAGTGAGTTGAGGTGGAAGCAAAGTGTTTTTTAAGTGTGAACTAATCTGTAAATGCTATGTATGCTGCTATAGAAGTATAAACTTCATTTAAATTGACTTTCAAAGCATTATTACAAAGAGAGAGAGGCAGTGGTTATAAGGACAATCTTAGAGTTAGGAAAATCTAGATGCAGATCCTGCCTGGCTATTGACCCTTAAACTTCTCACAGTTATAGCAATTCTAGAAGATAATAAGTTGCAGACAGGTATAGAATAGAAGGAATGTCTACATTAGGAACTACCTGCATTGGTCACAGTCATAGCTCTGATCACAAATGCAATACTCACACATACACACACACACACACACACAGAGTACAGAATGGATGATTTGAATTGTATCAGAATAAAAGATGCTAGTCACATTGCCATGTCTTGCTGCATTGGACTGTGAATCAAGGACAAACCAGATGGAGAATCCAAATTCTTTCATTGGTATGTGACCTTAGGAAACACATTGGAGTTCTGAGAGCTTTGATTTCCTCCTCTGTGAGGTGGAGATGATAGAAGCTGTCCTACGGCACCTACCTCACAAGTTGCTGTGAGGGTCAAATGAGGTAGCAGTGCTTTGAATGCAAAGGCGATAGACTTTTTATTATATGAAACTAACTCATAGGCTTTAGACTTGGAAAGAACTGCTAATCCCATTGAATTCAACCTCCCCCATTTTATAGCTAGGAAACATGAGACTCAGAAGGGGCACTAGTCCAAGGCCACACAGGTAGCAAGTTAACTGAGGCAGGTCCTTTATAACAGAAGATTCATGAGGGGGTGAGGGTGGGGCAGTGGAAGGGAATAACTGTCTTCAAGTGTTTGAAAGGCTGTCACATGGCCTGAGGTGGTACAATGTACACTGGAGTCAGGAAGACTCATGTTCATGAGTTCAAATCTGGCCTCAAATATTTACTAGCTGTGTGACTCTGTGCAAGTCACTTAACCCTGCTTGCCTCAGTTTCTTCATCTGTAAAATAAGTTGGAAAAGGAAATGGTAAACCATTCTAGTATCTTTGCCAAGAAAATGCCAAATGGGGTCATGGAGAGTCGGGACATGACTGAAAAAAAACCAAATAACATTTGGAGGAGGAATTAGATTTGTTCCCTAAATTCCCAGAGAGCAGAACGAGGACTGGCAGAAACCATAAAATGAGAATTTTATACTTAATGTCAGGAAAACCTTCCTAATAATTGGAGTTGTCCAAAAAGGGGATGGGCCACCTTAAGGGATGGTGGGCTCCCCTTTCTTCAATCAGAGGGTACTTTTCAAGTGTGTCAGAATGAAAATGTTTCAGGGGGTGATGGCCTCCAGGATCCCTTCCAATTCTCAAATTCAGTGATTCAGTGACTCCCAAGTATAGTGACCTGTCTGCAACTGCATTTACACAAACACAGAAGAAAGTCAGAAAAATTCAATTCCCACCTCTACTTTCAGGAAGATAGTTTGATGTGATAAATCAATTATGGGATTTCACTTTCCCTTGCTGAGGGAAGAAAGGTTTTCCCCCAAATGAAGGTTATCTTTCTCCCTCATTTGATCTGTATATTCCTCTTATGACCTCTTACATTGTATTTTAATTTAGATTTCTCTCTTTACATGCCTTATCTCTCACATTCGATCATCACCTCTTCTAGAGGAAGGACCAAGGCTTATTTATCTGTGTTTGGTTTTGTATCTGCACAGCACCAGACACAGTGTGTTATACACAGCAGCCACATAATAAATGCTTGTTAAACACATGAACAAATCATACTTTGGCAGAGCATATCATGTACTTGTTTGTAAATGTAGCCTTTAGCACATTTTTCCCCTAAGAGTATTCTGGTTCTTCAGCCTTTTGATCCATGAGATTTATGTCCCATAATAGAACACATTCCGCTTTCTAAAACAGGTTCTTAACCTTTTTTGTGACATGTATCCCTTTGAAAGTTTAGTGAAGTCTCTGAACCCCTTTTCAGAATAATGTTTTAAGATGAATAAAATATAAATATATTTCTTTTATATATATTTATCAAAAATTAATGTAAAACATAAGGAAACCAACAATATTAAAATGCAACTATCAGAATATATCTTTTTTAAAAATTTCATGAACCCCAAGGTCAGAACCCCTGCTCTAAAGGTCTATAGGTTCAAATCTATAACCAAGACACTTTCCAAAACAGCAATATTGGCCACAGTCACCATTTTGTTAACTAGCTGATGTTTAACAGCAGAGCTGATGTTTTACAGCAGATGGTGGGATAGCAAATGGTGAGCCAATGACAGTAACCTGATCTAAACTTTAGCTCCATCCAGGGTTCCCTTCCTTCTCTGCCTCTTCCTCTACTTCCTTTTTTGTCTTTAATTTGCTAGTAGACTTCCAAAAGAAGGTGACAAATAATAAAGAAAAACATGAATGGAAAACCAAGCAACATCTATAAAGGAGAATAGAACTTGATTAACCACAGCACCTTTTTTACTTTTTTTTTTTAAGCTATCTAATCTAACAGATCCTCAAGGCCTATTGTGTCCCTCCCTTCTTTAAAAAGCCTGATCTTTGCCATTCAAGAGTTCTTGCTTTCCCAGGGTGTGGCTTACAAAATGCTTCGGTTAAATTGTCAGTAGTTTCTTTCCTAACTGATGAAAATGAGAAGAGAGAAGTGTTAAGAACTTGAGAAATTGCTAATGTGGGAGAGAAAATGCACAGAACATTAGTCATCCCTTCATCAAGGAAGTTTAAACACATATCTTGTTGAATCTATCTTATTTGAAGAAAGAAAGGGGAAACTCAAAAGACTGTGAAGCTTGCCCACAAACATGAAGCTTTATATACTTCTAGAGCCATAAACAGTCTTGGAATATCAAATGTCACAGATGAGAGACTTTAAGATAGGGAAAACAGAATGTCAGTGCTGGAAAGAGCTTAAGAATAGGGGACACAGAAGGTGAGACTTTAGAGATAACCATTTCCAGTCCTTTCATTTTATAGAAACTAAGGGGAGGTGACTTACAAAAGATCATCCAACAAGTCAGTAAGAGAAACCTCCTTCAGGATTGCAATTCAGTCTTCGGAAGGAATATTTGCGAAGGGTCTTTTAAGACTTAAAGTGCTATATAAATTCTAGCTGTTTATTCTTATTATTTCTTTTTAATTCATTTACTTCTTTTCAATTATCTTATTACTTCTTTTCAATTAATCTTTTTTGTGGACAAACAAAAACGTTAAATTACTTATTACTTCCTTTCAAATTAATATAACGTCAACAAGATAGCAAAAGAAAGTTAATCAAATTGCCTCTCGGTGCTTCTACATATATAAAGATTATAAAAATGTCTGTGCATCTTCCAGCCATTGTCAAAATAGTCTTTCTTCACAGCAGGCAAGCACGCATCGTATACTGACAAAGCAGGAGCCTTAAAATCTCAGCAAGGAGTTCCTAGTCCTGTCTCTACTATTTACAGGTTGTGTGACCTTGGACCTTTGCTTTGAGAACGTTTAAATACTATATGAATGTAAGTTATCATCTTTCCTTCTCTATGCCTGTTTGTCTGGGAAATGAAAAGTAATTATACATTATTTAAAAATTTTGTTTGACCCCATAAAGTAGCTGCAATTCATCCCATTTTTTAGATTGAAAAGTTGAGACTGACAGTAGGTAGAGTTCAGACTGGATACTAGGTCTCTTCCCTCCAGATGTGACGCTCTTTCTCTAACATTAGGTTGCTTCTCAATTACATATGCTCTGGCTGCTTCACAGGATGGTGACTGATTCTTTAACTGCCCTAGATTGCCTTCAGGTTCAAGAAGTCAATCAGTCATAAGTTAGTCAGTCAATCAACAAACATTTATTAAAGGCTTACAATGTGTCATGCACTGTGCTTAGTACTGGGGATACAAAAAGAAACAGAAACAGTCATCACCTGCATTGGATAGAATGTTCACTTCCTCTGGGTGGCTAGACCAGACAGCATTTTCACATTTTTAAAAGTGATATTGTTACTCAGATCTATTTTTAATGCCAGCCAAGGGGCCAAGAGGGCAGGAAGGTGACACTCTTTCTGGTGTGTGACGGGGCATCCACAGAGAGACAGCAGCTCCTAAGGACAGAGGCAGAAAGTGCAACAGTTTGGTCTGTTGAGGGGTTGTCCCAAAACGCACACAGAACTGTAACCACAAAAACAAAAGCTGTGGAGTCCTCTGCTCTGCTGAGAGGTGCCTTCTTCCTTTCCCGGTCTGACTTTGTCAGCTGCTTCACAGAGGCCAACATTCTGGGGGAGATGAGAAGCCTGCCAGGAGGGGTTAGATGAGAGCAGCCCCAGAGAGGTGACTCCTTTCTCTGCCGCTTCCTTGTGATTTGCATGAATGTTTACAGCTGCTGGGAGCTGTGGGTCAGATGGCATTCAGAGGGCCTGGCAGCACAGGTGTTCCCCTGCTGTGCCATGCAAACCAGCCGGGCTACGTGTAACAGCAAAGGCCTCCCACTGCCCCGAGCCCAGAGTACACCCAGTGTGCAGGTCAGATTCCGGACGTGACCTCACTTTTATTTACATGGTTTTGAAAGCTGTGTTTAAAAATATAAATCAATTCTCAAGAACCCACAGGAGTTTGGACTTAACAAGGAGGCCCCCTTGTAAGAGAAGACATATAGTGCCAGTCTTTGAAAGGAGTGTGAGAAAAAAAGGATTGGGGGCAGCTAGGTGGCACAGTGAATAGAGCACCAGCCCTGGAGTCAGGAGGACCTGAGTTCAAATTCGGCTTCAGACACTTAACACAAAAAAAACTAGCATGTGACCTTGGGCAGGTCAATTAACCCCAATTGCCCTACCTTACCCCCTCCAAAAAGAAAAAAAAAAGAGAAAAAAAGGATTGGACTTGACACGCCTTAGGTTCAATTTATTAAAGTATTTATTAAACTCCCTCTGTATGTCAGGCACTGCCTGAGAAGTTGTTCAGTCATGTCTGACTCTTCATGACCTCAGCTGGGGTTTTGCTGGCAAAGATGATAGCTGGAGTGATTTGCCATTCCCTTCTCTGGCTCATTTTACAGATGAAGAAACTGAGGCAGAGAGGGTGAAGTGACTTGCCCAGGGTCACACAGCTAGGAAGTGGCTGAGGTCAGATTTGAACTCATGAAGTTAAAGTCTTTCTGACTCTAGGCCCAGCAGTCTGCCCACTGCACCACCTAGCTGCCAGGGCCTCAACTACAAAAAAATGAGACAGGGTCACTTGAGTAGCTTATATCCTATTGAGAGTTATGCTAGATAAACAGAGAAGTGAATAAATGCAAGATAATTTAAGGTGGGAGAAAGCTCTAGCAGGAAAGGCATCTAGTTGGTAGATTAGTTTTAAGAAGGTTAAGGATTCTAAGAGATGAAAAGGAGTACATTACAGGCCTAAGGGACAGCCTATGCAAATGCAGAGAGGCTGGAGATAAGTACTGAGTTTGAGGAAGAGCAAGTAGGATTATCTTGGCTAGAATATTTGAGTCCCTGCCGTATGTTCAAATCCCAGCTCTATCAATCAATTATTACTGGAGTGACATTAAGCAACAGACGTCACCTCTCTGGGTCTCAGTTCTTTCACTTAGTCAAGTAGGGGAAGTAGGAATCAGGAAAATAGGAAAAGGTAGCTAATTTCTCAGGTCTCTTCTGATTCTGAATTCTATCAGACTAGGTTCTAATTTACAGTTTAATTGGAGAGTAGGCACCACAAATAAAACAAATCTATGGCAATAAAATGTTTTTTAAAATTATTAAGGCAATGTCTTTTGTCCTTATGCAGTACTGTTTTATAACTTTTATGGTAGACTTTTCATGTAATTTTGGGGATAGTAGGTACTTAAAATTGTGTGTTGTTGAATTCAATTATATTTATGTTTGTGTCTTATCCTATATTATATTAAACATTCCATGAAGGCAGATACCTTGATTCATCCAAATGTTTTTGTCTCCCCCAAAAGATGCTTTGTACACAGTAGGCACCAAAGAAATGTTTGTTGATTGATGGCACCTAGAGAAGCAACAGATTAAAGATTTAAGGGCTTAAGGACTGGCTTTGTAATTTAATACTAGCTGCATCACCTTGAGCCAGTCATTTCACTCTTAGTTGTAACCCTGGCCACCATCCTGGGAGGCAGTAAGGAACACTTTTCATTCTATAGCCTTTTACAAAGTGCTTTCCTTCTGGTGGGGAGCCAGATAGTTTAAATGTCATTTCCAGTTTATAGCTAAGCCATCAAGGTTCTCCTACGGTAACTCACGGTGACCCTGGGTTCTCAGAAGACAAAGCCTGAGGAGCACAAGTTCTATCTCCTACTAAGCTGGAAAAAGCTTAAAATATGGACCCAGTCCATCTGCTGTCTGAGGGCCAACTTAGCTCAGTTCAGAGAGATTCAGCACTAGAATCCTGATTCCCAGGTGATGACTTTTTTCAGCCACAATAACTCAAGAAAACCTCAACCACACAGAGAGGAAACATACCTACATATACAGGGAATCAATGCTTTTTTGAGGTACAGAAGTAATCTAGTCAAATCATTAAATGTCTCCTATTTATAAGGCACTAGATCAGATACTAGGAATATGAAGATGAAAAGAACTGGGACCTTACAGTACTGAGGATAATAACAACAGCATGATGGTGATGATGTTTACGTAGCAATTTCAAGTTTGTAAAGCACTTTACAAATAGTAGCTTATTTTATCATCATAACAACCTTGGAGAGTAGGTGTTACTATTATCTCTGGTTTATAGATGAAGAAATAGAGCAAGACAAAGGTTAAGTGACTTAGGGTCACGTGACTACTATTAGGCGTCCCAGACAGGTTTTGAACTCAGGTCTTCCTGACTCCAGATCCAGACCTTTATTTTTGGTTCTCAGTTTTCTCATGTTTAAAATGAAGGGATTGGATTAGATGGTACTTGAGGATTCACAGAAGAGCAACTAAAGCATAGGGAGACAGTGGCTTGGCTAAGGTCACACAGCTAGCATGTAGCAGAAGACAAAGCCTTGTATTTTTTTGTTGTTGTTATGTCATATTGCCTCTTTTAAAGGAATGTGTAATAACTTATTTTTTTTATTCAGAAGCATAATATTGAAAGAGATGGTCCCCTGCACAGAATATTTGCTCAGTAAACCATTGATGGTAATGAGAAGTAATTTTTTGGAGTATGTCAGTTCCACTGTTCCAAAACTTTCTGTGTGTAAACTACTTCACTTGAAGTCTGAAACCTTCCACAAGCTGGCTCCACCTTGTATGACCAGTTGTCTCTTGCCTCTGCAGAGGAAAGGTATAAAGCAGAGGTGTTAAAAACACAATCCCACACTTCCTGTGCTGCCTGAGCCAGGCTAAAATGTGATTGGGAAACACTTAACAAAATAAAGAACAATACAATAGAACAAAGATAATGTTAGTGTGTGCTTTTCTAAGTCAATATGAGGACTGCAAGGATCTTTATGAAATTTAGACCCCACCACTACCACCACTAATTTCTATTTGAGTTTGACACCACTGGTCTAAAGTATGCTGGATTCAGGCGTTAGTTTGGCAGGCCTGGTTTAAAGTTCCAGTTCTGACATTTATTTGCTGTGTGAACTTGTGTTGAGTTGTTTTCAGTCTTATCTGACTCTTAGTGACCCCACTGGAGGTTTTTTTTGGCAAAGATACTGGCATGATTTGCTGTTTCCTTCTCCAGCTCATTTTACAGATGAGGAAACTGAGGCAAATAGGGTTAAGTGATTTGCCCAGGGACACACAGCCAGTTTTGAACTTAGAAAGACAGATTTTCCTGACTGCAGGCCCAGCACTCTGCCTTACCTTGGGTAACTCTCAGTCTCAATCTCCTCATCTGTAAAATGGAGATAATAAAAACATTTATCTCACAGGGTTGCTGTGAAAATCAAATGAGGTAATGTCTTAATATCTGTATAATGCTTTGAAACCCTTAAAGTGCTGTATAAATGCTAAATGTCAGTTATCACCTAGATCACAGAACTAGAATCAGGAAGGCTCGCAGAGTCCATGGAATCTCATCAATTCACTTTATAGATGAAGGCCTAGGAAGGCATATGAGGGCAGAGGGAGCCCCAGGAGTAGGATATGAACCCAGAACCCAGGCACCAGAGAGTAGGGGTGAGAACAGTATTTTGTAAAACTTAAGGTAAAAATAGGAGCTACTATCCTTACTTCCTCAGTGGATCTATTCAAAGTTCCCCAAATACGCCTTAGGGTTCTTGTGCTCTCTCTCTGTAGCTGCTTTTGCTAAAAGGATGTCATCCTTTCTCTTCACCTAGCCTAATTCTATTCATCCTTCAAGGCCCACATGAAGTCCTTCTTTCTTCTTTTCCTCCTCTCCCTCCTTTTTCTTTCCTTACCCCTCCTCCTCCTCCTCCTCTTTCTCATTCTCTTCCCCCTTCTCATCTTTCCCCTCTTACCCCTCCTTCTTCCTCCCTTCTTTTTCTTCTTCCTCCCCCTCCCCCCTT
>CM053595.1:134265602-134282946 GCA_028646575.1 Pseudocheirus occidentalis
GTCATTCAGTGATGTGGAGGACTTTCAAACATTCTTGCTAAAAAAACCAGAACTGAAAAGAAAATTTGACACTCAAATACAAGAAGCATGAGAAGGTAAGCTTGGAAAAGAAATCATAAGGAACTTATCAAAGTTGAACTATTTACATGCCAACATGGAAAAGCGATAATTGTAACTTATGAAACTTTTCTCAGTATGAGGATAGGTGAAGGGAATACAAATGTATATATAGGTATACATAAACATGTGTCTAAATAGGAGGGTTTATATATATGTGTGAACACATATTTGAGTATGTGTATATATGAATTCATAGAGGGCACAGGATCAATTGAATAGGAAGGGATGATACTCTAAAAGGTGGAATTCTGAGATGAGAGAGAATTAATATGAGAGGAGACAGTGAGAGACAGAATGGGGTTAATAATTTAATATAGAAGAGGCTAGGGATAACTGTTACAATGGAGGAGAACAGGAAGACAAAAGGGAATGGGTCAAACTTACTCTCATTGAATTTGGCTTAGGGAAGGAATGGAATAAACTCTAAACTGGGTATCTTGCCACACAGGAGAGTAGGGGGGATGGCGATGAGAGGTGGGATGACAGAAGGGAGGGCAGGGTTGGGGGGAAGGTTGCTGGAAGTACATACTTCTGTAAAGGGACAGGGACAAGGTAGAGAATAGAACAAAGGGGGAGTGGGATAGGAAGAAGGGTCATATAATCAGTCTCTCACAATATGCCTACTGTGGAGATGTTCTGTGTAATTACACATGTACAGCCTGTATTTAATGACTTGTCCTTCCAGTGGGGGGTGGGAGATGAGGGAGGAAGGGAAAGAATCTAGAATTTAAACTTCTATAATCAAATGTTAAAAAAAATAATAATAATAATAATAATTATTAACTATATCCAACTGGGAATTAAGATATACAGGCACTGTGGTAGGGAGATCCATCCTGCCCTACTAGAAAGTTAGAGGGGAGTGGGGGAGGACATAGGGGAGAGCAGATTGGGGGAGGGGTTATACAGTGGGATGGCTATTTTGAGGTATTGGGTAGGGGAAAGATGGGGAGAAAATTTGTAAAACTCAAAATCTCGTGGAAATTAATGATGTAAACAAGAAAATAAATACATGAATGCAAAAAAATAAAAATAAATAAAAATGATTCCTCTTATCTCTGGAAATTAGTTTGCAAGTATTTTTTAAAACAATCATTGTGTGCACTTCTAAATTCATAACTGAACACAAAGAAATAGAGTTTGTAGTATGTCTAGGAGTTTTTATCACAAAGGATCTTGAGTTAATAGTAACAATGCTGTTAAGGCTAATAATAGCTTACATTTATGTAGCATCTTATAGTTTACAAAATTCTTACACATTTGTTTTCTTACATAATCCTTATAACAGTTCTGAGGGAGGTATGAAACAGTATGATCATTCCCATTTTAGAGATATGAGGCCTGAAGATTAAGTGACTTGCTCAGTGTAATTGTCCATGAGCAAACATGATATCTTCCCCATTCTCCTCTGATATGTCAGTATTGTCTTGAGGTAACCCTGCATTCTTGAAGGCCAGTGGAGTGCAAGCTTGTGCAGTTCCTATCAAACTGAAAAAGCTTTGAGTACAGACCTGGTGATGAGCAGTGAGTATATCTTTTGTACATAAGGACCAACATATCTAAGTTCAGAGAGGTTCATTACCATTCTGGCTGCAGCTGGATGGGGGGAAGTGGCACACTTGGAGGGAGGGAAGGAGATGCAATCTGTGTCAATATAGTAAAGAGCACTCAAATAAATGTAATCATGAAGCCTTGAAGAATTTGCAGTAGTAGAAGTAAACTATTTTCTAATTTATCAGGCTTTAAAGATAATCAGAAGTAAAGAAAATGTATATATGTTCCATTTTCCATCAGGATAAATCAATACTAAATTGAAATTATTTAATTAAAGAAGAAGAAGAAGAAGAAAAAGAATGTCTCAGGCAAAATGTTATGAACAAATCAGAAAACTTTAACAAAAGCTGAATGACCAAACTTCTTTAGGAAATTTGCATGTTGGAGGAAGACTTCTTCCTAGTAATTCATTCAGAGGAGCAACTGCTGGAGAGGACATGCTTCAAATAGCTAATCTGGTGATAATGACCTAATGAAATCTGATAGTCAAACAATGGTACCAATGGAGTTTGCACACTTGAGAAATGACTTGAAAATAATTGGTGTTGGTATCCATCTGCCAGTTTCCCTCTTTTAAGAGTCAGTGTATTAATTCCATCATAGAGAACGAAAGATTCCTGTGTAGGGGATCATCAGTTATTTACAAAATCATCCTGTTGTCTAATTTGTTTTTCATATTTTTAGCATCAGGAGGCTATTCATCTACCTCAAAGTAATTTTATTTGTCTACAGTCTGAACTTAACTTGCAGAAATATGTCATGTGCCCCAACTCCTTTTACTGCCAAAGTTGGGGTTGGGGGTTGAATTATTCATCTTTATAAGGCTTTTTGCTTTTTTACTTGAAAAATGATAATGATAGCTTGTGAAATCCAATTTTACATTTCACTTCAAAGGACTTTATTTCATAAGCTCCCTGAGCTTTTCTTATTGATCTCAGCTAAGGTCAGCTGTCTGCCAGTTTTTGCTGGTCTCTTCTATACGACCAGGAGTAACAGTTCTATCTCTGAAGGAAACAAATGGGAATTGACAAATAGATATACAACATAAAACTGGATTTCTGAAGTGTTTTCAGTTTATCTCTCTTTTCCCTGAGAGGTGTAAATCTAAATACATGTGCATTTTTGTTTTACATGTCTGGAGGCACATATCCCTTTTGGGTCTATCTCAATCTACATAGATTTGCCATTAAATGGGTTTTTACCAACACTCTAACCATGTGCATAATTCTTAGCAAAACCTATTACATAGATAACTTGTACTTATCAAACTTGTAATTATCTAAACAAAAATAAAATTGCCATTGAATGAGAAGATTTCCATGTCACACAAAGCTAGATAATTTCACATGGCTCCTTCTGAGTGTCTCCAAGAAACATCTGCTGGAATCTGAAGGAGAAAGCTACATTGATTCTCACGTGGAAATTATTGCTCTTGTCATAAGAGCTATTGAAGGACTCCATAAATTGCTTAGACCCTTCAACAAATCAGGGTAGGAATGCTTTCTTTCGCCTAAGAATCCCCTTGAGCAGGGTTCATAAATTAGAACTATAGCAAGAACATGGAAAAGACACCTAAATGCATTCAATCATTGATTGACTCATTCATTCAGTAAGCTTGTATTAAATGCCTTACCTTGTTACAAATTTCGTCCAGGGACTCTTCAGGAATACATTTCTTCAACTAGTACTTTCAGGCCTAATTTCATCATTAGGCCCTGAGGAACAGTTTGCTTTTCTGAAGACTGGATAGGACCTGGAAGAGAAAGTCATCATGAATTGGTACCAGCCTAAAGGAGCAGAATGTAGAGGGATCAAAGGGGAAAAGGAGCACAAGAGTTCAGAGGTCATCTGGAGAAAGTCACAGTAAGAACTGGAACTAGGAATAGTAAGAATGAAATCATAATGGCATTTAATCAAAGAAGATGCATTTATTAAGCACTTAATAGATGCCAGTCATTACGCTAAGTGATGAAGATACAAAGAAAGGCAAAAACAATCTCTACCCTCAAGGAATTTACAGTTTAATTGGCGAGAATACAGATCTGGGCTGGACCTGAAAACTCCCGGATGAGAAAAATCCCTCTTTTAAGTCAGGTTTGAACCATCTTTAGAATTTATGGCTTTTATGGTTGTCTAGAGCACCCAGATATTTAGTGACTTGCCCAAGGTCACTTAACCAGCCTATGTCAGAGGTCAGACTTGAATCCACTGCCTACATGGCTAACTCTTTAGCTGCTACACCACACTAGCTGTCATGGAGTGAGACAAAAATGTAAGTAAATATATGCAAACAAGAAACAGAGCAGAAGGAAGGTAATCTTAGAGGGGAAGTGAGCTCAGGCAGTTGGGGGCGGAGGGACTGGGCAAAGATGTATTTTTTTGGCATCTGAGCTAAAGGTTAGAAGGAAGCCAGGGATGCCAAGAGGCAATGGGTGAGATGAGAGATGGAGGATAACCAATGCAAAGGCACTAAGATAGGAGAGGAAGCGTCTTATGTGAGCAACAGCAGTTTATAGAACTGTACAGAAAGGAAGCAAAAAGTAAGACTGAGAGGTAGGAAAGGGCCAAGGGGTGAAGAGTCTTAAATGACAAAGGACTTCATATTTGATCCAGGAAATAATAGGGAGCCATTGGAGTTTATAGAGTAAGGGTGTGTGTGTGTGTGTGTGTGTGTGTGTGTGTGTGTGTGTGTGTGTGTGTGTGTGCTGATCAGAAGGCCCTTTAGGGAAATCACTTTGATGGTTAAATGGAAAATAGATTGGAGAGGGGACAGACTTGGGGCAGAAGGATTAATTAGGACAATATTGTAATAGTCTAAGGGAGAGCTGATAAGAGCCTGAACTAGCATGGTAATTGTGTAAGTGGAGAGAAGGGAACATAGCTGAGAGATGTAGAGAGAGTAGAAAGAGCAAGAGTCAGCAATTTGTTGGCTGTTCCGTTGCAGAAGGAAGGACCTGAAAAATCATCTTCAACCTCCCCCCTTTTTTTTTTTAAATTTGTTTTAAAATATGTCTTTTTGATGCCCTTTGTCTTTACATTATAGTCATTTCACATACCACCCTTCTCAGATTGAATTCTCTCCCTTACGTCACAGGAAAAAAATCAAAACATCTATACTGTGATCTCATGTGCCATAGTATACAGTATTCTGTCCTGGTAGTCCCCCACCCCTCTGAGTGAGAAAGGAAGTATGTTTCATTTTCTCTTCTCCAAGATCTTTATTGTTAATTTCCTACTTTTACAGATGAAGAAAATGAGATCTCAGAGAGAGAAAAAGGTCACACAGACCTAGGTCTCTAATCCTATTTTCATCTCTACTGCCTTTCAGAGCATCTTGGTGAAAAAAAAGCAATCCTCACTGCTCCCCCCTTTTTTTCTGGAACAAAACATAGATATAGTTAATAAAAAAAAAAGGTAGCAAGAGACAAAGAGAGATGGTAACCATGAATATTTTGAACACACTCATAGGTTGTACCATCTTTTAAATCAAATACTTATGTTTGTTGTTGTTTTTAAAATTGCTTTATATACCCTGCCAATTATACCCTGTCAGTGAGGAAGAAGTGTCGTGATGGCAGAATGGTGAAGAACACACCCTGTTTTGATACCTTAAATGCCATTAAAGCCCCCAGAACGAGTGATGGCAAATGCATGTTCCAACTTCACCTTGACTTGTTGCATGAAAATTGATGCTTATAACAAAGATTCTCAACATTCTTATTGGCTTCTAAGTGTGCTCAGAAACTTGTACAAACAAAGTTGAAATCATAGAACTTGATTGTGTTTTTGTCAGTTACTTTGTACATACACACAAGTCCCCCAAACAGGTTCTGCAGTCTTGGTGACTTCGATCTTTAAAGAAGTCCTTCCTTCATAGAATTGGAGATTTTGAAAGCTAACATCTTTCAAATGGCTTAATACCACATTGCTCCTTCTGGCTTCCTCATGGAACCACATCCCAGAATGATATTACACAGGCAGGGTATTTATGAAATAAGCCCAATTTAAAGGTAGAAGCCTGATCTGTCCTTAGTCTAGGTGAGTAGACAGAAAAGAAAGACACAGTGTTTGGAAAGATAAAGCAAACAGATATTAGTCAAATCTTTTAAAATGTCAAAATAAAAAGTTGTTTTTTTTTTTATGTACTGTATGTTCTCTTTGGGCAGTTGCAACATAGGACCTGACAGGTGTACCTTCCCAACTCACCCACCTTGATTGTCATGAGATTGGGACTTAGAAGCCTCTCTAAACTTAAAAAAAAAAATTAGTTAAAGACCCTCCTGTGTCAGCACATCATCAAAAGAAAAATATAATTATCAGCCCTTTGCTGCTGATGTTACAATAGAACATATCATTGGTTCCTGAGTGGGGCAGGAGGCTACAGATTATTTATTGATTTCCCCCTGATGTTCGTGTGTTCTAAAGAATAATTACTGGTGTCATAGTTAGCCACGACGTTCTGAGAATGGTAAACCCTTTTAGTTAATGCATGGCATATGTCAGAGGTATTCAGCTAATTCACATATCTGTCTGCACTATTAATAGAGAAGGTTACATGCCAATTATCCAGGGTTCAATCAGCCCGTTAGCATACAATAGCAGCAGTGTTCTGAGCACTTGATGTGCCACATTCCTCTCAGACGTTATAAGCAGCTGGTCTAGATAAAGACCACTGGGGCTTTAATATGGAAGATGCACTTTGGGTATGAGCAAAACTTGAGACTGGATTGCTACTTTGCAGGGACAGTTTCTTTCTTTCTTTCTTTCTTTCTTTCTTTCTTTCTTTCTTTCTTTCTTTCTTTCTTTCTTTCTTTCTTTCTTTCTTTCTTTCTTTCTTTCTTTCTTTCTTTCTTTCTTTCTTTCTTTCTTTCTTTCTTTCCTAACATTTTCTCTCTCTGTCTCTCTCTCTGTCTGTCTGTCTCTCTGTCTTTCTGTAGCGGTATGGAAGTTTACTGAGGTTTAAGCCTGGGGCGTGCTCAGGCTTGTTGGGGGTGGGGGCAGGGAGGGAGCCGTAGACAGGGATAAATGGCTGAAATGACAAAGAACACAATCATAGGGATGAGTGAAAAGGTTCAGCTAAAACAGAGAGCTCTCTCACACACAAACCTTATGTTCGTTTTTAGAACTTCAGTAAAACTTTTAGGGACAGCACTTTTCCTCCCCTTTTCACATCCTTTTTTTTTTTTTTTTTTTTTTTATTAAGCCAGAAGCTGAACTAGAAAGACTTAAATATCACACACACACACAAAATGCTGCTTCCTGTGGTATTTCTGGCCAGAAACAGAAGCAGAAGTATTTCAGATCTCCCGAGAAAGCCCCTGTTCTCACGAGAATTTGCCACTGTTAGGCTTGGGAGAAGAATGTAAGGATTTGGGTGTTCAGGAGGGCAATGCTTCTACCTGAGGGTCTCCAACTTCATGGCCGTTCCCATTTCACAGATGGTTTACTGGGGCTACTGAAACACCAGGAGGGCCAATGACTTGTCGAAGGTTCCCCAGCCAGCCTCTGGCCAGGCTGAAGCAAATACCAGTCTCGTCTTGGCTCAGACTTTGCATTACCCCAAATGTAGTCATCTAAGTTGGCAAGAAACTACAATACTTTCCAACAAAACACCATCATGAAAAGCTAATAAGCATTAGGCAGATCAAACTCATCCTCATTTTGTCTGTACAGTATTTCAGCTTGCTGGGGATTTTTTCCACCCTCCCAGATGCAAATATAATTATTAACTGCATGAAGAACAAGGGGGTAAAAGAGGGGGTGGTGGAGAGAAGGAAAAGTATTTGTATGTGTAGACTTGAAAAGAAATTCTGTCAGATTATTTGGCTAAACATAAAAAGGGAGAGGCTGCCAGCAGCAGCCCAAGTAATAGGCAGTGGTGGTAAGGCTGCTGTGGACCGGGCGGCTTACTTCACCACATGACAAGCAGACATTCATCTGTTCCCATGGAGATGTTCCTTCTACTAGTCAATCAGGCACTGTTGAGGTCAAACAATAGGCACTGCTTCCTTTTCTCATCTTTACAAATAGTACCCCCCCCCCCAAACAACAACAACAACAACAACAACAACAAAATTACATAGAAGAAAACCTACGTTTAAATGGCTTCTCAACACACATACACCTCCAACAATTATATTTCCTGCACGTGACAAGATAATAGGATGTCTCTGATGGCTCAGTGTGGAAAGAGGAGAGAGGTGTGCAGGGGTCACTTTTAAAAGGAGAGGTGAGTTTGTCACAACGTCTTTGCATTTAGTTGGCTTCTGAATTTTGTTTCCTAAAAGTGGGTAAAATTCTTAATATGTTAGTGCATTAAGTGTTGAGATTTTCTAAGCAGCTGAGTGAGATAGTACAGGCCACGTCATGCAATATATAAGTGGAGCAAACAAAACTGTTTCTGAAGAATGAAAGAAAAAAACAACTGCTGGAAGTCTGATAAATTGTCAGCTTCTTTCCTGGCATTTTCCTGCTGTAATGTTTCACAAACACAAATGATCTTTCCCCTTATATTTATCTATACGGAGCAGATCATCCACATAATTATATGACTGAGTCTATAATTAATGCTCTTTTTCTATTAATGATTTTTTAAAAATTTCTTTATTTGCACATACAAACTTACTCTAACACATATGTATTACTTATACTTACTATCTATGAGACTTTGGATTAGTGATTTCCCCTTTCTGGGGAAATTTCTCATTCTGGGGAAAGCTTTCTTATTTGGAAAATGAGGGAGTTAGAAAAAATTATTCTCTTAGGTCACTATCCTAGGAATTTCCAAGGAATTGAAGTAATTCAATTCCCCAAGCATTTATCAGGTATCTAAAATATAAGATCCTTAAGGGTAGAGGGAATTTCATTATTTTCTCCTTATCCTCAGTGCCTAGCCCAGTGCCTGGAACCTACTGGCATTTAATAAAAAAATAATATCTGCCTTCAGAGAAAGAACTGATGGCATCTGAATACACAGTGAAATATACTTAAAAAAAACTTGCTTTACTATTCTTGTTTTTTGATCTATATTTTCTTTTGCAACATGGCTAATGTGGAAATGTTTTGCATGACTGCACGTGTATAAACTATATCAAATTACTTGCCTTCTCAAGGAGGGAGAAAGAGAAGGAAAAAATTTGTAATTCAAGATTAAACAAATGTTGAAAAATTTTGTTTACATGTGACTGAGAAAAAAAATTTTTAAATAGTGACACATAGCATTTCTATTGTATTTAAAGTTTGCAGAGCCTTTTTGCAAATATTATCTCATTTTATCCTTGCAAGGATAAAATTAATTACCTTGGAGGTAAGTGCTATTAATATCTCAATTTTACTCATAAGGAAACTGAGGCAAACAGAAGTTATGTGACTTGCCCAGGGTCACACAGCTAGTAAATAACTGAGATCAGATTTAAACTCAGGTCTTTCTGACTCCAGGTCTGCTGCTCTTGACTGATTGTTTACCAGGTGCCAGGCTAGGCATTGGGTACACAAACAGTCCCTGTCTCCAAGAAACTTACATTCTTTTCCTGATTCCAAAGGTATGCAAACAAGTAAATACTTAACTTTTGAACACTGGCTTTGGGAGAATATTAAATGACAGGTCTGTAAACATTTGGCTATTTTGGTATGACAGTGACTATCAGATGAGATGAATCAATTAGAAAATAAGCCATCTGCATATACAAAATACAATTTTTTTTTGCAAGTTTATTACAGCTTACTCTTTTCTGAATTTGGATTTACATGAGGTTATCTTCCTGAAGAGCCACTTCTAATGCTTATGTCTTCCTCCCATTATTTCTTAAACCTGCAAAAGACAGAAGAAGCCATAATGGGGGGAGGACACTGAATAAAGACTTTTTCCCCGAAAGAACCAGAAGGGGAAAGCCCATTAAAAATGTGACTATTTATTAATATCCTTCCAGTCTGATAATACTTGAAAGGCAGGATATCAAATACGACTTTACAAACAGACAGCTGCTCAGTTCACTTTGATAATAATGCAACAGGAAATGGCGAATGACATGAGTTGTTGGGATTTTATCATTAAGTAACTCCATTCTTTTCAATGGAATCCCTCCAGTCTGGATCAGCAAAGCAGGATAGTCAATAGAATGGCAGTCTGAATTCCTAAAAAAAACGGGTAGGTTGTGATTTTCCACCAACAATCCCATTCATACCATGGAGAGAAGGTGATGACCCCTCTGGGGTGAGCCAGTCTGGAATAAAGATGTGGAAGAAATTGATCCTTGAAATCAACCAGTCCTTGAACATTTGTTAAGTGCCTATTCTCTGTCAGATACAATGTTAGGTAGAATGAAATAGACTGAATGAAATAATTCCTACTTTCAAGAAGTGGTAATAATAACATTTTTTATTACTCTCATTCCATGGATCACAGCTAGGATTATATAATTACACATGCACACACACACACACACAGATATATCTCACAGCTAGTATGTGTGTGTGTGTGTGTGTGTGTGTGTGTGTACACATCTTTAAGGCTTGCAAAACACTTTACAAATACCTAATTTTATGTCCACAATAACTCTGGAAGGTAGGTGTTATTATTGTCTCCATTTTAGAGATGAGGAAACAGGCAGACAGCGGTTAAGTGACTTACTCAGAATCACACAACTAGAAAGTATCTGAAGGAAGATTTGAACTCAGAACTTCATGACTCTAGTACAGTTTTCTAACAACTGCAGCAACAACCTGCATTCCCAGCTGATAAACTTTGCTAGAGGCTGGTGTGGGCTGGGGAATCCAAAACAGAAGTACAGAAAAAACGGTTTGGAATTGGGAGTGAGATCTTTTGGATTTCAGTCTCATTTCTACCATTTTCTAGCAATATGATCATGAGCAACTACTTGACATCTTTGAACATCAGTTCCCCTATCTCTAAAATGAGTACCATATTCCCTGTACTGTGCAAGATTACTGTTTGAGTTAAGGGCACAAATTTACATGTGTGAATTATTATTGTGATGATAACGTTATCTAAATGTTGAGGGCCGGTCAGGAAAGCTTGTAGTTAAGTGCAAGCTAAGCCACCTTTGACAACAGCTACATGTATGACCTTGAGCCAATCTAGATCTAAGCCTCAATTTCCTCACCTTTAAAATGAAGATGATTATGCTTTGAAGTACTTTAGACACTTGGTGGTTGGGAGGATTCAATTATGCAATGTATGCAAAGGGCTTTGCAGCTCTTAAAGCATAATTTAAATGTCAGCAAGCTACTAATAAACAGTTTATACAGTACAACCTTCACTTGGATATCTTGCTTTTCTCCAGTGAAAAGAGGAATCTCACCTGACGTGTCTCATAGGGTAAAAGGCCAATAATTTTGAGTGACCGTTTTTAACCTGTCCTTTACTCTCAGCCCCACTTCTGAAGGCCACCTTGCTTCACAACTGTCCTTACTGTTCTCCTATCTGGAGAGAAAGAATTGAATTAATTGGGTTATCTGTTTTGATGTACCAGAGTTGAACACATTCAAGAAAGAACACAGCCATCAGTGATGTTCTCTGTACTTTATTTTCTCATTTCTCTCTCCATTCTGAGGGAGACAGTTTTCTTGGAAAGCAGGCCTCCATTCTTGGCATTTTGGAGATGCCAAACTCCCTGGGTAACATCACTTAGCAGTTTATTGAGAATGGAATAGTCCTCTGCTTTCGGAGGTATAGGGAGTTCCCTGGTGAGAAAATTCCCTTCATCAATGCAGGTCAGCACCTTCCCTGCAATTTATGGTCTTAGACAGACTTAAGTGTTGCCTAGAACAACTGGAGGTTAATTGACTTGCTTAGGGCCTGAGAAAGAATATGGAAGACTTGGGACTCGAAGCTGTGTCTATCCAGCTCTGAGGTCATCTGTCTTTCTATTCTGCCGTGCTGCTTCACTATTAAAAATTCATCTTTACCAATACTGAGGGCTTCTCTTGCAGCCATTGCTTTCACACTGTCTTAATGTGCCAAATTAGATGGTGGCTCTTACATTATAGGTACAGATTCAGACTCCTTTTTGCTCAGTAGTAAAGCCATTAGGGATTTAGAACAAAGTATTAAGTGTCCTTGGGAAGGAGTGGGTGTAAACTGGTGCACAACAAGATGGGGGGGGGGGGAGGGAAAACGGGGGAGGAGTCTGATTGCATTAGACAGACAGGAAACAAGGTGAAATCATCTATGTTCCCCCACACCTTTTTGCTCAGTTAGCCAGGTTGAATTGGTTTTTTTTTTTTTTGAATAGTGCATAGCAAATGATATTTCTCATGGCAGTAAGGAAGCATGAGTCAAAGGTGGAGGACAGGATTAGTATCTTCTAAATGCAAACTGGAAGTACAACCTTTACAGCAGTGTAAAAAAAATAGTCATTGGAAAATTAATTCAAAAGAACGGTTTGACAAGGTTATCCACTAAAAACAAAAGAAAGGCCAAATCAGGAAATGTATTTATAGGGCAAACTTAAGAAATGACCTGAAAGTTAATGATTAAGAGTCATCGGAAAACGTATCTTCTAATGTATTTGCAGTTGAAATGTGTAATCTTTGCTGTTTACCTCCTGGCTCCTAGAATTCTCAGCTGGTTAGTGAAAGAAATGGGGCAGAATAACATATCAAGAGATGCCACAATAATAGCAGGAAATAGAAGAGACAGATGAATTCAATTCCTTTTTTTTCCCTTTCTAAGTCAATAATAACTTATTTAGCACCAAGTGTATACAGAGCACTGTCCTGAACACTCAGATAGATGTAAAGTTTAATTCAGTGGGAAAAAATACTATGATGGAAACCAGAAGATCTGACTCTGCTACTGATTCCCCCTGTGGGGCCTCGGCCATCCCTTCCCTCCCTTGGCATTGGTTTCCTGCTGTATAAAGTGAGAAAGGTAACAAAGATCAACAGTGTAGTTTTGGACGTACCATACTGAATTCATTATATATTTTAAAAGAAAGGTTAATTTGTATGTAATAAAGATTCATGGTTTCAGGTACAATCTTCCTTTTCTTTCTTATTTGTATACATACTATATATATATATATAATGTGTGTATATACATATACATATGTATGTATATATATATACATATATATATATATGTTGAGTAAGAAGATGACATTAGATGATCTCTAAGGGTCCCTTTAGTTTCGAATTCCATGATTCATAAGTAAAATGTGAGTATTCAGTAGTAGTTCATATTTACCTGGGGCAGCATGGTATAGTAAATAAAGAGTCATCCTAGAAAAGCTATGCTTGGACACCACTCTGACACACACCAGCTGTGTAACTCTGGATATATCACATAGCCTCCTGTCACTCTAGGTATGGTCTAAGACTGAGTAGCAGAGAAGATGCCAGCATTTGTTGTTTGAGGGAATTTACTCACCGGGGAAATATACAAATGAAACAGGTCCTTATCCTTGTCAGGTTGGGCGAGGCTTTCTACTTCTGGCCTCTGGTTCCAATCTATAAAGTGAGAGGGACTCAAAGATGATCCCTAAGATGCCTTTTGGAGCTATTTCCTATTATTCCTATTTCTGAGGCAGATGGTCCAAATGTTATTATTATTCCCATTATTCAGGTGAGGAAATTGGAGCTCAAATAGGTAGGGTGTCTACCTCAAGGTAGAACAGAAACTGACAATGTCATGCCTTGAACTGAACCCTTCTGATTCTAAGTCTGGCATGACACTATGATGGCAAACAAAAGAAAATTGAATAAGATGAGGTATTTAATGTGTTCCAAAATTTTTTTTTTAAATTGAGTGAAAACTGGTGACAGAAAACTATCCAAAGAATTGCAGAGATAGAGCTTCTTTTTATTTCCCCTCTAATGTTGCATAGGAAGTAAATAAAAACTGGTTTGCCTATAAGCTTATCTGAGCAGTACTATATGTAAAAGAACTGGATTCACAAGATACCTTTAAATTCTCTTTCTCTGATGCAAGGCAAGGACTTGGAATTTGGAGGAGGCTTTCATAGTCAGTTCTCACTAAGGAGTATACAGGACAACTTATCCCTTCTCATACATGAAGACATACATACATATATAACATAACCTATGTATATAATACATAGGTATTATATAAATGAATATTTGAGAAAGATTGAAAAGGGATACGTTATTGACCCAAATTATAGACCATCCCAATTAAGGTCATTTGTCTGTCCTACTCATCTCTTACCTGTTATAGTGGAAATAGCCCACAATTTGGAGTCAAAAGTTTTGAATTCTAGCTTGGCTCTGATGCTTACTGGCTTTGTGAACCTGGGCATCAGTTAACTTTTCTGTATTGCAGCTACCTCACCTGTAAAATTATATAGTGACACTTTTCCTGATGATATTTGTCTAATAACAAAGGTGTCTAAGAGTTGGGAAGGCCTGGACTCCTAAGTGCTACCTTGGAGCATGCTAGATGTGAGACCGTGGGCTAGTCACTGACCTCACAGCATTGTATCATAGGATCTAGACCCTAAAAGAACTTTAGAGATCATCTAGTTTGGTTTTTTTCCCTCCCTCACTCTTTCCCTGCTTCTGTTCCTCTCTCCCTTCCTTTCTCCCTTCCTTTTTCCCTTCCTTCTTTCCTTCCTTCCTTTCTTCCACTCTCTTTCTTTCTTTCTTTTCTTTCTTTCTCTCTGTCTCTCTCTTTCTTTCTCACAAATGAGCAAACCAAAGTTCATAAAAATGAAATGACTTTTTTCATATCATGCATATGGTAAGTAGCAGAGCTATAATCTGAACTCAAGTCTTTTGACACCAAATCATTCCTTCCATTCCACTTGGGTTATTGTGAAGAAAGTGTCTTCTATCCCTTTAAATGCTATATAATTATGAACTCTTCTTATCTTTCTTCTTTTTTTTTCTCTCTCTTCTTTTTCCCCAACCACTGCCTTAGAACAAACTGTTTCTCCTAAGACAAGGTGAAGAAATATTTGTGGCCAAACGCTGAGCCACCTCTCACCTGGTAAAACCAGTTGGGCAATGGAAAAGATCACATTGAGTCTCAGCCCCTCTAGGATGGAGAAGAATCCTTGGCATTATGTCTGTTGCTGTTGGTTCTCCTGTGTTTGCGCAATGCCTTGAAAATTCCCAGGAGCTAAGAAAATTCCTTTTCCTCCGTACTGAAAACAAAATGTTACAAAAATTATCCACCATATGGGACGGACCAAAGACTGGACAAGTTCATATTAGCAGCATACTTTATCTAGTACCTTATGATTAACAAAGTCAACAACATCATTCCTGGAAAAGACTGTCAATCAAGTGCCCTATGGCTGCACTCTTATTGCCCAGACCAGGCTGCAGCCTTGACGGCACATATGGCCTTCTGGTCCTTTGGTGTGGCCTTTTGATTGAGTCTAAATTTTACAGAACAAATGTAAGAAGATTTGTTTTGTGAACTTTGGATTCAGTCAAAGGGATGCACTTGAGGACCTAGAGGACCACCTGTGGCCTTGAGGCTGCAGGTTCCCTGCCCCTGGCCACTTCTCTCTGGCTATCACCCCAGAAGCACTTAAAGCACCTACTATGTATTAGGTACTTTGCTAAGCACTAGGGATACAAAAAAAGGCAAAAACAATCCAAAGAAAGAAAGAACCAGTTCCTGCTGTCAAGGAGCTAATGACATATATTTTGTCTTCTATTACTAAATTGTAAGCTACCTGAAAGCAAGAACTGTCTTGTCTTGTCTTGTATTTCTATCCCCAGCACTTAGCATAGTGCCAGACACATAATAAGCCCTAAATAAATGTGCTTTCATGGATTCTTCACACAATTCTTTAAGTAGCATTATCCCCATTTTTGAGATAAAAAAACGGAAGTTCAGAGTTCATCTAGTCCATTCTCATTTTCCAGATGTAGAAACGGAGATGCAGAAAAGTGAAGTGATTTACTCATACAGATAGGATATGGCAGACTTGGCATCTCTTCCTTTTCAAGTCTATCGACATTTCCATCAATGCATTTGTTTAGTCATTTTTACAATCATATCTGACTCTCCATGGCCCCATTTGGGATTTTCCGGCCAGAGAAACTAGAGTGGTTTGCAGTTTCCTTCTTCAGCTCATCTTACAGATAAGGAAACTGAGGCATAGAGGATTAAATGACTTGCTCAGGGTCACGCAGCTGGTTAAGTGTCTGAGGCTGTATTTGAATGCAGGTAGATGAGTTTTCCTGACTCCAGGGCTAGCGCTTTATCCACTGAGCTGCACTAAAAACCTAGAAATGTCATATTTTTATCATAAAGACTTGAATCTACATTAAAGATTAGAGAGAAATGAGGGTGAAATGACAATTTAAAAAGGCTTAGTGTGAGAGACAGGCAGAATGTGGGAGTGAAATGAGGACTAGACTCAGCCACAGAAGATGTGTATTCAGCTGTAACACTTGGCATCAAAGGATTATAGGTTTAGAACTGAAAGAGATCTTACAAATCACCTAGTCCAACGCCCTGATTTTACAGATGAAGAAAGTAAAGTGGTGAGAGCGTTAAGTGAGATCACACAGGCAGTGAATGGCAGAGTTTGAATTTGAACTCAAGGCATGGCATAGCAGAGAGTGTTGGTCTTCAAGTCCTTCCTTTGAGCACACTGGCTGGGTGACTCTCACTGCCCAGGCAACTCTGCAGAACTAAGTTAGGGGCCAGAGTCAGTGAAATACGTCTGTGAAGTCATAAATCCTGTCCAAAAACAGAAACAAAAACCAAACTCTCACAGGATCGTAGGATTGTGGTAAATGAGATCATGGACATTAGATGTGTAGGGATATTGATGGTTAGTGTGCTGAGAAAGAATAGAGTCTGGAAAATCTGGGTTCAAATCTTGCCTCAGATACTTACTGTGAGACCCTGGGTAAATCACTTTGCTTCTGTTGACCTCAGTTCCCTCATCTGTAAAATGAAGGGGAGGAGGTTGTACTTAATGGACTCTGAGGTCCTGAAAAGTTCTGTCTGTGACCCTATGACTTTTTCAGATTAATGCTTCCTCCTCTCTTGGACTATGGGCATAGTACTACTACATGTGCTAATAATGACAGCTTCATAGCTGCTAGATAATAGTAATAGTAATGTTTGATTTAAATAACATTTGACTCTTAAGATGTGGTATAGTGAAAGGGTACAATATTGCTATCATGGTAAGTAAAAGAAGCAGGGGGAAGACTGACTAGGAAACAGTTATCTCTGGCCACCACCTGCCTCGCTGACCTCCAGCACAGAGCTGCCTCTTCTCTGGGCTCCAACTTCCTCATGTAGAAGGAGGAGGTCACAACTCATAGAGCACTTGAAGGTTTATAACATGCTTTCCGTAGGAATGGCCCTATAAACAATAGGTAGGTACTCTTTGCTTCTTTTAGAAGCAAGAAAATAATTATCAAGTTAAAATAAATTCGGTGACTTCTTGAATAGTAACTTCCTGCCTCTACTATGACTACCAGGGTGGCCTTGGGCAGATGCTGTCATCTTTCAGGGCCTTTGATTCTATTTAGATGATCTTTAAAGACCTTTCCGGATTAAACTGCAGTGATTTATGATCCATTCCTACCCTTAAGGAGGTTACTTCAAGATGGAGAGACCTGGTATAAATAGTTGAAAAGTTAAATAGCCTATCAATTAGTACAAACATACCATAAAAATCATAAGCCAATTTCTAAGTAGTTGGCAAATGAAATC
>CM053595.1:134283446-134323593 GCA_028646575.1 Pseudocheirus occidentalis
ATTTTTAAATTGTCTCTCCTGGATCTATTTTCCAGGTCAGTGTTTTTTTCAAGGAGATATTTCACATTGCCTTCTATTTTTTCATTTGTTTGGATCTGTTCAATAGTATCTTGATTTCTCATAAAGTCGTTTGTTTCCATTTGCTCCACTCTAATTCTGAAGGAATTATTCTCTTCAGAAAGCTTTTGAGATTCTTTTTCCATCTGGCAAATATGACTTTTTAAGGCATTCTTCTCCTCATTGGCTTTCTGGGCCTCTTTTGCCATTTGAGTTAATCTATTTTTTAAGGTATTATTTTCTTAAGTCAGGTTGTTGACTCTCTTTTCATGATTTTCTTGCATAGTTCTCATTTTTCTTCCCAATCTTTCCTCCACTTCTCTTATTTGGTTTTCAAAATACTTCTTAAGCTTGTAGGCAGTCTTCATGTTTCTTAGAAGCTTTTGGTGTGGGAGTTCTGACTGTGTTGACTTCCTCCCATTCCTTGCTTTGATCTTTTTTGTCCCCAAAGAAGGAATCTAAAGTTAAATTGCTGTTCTTACTTTGCTTCCTTTGCCTGCTCACGTTGCCAGTCAATTACTTAATTTTTTAGCTCTGTGGAACTCTGCTTCCAGAGGGGAAAGCTCTGTTCCAAATCTCTGCAGTTTTCACAGGTGCCAGAGCTATTGGGAGGCTGCCATAACCCCCACCAGCTTTGGCTCACTGAAAATGTATCCCCGGACCAGCAACCAAGACCATGATCCCGATCCAGGCCGCTCAACACAAGAGCACTTAGCCTCTAAACGATTGCTTGGCCCTGCTTCAGTCTGCAGGCTGAGAGCTCTGAAGTAGCCACATAGAAGTGGCTGTAGGGCTGCTGCTTCTGCTGCTTCCTTGCCCTGGAAGCAGTTTGGTCAGACCACTTTTCTCCCCCAAATTTAGCTGAGTTCCACTAACCTTTCACTTAGTCCTTGTTTCTTATGGCTTGATAATTCTGGAAACTGCCACAGCTGCTGCTGATCCACTCTCCTGAAGGCTCCAGCTGCGGCTCATCCTGGCTGCCCAGGGGCCAAGCCACAGTTTCAGGCTAGGCTGGTTTTAGCTCTCAGCATACTGAGATTAGCCCTTCCTGCTGAGCTCCATTCAGCAGGAGATGTGTTTTTCTGTAATTTTTGTGAGTTTTGGAGCCCCAAAATTTGTTTAGAGTCATATTTTATGGGTATTTGAGGTGGCTATGTGGGAGCTGAACCTCATTGCTTCTATGCCACCATTTTGGCTCCGCCCCCCGAGGAATCATTTTTAAATGTTCATAGGCTTTTTATGAGGACTATTACAGGGAACTCTCTGATGAGGAAGCTTTCTCTACCAATATAAGTCAGCATCTACTCTAATTAGTCTTAAAGCAGCATTTCTTAACCTTTTTAATGTCATGGACCTTTTGGCAGATGGTGAAGTCTATGAACCTTTCTCAGAATAATATTTTAATTGTATAAAATAAAATGTATAGCGTACAAAGAAACCAATTTCTTTAAATACAGGTGTTACAATATTTAAAAAGCAAGTTTGTTAAGAAACCCTGTCTTAGAGAATTGCTCAGAACACAGAGAGGCTAAATGATCTGTCTTGGGTCACATAATCAGTAGGCATCAGAGGTGGGATTTGAACTAAGGTCTACCTTATTTTGAAGCCAGCTCTCCATCCAGTACACCATACTTCTTCCCAGTGTCTTGATAAAACTGAGAATTTATACTTTTTCAATACCTTTAAATGAGTATGAATCAACCATACAATAAGTATTTTTTAAAACATCCTTTAAGTGTTTCTTCCTATCCTGGGTAGGGGGTGGGGATTTAGGAATGAGGACTCGAAAAGGAGAATAAGACATGGTCCCTACCTTCAAAGAAACAAGGGGAAAAAAAGAATAATACTTTGGTGCTTTGATGATTTCAATTGTATGTCACAAAATTCTAGAACAAATTACTAAAGAAATGGTTAGTGAGCATCTAGGACAGGAAGAAATGATCGAAACAAACCATTCTGGATTCTTTAAGAACAGCTCATTCCAGAATAATATTCTTTTTTATCTTTATTTTTTGATAGTTAATAAATTGGTAGGTCAGGGGATTGGTATATAGTTTACTTAGATGTCAGCAAGACATTTGATTAAAGTATCAAATTCTATTCTTGTAGAAAGAATGAAGAAATTCAGGACACATAATAGTAAGGTTTGATGAGTCATAAATTGTCAGGAGGTCTCCAATGGAGAGCCATAAGGGTCTAGGGCCAGGGGTAGGGAACCTGAAGCCTTGAGGCTGAGGCCACGAGTTCCCCACCCCTAACAAGGCTTAGCCCTTTGCTATTAACATTTTTTTTAATCAATGATTTGGATAAAGGTATATATGGAGGCTTATAAAATCTGCAACTGACACAAGTCTAACAGGGAGAACTAACTTGATGGATGGCAGAATCAAAATCAGAAAAATATTCTGTTAGGCTAGAAAGCTGGCTTCAACCTAAAAGATACAAATAAGGATAAAAGATATAAAATAGGGATAAATGTAAAGTCATACACAAGGGTTCAAGCAATCAAAACCACAAGAACAAAGTAGCAAAAACATGATTAGGCAGCAATTTTTTTGAAAAAGATCTCAGGGATTTAGTAGATTACAAACTCAGTATACTTTAATGGTATGATACAGAAGTTAAAAATAATAATTTTTTAAAAATCTAATAGGACCTTGGGCTGCATTAGGAGGACTATACTTCTAGGAATAAGAGACAATAATTTCAGTCTACTGAACCCCAGATTCCCACATCTGGAATATTAAATTTATCAAATTGTGGGTTGCCTACAGTTTAAGAAGTACTAAAGGGGTGGCAAGTGGAAAAAGTTTAAGAAATCCTGGAGAAAGGATGTTGATAAATTGAAGGGTGTCCAAAGGAAGGCAACCAAAATGGTGAAGGGCTGTGAATCTATGCTGTGTGATGAATAATTATAAGAATTGGAGATGGTAAGCCTATAGAAGAAAAGACTCAGGAAGTGATGATTGTCTTCAAATACTTAAAAGTCTGTCATGTGGAAAAAGGATTATACTTGTTCTGTTTGGTCCCACACAACAGATCTGTGTGGCAACTAGCTGCCACAGTAGAGAGATGAACCTGGATTCAGGAAGACCTGCCTTCAAATTTAACCATAGATACTGACTAGCTGTGTGACCCTGGGTGAGTCACTTAACCTCTATCTGCCTCAATTTACTTATTTATAAAACAGAGATAATATTAGGAATTACCTTTGAGAATTGTGAGAATAAAATGAAATAATGTTTGTAAAGTATTTCGCAAACATTAAAGTGCTCTATAAATGCTAGTTATTATCATCATCATTATTAGAGCTATTCTAGGTCAGCATTGGAGGTCATCTTGTAGACACCAGCTGGTCATTTGTCAGGCATATTATAGAAGAGACTCTTTTGGGAAGAAGTACTGTTTGAAATAGATGGCTACTCTGGTCTCTTTTATCTCTAAAATTCTGTGATTTCATCGACACAAAGTTTCCATCCATGCTTGCCCAGCTATTCTTGGCCATTTCTTTCCATAGATCTTCCAAAGAGTGTCTAACCGATGTGCTTTCTCTTCTTTGAATACTTTGGGGGAGGCTAGTGTATTACTACAGTCCTCTCTGTTATCTCCTCTAATGCCATTGGTTTGAGCCCCTATTCTGTTGTGTTCCTCCCGATACCAGTTGTCAGCGATTATTGCCCCATTTTCATTTAACCAATTAACATCAATTACCTTTTACAAAGGTGTATTTACTGTGAAGATATAGTAATACTAGAAGTTGTGAACATTGCCCCCCCCCTCAAAAAAATGGGCACACTCTACCCCAGGGATGGGGAACCTGCTGCCTCTAGGCCACATGTGGCCTTCTAGGTTCTTTGGGTATACTCTTTTGACTGAGCCCAAATTTTATAGAACAAAATTATTTTATTAAGGGGATTTGTTCTGTAAAGTTTGGATTCAGTCAAAGAGCCACACTTGAGGACCTAGAGGACCATGTGTTGCCTTGACGTTGCAGGTTCCCACCCCTGCCACAGACCCTGAGGAGAGTGGGGACTGAAACTTCACATGGCTGCTTTGAACAGACATCCCACCCAGATCACTTCTGAATGCAGCATAGTTGATGGATAATTTGCTCCCTCTTGGTTGCCTTCCATTTATACTGGATCAAACAGGTCACTTGAGATTTTTTTTCCTCACTTCTGGCCATAGAATACGGTAAGGACTCTGGCTTCCAGACCTCCTACTATTTCTGCTTTTTGAAGCCCACAAGGTTATAGCCGTTTCCAATTCTCCATCACAGAAAAGCAGGAAAGAACAAATACAAAGAAACAAATAATAGGGATTCATATTCACAGTCTAATATTTGGGATGGGTAAGGAGGGCCTGTGGTCTCTCCCTATTAGGAGGCTTACAGCAAGTCTCCCTCACCCAAAGAGAAACCAAAGAAAGTAGCATGGGGCTGATTCTGGAATGTACCAGTGCCTTTTGAATGCACCCCAGATTCAACTCTGCAGCATCATCAGTCCATTGCTTTACCACCTGGTGAGAAGAAGGAAACCAGTGACAGAATGTTTGCGTATGCTCCAAACCAGGGGCTAGGACCCTTCCATCATGACGCTCCAGTCTCTTAAAGTAGAAAAACACCCTGCACATGTTCTTAGGATAGAGGTCCCATTGGTCATCGTGTGTGTGTGTGTGTGTGTGTGTGTGTGTGTGTGTGTGTGTGTGTGTGTGTGTGTGTAGCCATACTGGCTAATCTTGATATGCCATCCGTTCAGCTGTAGGAAAAAAAACTTAAACCAAGTACAATTCAAATCTCATTTTAACAAGTATTGGTTTATTAAGTATGTCTTATTGGTAGAGGGAAGCAACATGGCATAGTGAATAGAAAGTGGGCCTTAGAGCTAGGAAAACCTGAAATGGACTCCCACTTCTGAAACATACTAGCTGTGTGACTCTGGACAGGTCACTTAACTTTTTAATACTCTAGGAAGCACTCTACAAAGATAAATTGCAGAGGAAGTGCCAATCTGCCTTGGTAGGCTTTTTGCCTAGGGAGTTTCCTCTCCCTATTACAATGAAATCACACATCCAGCCCCTGACCCTGTATCAGATTTAGCAGGTAGTAACAATATCACCACTTATCTGTTTCCTCTGCTGAATTTTGCTTTCATTTCTTTTGTGTGTTTTTAAAGTTTTATTGATGCTGTTTTCTTTCTTTTTTTATCTTTATCACTTCTCATTAACTAACTCATTCTTCATGCCCCATACCTCAAAGTTTTCCTTGTAATAAATAAGTGTACTCATGCAAACAAATGAAAATACTGCCTATTACTGAAGATGTATGACTCATTCCATGACCTTGATGAGGGAGGAGTTAAGAGGCATGCTTCCTCATAAGTCTTCTGAAGGCATGATTGGTGATTCCAATGATCCAATGATCAGAATTAGTGTAAATTGTCCTGGTTCTGTTTGGTTCACTCTGCCATCAGTTCATAAAAGTCTTCCTCTTCTTATCACTGGCCTAGGGCATCAGGAGGTTATGTGACTTGACTGTACTCATATAGCCACTATATTTCTCAATGTGCCAGAGAATAAGGAAACTGATAGTGTTTTAAAACGATGCATCTGGCAAAGATTCATCAAGAGGAAGAGAAGCCTGGAAATTAGGGAAGCCAGTTTGGATTAACAACCAGGCATGCGGATGATGAGAGCCTACACTAGAGCTTAGGCCACAGAGGTGAGGATAGAAAAAGGTCAGTACTAAAAATATCATATGGAACTAATCATAGCTGATATTTATAAGACATTTTAAGGTTTATGCTGCATTTTATATACATTAAGGAGGCCTGGTACAGGCTGATTAGAGCAAGCTCCTTCCCCCAGAGGAGGCTCCATAGATAGAGATAGCTAGAATGCCTGATGAATTAATTAGTACAACTCCTAACACCAAAGGAATTCTACCAACCCTTGTGTTTATCCTTACCTAATCTACTCATGATTGGTGTATTCAAAGGCCTGCTTAAACTGGATTGGTGCATTTGTAAAAGGTCTTGATTCCCTTTGTCTACTTTAGTTTAAAACCTTTCAATGCCTAAGAGTCTCAGAAAGGCCCTTGCTATGGATCGGGGGAATTGTTGGCAATGAGTTATGGATATGGCTTCATTTCCCAAAGCCTGACCAGACTGGGACCCAGCTTGGGTAGCAGTGAGGCAGAAGCACATGTTTCCTTTTTGAGTGAGACTGTTTTCCATCAGTGCTTCCTACGCTATTAATAAACTCTGTAGTTATCTTTAAATGACCCTAGTTATGTCTCTGCTCCTTAAAATCTTCCGTAAACTGAATCTTTAATCACACTATTCAGTTTATTCTGCCTACCTATAAGTTTACTTGCTAGGGAGAGACACGGAAAGGAGTATGTGTAACCCCAGCCTCTCTCTGTCAGATGTCTCCTTGAGACGAAACACAAATTCTAGCATTCATTCTGTTCTAGTTCCCAACACCTGTTAAGAGGGCACAAGTTAGGGAGGTCCTGGGAGAGATATTCAAGTAATGTATAGATGTGGAAAAGGGGTAGGGAAAAAGAGACAATGACCACCCTTAAGCTGTTCGTCTTTAGAGGGGCCCCAGTTTCCTGCTTTGTTTGACTTCTATCATTCTCTTTTTACCTTTGGGCCCCACCCCAGTCCTAAGAAGCTCCCAGAAATGTATGGCTTGTTTGTGTAAAAGCAATACAAATGACAGCATTTATATTTAACTACTTACCATTTTGCCTAATTACCAAGAAGCTTAAGAATAATATGTGTCTCATTAAATATGTCAAGCTAACTTTGTTGTAGGTTTTATTTGATTTTAACACTAAACTCTATCAATATTCGGGCTATATACTTTGGGGTTTTTATAACATGATCACAGAATTAGAAAGCTGGAAGAATTCATCTAAAACCAAGCCTCTTGGCACTAAGGCAGCTTAGTAAATAGAGTGCTAAGTCCTGAGTTCAAATTTGATGCCTGACCCTTACTAGCTGTGTGACCCTGGGCTAGTCTCTTAATTTCTGTCTGCCTTAGTTTCCTCAACCATAAAATGGGATAATAATAGCCCCTACCTTCCAGGATTGTTAAGAGGATAAAGGGAGATAATATTTGCTAAACCCTTTACGCAATGCCTGCTTAACAAATGCTTGCTTCCCCCCTTTTTATATATGAAGGAACTGAGATCCAAACTCACAAAAAAGTGAGTTGCAGAATAGACTGTATACTGGAAACTCAAAAAAATTAGGAAGGAACATTGACTATGATAAAAAAAAATTCAATTTATAAAATTAGCAAGCTATCTTCATTTTGACTCTTCTATTTCAAAATCAATTTTATTTGAATCTTTCATTTCAAAGAGACTGATTGAAAATGGAGATGAGGGAATAGAACCGATATCTTTTGGTTTTCAGTTCCTAAGTCTATTCTTTCAGGATTTTTGTTTTTTGTTAAAAAAAAAAATTTTTTTTTTGGCTGAATAAGACAGCTGCTTTTCCTCTGCTTGCCACAGCATGTTCCTCCAGAGTCAATTTGGGATTGTGAAACACAAAGGAGTGGTTTAAAAGTTCTCCAAATCAATAAATCAGAAACAAAGGAGGCAGGTCAGCTGAGTCAGGAGAGTCAAGAAAGGCCTCAGTGCAAAACAATCTGAACTGAACCGATGATGGTTTGTTTTGAAATGAGACTGTCGCGTGTCACAGGGTAATAAGCTGCACTTATTTTTGGGTTACTCACCTCTGCGTACATGATTCATGGTGTGATGTTACCCTGCCAGGGCACATGGATCATGGCTGTCTGTGTGGCAAAGCTTTATAGACTGGCAAAAGTATGAGTCAGTGGGTAACTTCATTTCCCTGTGACCATTCTAAGCAGCCTAATTTTTACCTTGCCTGTCTTGAAGATTGCACTTGTAAACACTTTCCTGTTCTTTGGGAAGATTCCAAACAGAGTTATCTAAGCCTAAATTTGTTTCTGGAATGATGCTGTGGAACTGAAACTTGTGAGGCAGCCAAAGCATAGGACATTTTGTAGACTAACCCAAATTACTTACCCAACAAGACCTATGCTCCAGTGGTTGGGAAGAGACCAAAATCCTTCATCTTCAGTCCCCAATGTAAAGTGCGTACTGAAGATGGAGCAGTGGGGAACAGGGCTGGGTCAAGGGGCGGAGATGGGGGTTAAAGGTTGGGAAATAACAAAAGAAAGTACAAATGTTTGAATGGTTTGGGAAAACATTTTCCTTTCATGCAACTTTTAATGGAAATAATTGCTATATTACTGAGAGTAGTATTAAAAGGCAATGTTCAGAAAATGCTGAGTTGCAAGAGATGAATTCATCAACAGGATTAGTCCATTATATTTGAAAGCTCAGTATATTGACTGCAGTTTTGTAAGCAACTTGTTTCATTTTAGAGGCTTTATTTTTTTTCTTCCCAAAGGATCATAGGATGATCTAGTGCCAGAAGGAACCTCAGAGACATCTAGTAGCTAGTCCAAGCCCCTCATAAGCCCCTGATAAGGCAGCTAAGGTCAAGGGAAACTAGGTGACTTGCTCATCAAGGTCACACAGGAATTAAGATCCTAAATCTTAAAGGGAACAAATTTTTCCCTTTACTTCTCAGCCTTGGTATTTATTTATTTATTTATTTTACATTTTGCAAGGCCAACCACTACACACACACACACACACACACACACACACACACACACACACACACACACACACACACACACTGTACAGATCACTAATTTCCTGAGGTATATAACCAATTCAAAGAAGGAAACCAAAAAAAAGTCCGTGTCATTAGAATGATATCACCACATAGCCAGTGTTTCATTTGAGATTCATTCATTCAAGAGACATTTTTATGCCTACTATGGATAATGCACCACACTAGTCACTAAGACAGATACAGAGATAAATAAGACAAAAGTCCTAGCCCTCAAGGAACTTAAAGTCAAGTAAGGGCAGTTAACCCTGTGGACAGATAACTATGATACAGATTAGAAGGTGATTAGTGCTTAAGAAGGCTTTGAGATCAGATAACTGAAAAGTACCAAGGGCATGTGACATTTTCTTCCTTCCTTCCTTTCTTTTTCTTTCTTCCTTCCTTTCTTTCTTTCTTTCTTTCTCTTTGTTTCTTTTTGGAGTTTCTTAAGTAGGTACTTGACATGACTGGAGGTAAATTCTTAGAAAGTCACTTCTAAGGCTTTGTAGAGGATAGATTAGAGTGGAAGAGAGGCTTGAGTCATGAAGACCAGTGAGGAAGCAACTACAATAATCTAGGTAGGAGGTGATAAGGCTTTGTACCAGGCTGGTAGCCATGTGAGGAGAAGGGGAGATATGTGAGAAATAATGTAGAGGGAGAATTGATTTTCTTGTTGAAGAATTGGATATGGAGGTTTAAGAGAAAAATCAGAGCCAAGGATAAAGTTAAGGTTGAAAACCTATATCATGGGAAGGATGGTAGTGCTCATGACAGAAACAAGGACATTCAGAAGAGGAATGGGTTTGGAGAAAAAGGCAAACAGTCCTGTTTTGGACCTGTTGAGTTTGAAACACCAAAATATCCAATGTACAGTTCATGATATAGGACTAGAGCTTAAGAGAGACAGTCAGTCAACAAGCACTTATTATGTGCCAGTCTCATGGTGTTTTTCATTGGCTTCCACTTTGGAGTTCACTGGTATAGGAAAGATACTGTGAATGGATATATACAGATACATGCATGTATATGAACATGTGTTCGTGTGCAATATACATATGACTTACTACAATATATTATACACATGTGTTTGTGAGTACATGTGTATTGCCCACATATACATTACGTGTGTGTGTGTGTGTGTGTATGTGTGTGTGTGATTCAGATAGAGATGATAATTAAACCTATGGGAGCCAATGAGATCACCAGATGAGAAAGTATGGAAAGAAAAGAGCTGAAGGCTGAGGACAGATCCTTGCTGAATCCTATCAATGATGATGGGAGGCAGGATATTAGAATGCTATGGGTTTCAGGGTGGGGAATTTTCCTTTGCAGTTGTTGGCAGTGACTATATTGAGTTAGGTCGAAACCTTCTTGCCTTGAAGGGCTCACACTGGTACAGTCATGGAAGACTAATCAAAGCAGTGGGGGAGTGGGGGATTCTGGACTTTATAATTGTGTGGATTGTAGGAGAGGGTTGAATATGAATCATTTCTCCACTCTGTGATTGTTTAGTTCCCCTACCCTTTGGGAGCAAATAGCCTCCTTGGTATTATGCCATGCCTCCACTCTGGAGACCACTGACCTGACCACTGACCTAGGGCAGAGGCATCAAACACATGACCTGGGGGCCAAATCAAATCAGCAACACTCTTCAGTGCAGTCAAACCATATTAAAACGTAATTGGAAAATACTTAAAAAATAACAAAAATACAATAAAACAGAGATGATAATACATTTTAAGGCCAAGTTAATATGCTACCCCACAGGGGTCTTTGTGTATATGGACTAGGGGCTCTTACTTCTATTTTGAGTTTAACATCACTAGCCTAGGGCACTGGGAAGTTAAGTGACTTGCCTATAATCATATAGCCATTGTATTTCAGTGACCAGAATCTAGCCTGAAGTCATTTTTCTCTGACATCATTTTTCTCTCTACTATGACACACTCCCTTTTGGGTGTGACACATCTTCATTTTTTTTTTAAGGTTCCATATGTATTTTATGGTAGGTATGAAGACATTGGCCAACAAACATGCACATTGTGCTCTGATGACACAATCCCCACATGGTCTTAAGCATGCACAGAGATTCTGTAATTGATTCTGGTTCACTAACCACATGGTGAAGAGGAGGCCTGTTGATTGGGTAATGTAGCCAGAATTAAGATATGTTCAAAAAATACTGGTCATCCAGGGCTCAAGTCCTTGGTATGTTTTTATCCTACTCAGCTGTTTCTAAGACAGTGCTTAAGGAGAAAGGGTTCAGGTCAACATGTGGCCCATGAATACTGTGCTCTGTTTTCTTCCTCATTCCCCTGATTCATGTTTTAGGAGCAAGAATTTGAACATGGTTATGCCCTCGTGAACTTCAGAAGATCAGAAGAATAAGCCACGAAGAGAGGTCCTAGAGTGAAATCCACACCTGGTTTTATGACCAGCCAGCCCAAAGTCACCTGGGACAAGGACTGGTCCATCTGTCAGCTATAATACATTTTGAAATTAACTTTTTGGAGCAAATGCTGTGTAGAAACTGCACTAAGTTGAATATAGTCTCCCTGAAGACCAAGGTGATTGGGGAAGGGAAGGAGAAGGATGAGTGTGCACCTAGGTATCAGGGAGAAACATCTGTAATAACCATAGTGATAATGATGATTAATAATAATAATCACTACTAATATAACACTGTTTTGCAAAGCACTTTAGATGTGTTATTTCATTTGAACTTCACAAGGATCTAGGTAGGCAGGTGCTATTATTAAATGCATTTGTCAGATGAAACAACTAAATAAAGTGACTTGCCCAGGGTCCCATAGCTAGTAACTATCTGACGCAGAATTCAAACTCAGATCTTCCAAAATCAAGTCCAATGATATGAATTGATTGATGAATGGATAATGATCAAGATCTACTATACCACCTAGTACTTGTAAGTATACTTCTATTCTTGCTATATCTTTGCAATCAATATCTCTTTGGAAAAGTAAATTAAGAGTGACTGGTTATAATCAGTTGGACTCTAGGACCCTGAGGGGGGAGTTATTATCAACCTCACTCTGGAAGTGGGAGTTCAGGGTCAATCACTATATAGCGATATCTATACTCACATCTATATCTATCTGCATATATGTATATATGTATGCACGTGTGTATGTGTGTGTGTGTGTGTGTGTGTGTAGTATCCCCCATTGTAGCTTCCTAGTGCATGTTTCTTCTATGCACCACCTGTTTTCACTTTTGTCTTTGTAAGTAAGAACTTGAGAAGTACTTGTGATTGGTTGTCACATGAGGTCATTACACTTTTCCAGGGTAGGTGAGGCATATGTCCAGGTGCCACAAATGTCACTAAGGATATGCAACAATGTCTTCTATTTAGAAGGTAGCCTCTTCCAACCAGATTATAAATGAGGAGTTTGTTGATCAGATAAATTCCTGCTCTCCTGGCAAGAAAATACATTTGGGGACTGTATAGGAGATTCAATAAAATGCATACATATTGTGACCACATTCTTAAACAAGACTGATTCAGCTGGTAGGAAAGAGTTACCACAAATGTGGGATTTAGGGGAAGATAAAAAATTTATTCTCAGAACTGCCTTGACAGAAGTTTGAACATTAAGGAAATGTCTAGCTTGCAATACAGCACAAATGCTGTTTTTATTTTCAGAGAATTTTGCTTACTATATGCTTGTCTTACTCATTGGATTTCACCTTGTATCACTAACAAAAATGTTTAAAATTCCTGAAATACCTTGTTTCCCCAAAGTACTTTTATCCCCAGTGGAATATGCCTCAGTCTTTGAATTATGTCCTCATCAAAGTTATGCATGTAGAGAGAAGAAATGCTAAACATTTCACATTTAGTATTCCAACTTTTTTGAAACATAGGAAGAAATGTGACTCAGTGGAAAGAGCACTAGATTTGGGGTCAATTCTTATCTCAGCTATTTAATATTGTGTGAGCTTAGGCAAGTTGCTTCACCTTAGTACATGCCTTGGTTTCCTCATCTGCAAAATGAAGAAGAAGCAGGAAGAATACTGGGCTTGGAATCAAGAGGACCTCTGTTCAAATCCTGCCTTGGATACTCAATAATTTCAACCCAAGTAAGGCAATTTACCTTGTTTGCCTCAGTCTCCTCAACTGTAAAATGGGGACCATGTTTGTTACAGGGACCAAAGGAGATAATATTTGTAAAGAACTTAGCACAGTGCCTGGTGCATAGCAGGTACTTAAATGCTTCTTCTACCTTTTATTCCAAGTCACTTAATCTTACTTGATGTCAGTTTCTTCATCTAAGAATAATGACCTCTAAGGCCCCTTTCAACTCTTTTTTTTCTTTTATTTTTTTTCCTTTCAACTCTTAAAGCTGTGATTCCATGATCATATAAGCTGATGACCTCTAAGGCCCTGTCTGTCTCAAAATCTATGATTCTATGTTCCTTTTGGGGGAAAAAAAAATCCTTAAAGATGCTTGTCAGTGTCTCATATTCTTTTGTGTGTATGTGCTTTCAAGTAGCAGAGGGACAAATAAGGCACTCAACCTAAAAGAAAATGAGAGAAGTATTTCCCAAACTGAGTTCTGCAGAGTCCTTGTGTTCAATTGGGTATGGTATTTTTCACTATAAAACATTAAATATCAAAATATGCACATGCCTATCAAAAATCCATTTGAGCTGCATCATCACTTATGTGGACCACTAATCCTTAAAGAAGGATCCCTACAAGTCCCATATTGACTTAGTTTTAAAATGTAATATTCCATATACTTAATTGTATCTGTGTTTATTTTGTAAAATGTTTCCCAGTTACATTTCAGTTTGGTTCTAGCCATGCTCAGAAGTGATATGGGTGTGTGTTCATCTCTGATTTTGAGTATCTGCTGAAGAAAGTGAGTGTGTTTAGCCCAGAAAAGAGGATAGTAGGAGAGACTGAAAGAGAGAGCTGATGTTCTAGTTTGCTTCAAGTACTTGAAAGACTGTCATGATGAAGGATTAACCTTGCTCTGCATGGTCTTGGAGAACATGCCTAGGCACAAAAGGCAGAAGCAGCCAAGAGACAAACCTAGGCCTGATGTTTGAGGAAAAACACATTCTTTATGTGAGAAACTCACTATAAAATTTTCCCCTAATTTTCTGATTTTGGTTACATTGCTTTTTTTGTTTCTTAAATTCAGAATAAAATAAATAAAATTTTAAAAGAAAAAAAGAAAAATATATCCTAGCAATCAAAGCCAGATTGGGAGGCCTGAGGAGGCAATGGTTTCTTCCTCTAGCAGGGTCTGTAAGCAAGAGGAAGATGACTGGCTGTCAAGTTATTTTTGCTGGGCATCTTTTCCTGGTTATGGGTTGAACTAGGTAACTGTCACTATTCCTTCCAACTTTCAAATTCTGTGATTGTGTAATTTATTGTGTGGCAATTTTTCAGTATGAAAATAGGCTAGGTTTTTGCTATTATGATTATGGTCTAAAGTATTCCCAACTTCCGGGCAGGGAGTGATATGAAATACTTACAGATATCCCAGAATACCATTTGCAGGGTGAGTTAACACTATATTTGAAGAAGCAAAATGTAGTAGAAAGAATATGGGAGTTGGAGTGCCAATCATAGGATCACAGATCTGATTCAGTTAGAGAGCCCTTATTATGGGTCAGGTGCTGTGCTAACTCCAGGGATATAAAGAAAGAAAAAAGACAGCAATTGTCATCAATGAGTTTATATTTTAATGTGGGAGGCATGTAGATAATTAGTTATATAGAAGATATATTTTTAAAAAATGAAAAGAAATCTTAAAGAGGAAGACACAACCTAAGAGGGGGGATGCAGACTAGGAAAGGTCTTCTGAAAATGATTAAGTCTCAGCTGAATCTTGAGGGAAGCCTGGGCAGCTAAGAGGCAGAGGTGAGGAGGAGGGGAAACATGCCAAGTGTGGAATACAGCCAAAGCAAAGGCATGGAGACCAGAGATGGAGGATCGTGTGTGAGCAACAAGTAGTCCAGTGTAGCTGGATTATAGTTTGTACAGAGGAGAGTTGAATGTAAGAGTCCTAGAAAGGCAGAAGTAGGCTGAGTTGTGAAGACTTTTGAATACCAGAGAGAGGATTTTATATTTGATTCTGAAGATAACAAACTACCCCTGGAGTTTACTAACTAGGATATGACCTAGTCAAACCTAACTTTTAGAAAAACCACTTTGGCAGCTGATTACTTAGTGAATTAGATTGGAGGGGATAAGGACCTGAGGCTGGGAGAACAATTAGAAAGCTATTCTATACACATGTAGTAGTTATAATTCTAATGCAAATGGGATGAACTCTCCCATAAAAGAGAATCGAATAGTAGAGTGGATCAAAAATCAGAATCATACAATATGTTGTTTACAAGAAACATACTTGAAACAGAGAGGCATATACAGAGCAAAGTAAGGAGCTGGAGCAGAATCTAGTATGCTCAGCTGAGTTAAAAAAAAAAAAGAGTTAGCAATCCTTATCTCAAAGTAAAAACAAACATAGACCTAATTAAAAGAGATAAGGAAACTACATCTTAATAAAAAGTACCACTGACAATGAAGCAATTATCAATGCTAAACATATATGTACCAAGTGGTATAGCATCCAAATTCTTAAAGGAGAAATTGAGTTACAGAAAGAAATAGTCAGCAAAACTAGTGGGGGACCTCAATTGTTCTCTCTCAGAACTCAATAAATCCAACCAAAATATAAATGAGAAAGAAACTAAGTAGAAAAGTATTCTAATAGCCTGATTAAGAGTTGTGTGAAGAAGTAGTAGCCTGACTTAGGGTGGTAGCTTTGTGACTGATGAGAATGGACTTAAACCATATTTATTTTATCCTTCATTTTACAGATTCAAAAACTGAAGCCCAGGGAAGTTAAAGTGATTTACTCAAAGTCACATAATTATTAAGTGCCAGAGGCAGGATTTGAATTCATGTCCCCAGTATTCTTTCCACTGTACCAACCACCTATTACTCTTAGCTATGTGACCATATATAAGTCTGTTTCAATTTCTGTAAAGAGAGGATGAAAATATTTATACTTAATACCTTACCTTATAGAAACTGCAAGGAAAGTTCTTTGTATGCTTTAAGATAGTGTGTAATATGAATTGTTATTTCAAGTACCAAAGGGTTCAATGGACAAATTAAAAAAACATTGCCCCAAGCTCTTCAACTCTGAGGGGGTTTTGTTGTTTAATCATTTTAAGTTGTGTCCAACTCTTCGTGACTCCATTTGGGGTTTTCTTGGCAGAAATACTGGAGTGGTTTGCCATTTCCTACTTTAGCTCATTTTACAGGTGAGGAAACTGAGGCAACCAGAGTTAAGTGACTTTCCCAGGGTCACATAGCTAGTGTCTGAGGACACATTTGAATTCAGGTCCTCCTGACCCAGCACTCTATTCTTTGCACCACCTAGTTGCTCTGAGCAGGCAAGGAGATGTTTAGTGAAGGTTCTCCATCCTGTTCTTATCAATTTTCTCTATTTTCAAAACTAGTAAGATTTTTGCTCCTCACTGAAAAATAAGAGTAGTATATAGAAGAATGACATATCTACCCTGTTTCTACTCATCTTTCTTCTCAGAAATTCAACATATAACCAACAGGTTTTATCATTCAGTTATTTGCCATCCCATCTACCCACAGGACTGCTTGCTTAGGTCATCCAGAACCTAGAGCTGCAGCTACCCACAGTTGCTTTCTATGTGGCTACAGTTGTCAAAGATCTTGAGATTTTTAAGGTTACAACTCCAATCATCTTGCAAATGAGTAAGTCCCTCTGGGTGGACTCAGTAATTAGGGTCAGGTCTTGGTCTCAAGGTAGAAATTGCTTATTCTACATTTGGATGTTGGGGTTGTTGAGGGGAGGGGAGGCAGGCAAGAAGGGTGTAGTTTTCTCCTATGCTAAGTACAGAACATCCTTCTGACTCCTCTCCCATTGGAAGGGGCCTCCCACAACCCAGTATTTGTCCTCTGACACTCTTAGCCCAACAACATTGGCTTACTATAATGATCTACATCCTAGAATCCCATGGAACTTGGAGTCTCAGAATCTTATTCAGGAGCACCTGAGGATAGAACATATCTTGGGCAATGTGGGCAAGAGACAGTAGCAAGAACAAGAGGAGTTACCCCACCTTTGTTCTCTGTGCTGGTAGGCAGGGGCTCCTCCCTTCCTCTTGGTAGACATGTTGGTTGCTATTTATTCAAGTTGCTGCCTTTGCTGCCAAGTGAGCTGAGGAAAGTCTGTATTCACAACCTTCCCAGAGGTATTCTAGAGCTAAAAGGGACCTAAGATGTCTTCTAGACCAGGCCCCTCATTTTGCATATTCAATGCTACACTGATTATGTTTGCCAGATCTCCAGAAGTAGTTTGTGCACTTGGAGAAGCTGGGAGGCCATCTTATATTTATAGGTACTGTAATTTTTTGGATTGTGCAACTCTTTATTGAGAGTCAAATAGAATGACTCATGCTTCAAGGTGCCAGTTAGCACACTGCATGGTTTATAGGTTCAGGTTCTATCTGCTGTAATGAATTTTAGTATATTTACATGTCAAAGTGATGTCAGATATTGACCTGGAATTTTTTTAATGGTTCTGACTTAGTCCCCTCATTTTTTCATACTCTTTTGTATTTGTCTCAAAGACAGAACCAGGTGGTCCCCAAGTTCTTTAATTTGCCAACATAAGTGTAGCAGATTATTTGGGGGCTTTTTTCCTGAACTAATGCAGCTGTGAGTATGGCTTAAGTCCATCTCTTTGTGTATATGTGTACTTAATCTCAACTATATCAAGTGATTTTGTGGGCAGATAGCATCACTTCACTAGATTCCAGTATATGATAGCATTTCACAGAATACTGAAGATAGCTTTCTAAACAGCAACTTTAACAGGCATCAAAAAGGTTGAATGTTTGCTGAAAAGCTGTGTGTCAAGTCTAGTAAAAATCTATATACCAGGACTTTAGTATTAGAAGAGACTTTATAATAATAACTAACATCTGTATCCCCATTTTAAAACCTATTAAACTCTTTACATGCATAATCTCATTTGAAACTTATAACATTGAGGGATGGCTAGGTGGTACAGTGAGTAGAGGACCGGCCCTGGAGTCAGGAGGACCTGAGTTCAAATCTGGACTCAGAGACTTAACACTTACTAGCTGTGTGACCTTGGGCAAGTCACTTAACCCCAATTGCTCTGCCTTCCCCCCCTCCAAAAAGCAAAAAGAAAGAAAGAAATATAACACTCCTGTGAAGTGGAGAACACATGTATTATCTTCATTTTATAGATGAAGAAATATTAAATAACTCAGTCAAATAACTGATTCACCTGTGGCGACAAGAGCTAGTGATTATCAGGCAGGGTTTAAAACTAGGTCCACCCAATTCCAAGTCCAACATTGTCTAAACACCTCATTTTACAGCAGAAGAAACTGAGGCCCAGAGAATCACAGAAGTCACAGAGCAACTGAATCTCACATATAAAAATGTATTGACTTATTTATAGTTGTTAGCAATGGTTCACTGGATGTTGACTAAATCAGAAAAAGTAGATACTCCCTAAGAGAGGCAGCATGGCCTGGTAGATAGAAAGCTGGCCTAAGAGCCAGGAAGATCTGTGTTTAAGACCTGCTTCTAAAACGTACCAGTTCTGTGGCCCTTGGCAAATCATTTAACTTTTCAGTGCTCTAGAAGATGCTGATTTACTTTAGTAAAAGGAGTTGATTTACTTTAGTAAAAGGGTGGCACAATGGAGAGAGTGATGGACCTGGAGTTAGGAAAACCCTATGTACTCCTTTAGTCAAAGAAGTAGATCGAATGGTTCCAATGAAATGACAGGTTCTGTCTCTATTCAAGATTACTGGTGTTCCATCCTGAGAAAGAACTGATGGAGTACGGATGCAGATCGAATGTGCCATTTTCACTTTTTTTTCACGTTTTTTTTCCCTTTTATTCTGCTTCTTCTTTCACAACATGACTAATATGGAAATGTGTTTTACATGATTGTACATATATAACCCATATCAAATTGCTTACTGTGTGAGCACAGCAGGGAGCGGGAGGAGAGGAAGGGAGGGAGAACATTTGGAACTCAAAAGTTTATTTAAAAATGAATGTTAAAATTGTCTTTATACATAAGTGGAAAAAATAAAATACTATTAAGAATAAAAAGATTATTGGTGTGTTATAAGTTCTCATTTAGTGGGTCTGTCCCTAACTTTGCCTATTAGAATCCCAAGTTTTCTTCAAGACCTTAGCTCAACTGCCTTCTTCTACGTGAGGCCTTTCTCAGTCTCCTCTGCTGCTAGTGTTCCCCCACCCCCAACAACAACAACAAAACCCTAATCTTTTTATGTGTTTGTTTTTTGCTCTGAACTTAACAAAAACAACTAAAATGAGCATACATACATAGTAGAAGAGAGAGGATTGTTTATGAAACTGTAAATCTCCATAATATGCAGTTTCCTTTTTTTCAAGTATGTAATAATTTAAACATGTTACTTTCAAAGCTGTTCTGCTGGTCTGTGATTCCTTCTGGACTTCTTGTTTTCTTCTGTCCAATACAAAAGCATGTTTCAATGACCCCCCCTTTTCTATTCTTTTTCCTCTTTCTTTTTTGGGGGAACATTATCTCTACTTCCCTTTTCCCTCCCTACTCTTCCCTTCCTCCCACATTAAGAAAAGCAAAACATTTGTTAAAAAAAAAAAATGCACAGTCAAGCAAAACAAATTCCCACATTGAGTGTGTCCAAAAATCATTACATTCTGAAACTTGAGTTCATTACCTCTCTGTCAGGAGGTAGGTAACATGTTTCACCCTCAATCCTTTAGAATGATAGCTGGTTACTACACTCATCAGAGTCTTAAGTCTTTCAAAGTTGCTTGTATTTGTGAGATTTTTATTGTATAATGTCTCCTCCTGGTTCTGCTCACTTCACTCTGAATCAGTTTAGAGAAACCTTCCTAGGTGTCTCTAAAACCATCCCTCTGGTCATTTGTTATAGCTTAATAATATTCCATCACATTTATCTACTATACTTTGTTCAACCACTCCTGACAGATGAGCACTCTTTTTTAATCAAGTTCTCTGCTATAACAAAAAGGAACTGTTATATAAACACTTTTGTACATATGAGTCATTTCCCTCTTTCTTTGATAGACCTAGTAGTGGTATTTCTGAGTCTAATGGTATATATAGTTTTAACAACTTTTTGGTCACTCTTTTCCATATTGTTTCTTAGAATGGCCTTGTACATATTTTGTATATTTCTATGTATACATTTGTCTCCCCTTGCTCCCCAGCCCCATAGGATGTAAGCTCCCTGAGGAAAAGGACTATTTCATTTTTGCTCTTGTATGCTCAGGGCCTAGCACAATGCCTACCATACAGTACTTAATAAATAGTGGAAGTTAAATGGCACAATGGATAGAGTGGTAGACCTGGAGCTAGGAAAAGCTGAGTTCAAATCTAGCCTCAGACACTTACTAGTTGTGTGACTTTGTGAAAACTCACTTAACTTCTGCCTCAGTTTACTCATCTATAAAATCTGGATAATAATGCATCTACCTCCCAGGGTTGTGGTGAGGATAAAGTAACATAACATCTATGAAGCGCCTGGCAAACTTTAAAGTACTTATAAATACTAGCTATTATTATGTAAATGATAGCTATTATTATTAATACTTCTTGATTGATTAATCCCTGATCTCATCAAAACAGAGACTCCCTCCATCTCTGCAAACTGAAAGTATAGGTTCCAGGGCTAGGCCTTCATCCATAGATTCTCTACTAAGAATCCATACAATCTGCTTATTATTTAAAATAAAAAGAATAAAAGAACCCCTTCTCAAGTAGGAACTTCTCTTTTCCTCCCAAAATCATCATTGTGTATCTCAAAAATACTTTCTAATAGGTTGTTTTGTTTACCAAATTTACATTACTAATATATCTTTCTAACATTTCACTTGGTTCTGCTTGGGTAAGATCCATTGGTCATTAATAGATAATGTCACCTGCCTGGTGGTAGGTGGGCAGGTTTACAGTTGTATGTTATAACATGAATGTAAAATCACATGCCACTGATTTAGGGCAGAAAAACATAGGAGAGGAAAACCACAACTCTGCTTTTCATTTTGTTTTCCTGGATAAAAAAAGGATTAAATCTGAAGTCTACAAACTTGTGTTCAAATCCAAATTTTGTTCTTTTTCAGACTTTATATCTTAGCATTTAGAGCAAGAAAAGAGTGTAGAGGGGTTTTGGTCCAACTTCCTCATTTTACAGGTGAAGAAACAGACTCAGAGACAGGAAGTCTTTTCCCCTTCCTATATTAGCATTGGGCACGAGTCTGTTTTCTTGCATTAAAAATAAGTCAAATTAAAAGGCTTTACAATTTTAAAAAACTTTTTAATTAAAATGAAACCAAACATTTTAAGATAACAGCAATAAACAAACTGATTTAATAACCACTTATTCAGCATTTCAAGGATCTAATGGTTTCATGACTTGTGGTGGCCCCCAAAACAACACACACAGAGACTCCCATTGCTCGGCCTGTACTTGAGTCCTTTTCAGCTTGGGAGCACTTTCCAGGGCTTTTATCCTCCTGATAAAGCTTCTAAGGCCCCAAAGTCATCTTCATATTACAACTGAAGGAGGACAACAATTACAAAAGAAGGTTTTCCAAAGGGAAAAAGCATTTGAAAAACTGATTTTATAAGAAAGGCCCCAAACCCTTAAAGGCAATCGGGATTGACAGGTATAATCTGTTCTGATATTAAAGTAAATGAATTTTCAAAGGACCATCTCTTCCCCTTACTTTTTTTTTTAACCCAAATAATTTGTGGGAAGAATCTGTGCTGTAATAAGCTATTAGGCATTAGGAATTGTAAGTGTCTTAGTAGAGAAGGCTGATTAGAAAACCTAATGTTACTTTTAACTTATAAAAGCATTATAGCTTTGTTTCCATAAGGACTTTTTACTTTTAGTCCTGCTCTTCTTTGGAAACCAGCCATTTTGCTTAAAGAGAGGAATTATGTGGCTCTGTTATTTAAGAGAGGAAAAGAAGACACCAAACTTAGGGGCAAAGCTTCGCTTCCAGATTCTGGCTTATTCATTTCTGCATGTTCTTCAGCTACACTTGTTGAGGATTCAGCATAGAGAGACCATAACCTGAATAGGTGTGGCCCACCTCAAATGGCATCACCTTGGACATATTAGCAGGCCTTCCTAATGGTGAGGCCTTGAAATAAATAGAATGTGTGCTTCGCCTATCCAAAAACTATAAATCTAGTGGCAAGATTTTGTTCTGCTGGGTAACATTCCAACCCTGTCTTATTATCACTGCAAGGTGGACTTGGATTCAATATAAGGAAGAATAAAAATGAGGATTACTCTTCGACTTAGGATAATAGATCTTAGACTGGACAAGACTTCGGCAGCAGCTACGTCAACTCTCTGGTTTTATTGAATAGGAAACTGAGAACCAGAGCTTTGCCCAAGGTCACATATTTAGTAAAGACCAGAGGTAGGATTTGTATCCAGATCCTCTGACTCTGGAGCCAATAGAGACATCCCTCTGTAACATGAAATTGTCTTCATAACCATCTATGTCTTAAATTAGGCAAAATTCTTAGCACATTATCAGGACTTCCAAGGTATTAAACAATAATGGCCATCTCCTGCATGTATAAAATACTTTTTACAGTGTAGTATCCTCTTAGTGGTAGGAAATTGACTAGGTACCCAAGTATCTTTACCCTTCACTTTTACATAATTGAAATCCAGAGGGTAAGAGTCTTACTTGCTAAAGCTCACCCAGCCCTTAAAATACCTAAGCCAGGACTAAAGTCTTTGCTTCCTCCTTTCTGGATCAATGGATCACAGGTAAATGAGGGGGATGCTACAGCTAGACTTTGCCCACTTCGCAGCTTCAATCAGGGCCAGCACTATTGCAAACCAGAGCTAAATGTTATCCATATGGAATCTCTGTAAAACAATCCTGAGTAAAATGTGTGTTATGGTTTGTATGTATTGGGGAAGGAAATTATAGGGCTTTCTTCCTCAATTTCAAATCTACTTCCTTCCTGCCAGAAAAAAAAAAAAAACTAACTGAAAAGCCTTCTACGTGATACTGTTATTCTAAAGTTTATGAGCTCCTTAAAAGTAAATTTCTACATAAATGTAGCAAGCACATACAAAACAAAAGGACAGTGCTTAAACTGGTCAATATGAAAGCAATAATTGCTCTTTTCAGAAGAAAAGTAGGCGCCAAACTTCCTTCTTACTTTTCAGTTCAAGTTTGTTGCTTTATTTTTCTGAAAGAAGTATCTTTTTTCAGGTCACAGCTTATTATTCATTCAACAAATATTTATTAAGCACCAGCTATTTTCCAGATACTGTGCTAGGCATCAGGAATACCAAAACAATGTAATTGCCCCTGCCATGGAAAAAAGTATATCAGAAGGAAGACATACCCAGAGTCAAATGAACACAAAGGAAATGTTAAGTAATTGGAAGTGGGAACAAGAACAAATTGAGGGGTAGGGTTAGCTAGAGATTAGTAAAGGTCTTGTGTACCTTTAGCTAAGCCCTGAAAGAAGTTAGGAATCCTAGGAATCCAAAGAGGGAAGAAATCCTTTCCAGTCATGGAAAGGATACAATGCATTTAATTACACACATACACACACACGCACATACATATATAATAACTGAGGAGATGCATCATGGTATAATAGATAGAAGTCTGGCCTTGGGGTAAGGAAGGCCCACATTCAAATCCTGTATCTTAAGTGCACTCTCTGGATAACCAGGGACAAACACCTAAGGCTCTCAGTGCCCCAGGCAGCTCAGGACTGAATGACATGGAAGAACTGCTGACCTGTGGAGGAAGTTTTCAAACCACCTATGAAAATCACAGGTCTAGACCCCACCCTTAAAAAGCATGCATGGGTTTGTATGATAGAGCAACATTTTCAATATTATAGTGATAAGAATCATAGCATTACAGAGATCCATTTGCATTTTTATTACAATAGTTCACAGGACCATAGGACTACAGTTCAAAGGGGCCTCAGAAGCTATTTAATACAATCTTCTCATTTTACAGATGAGAAAACTGAGGTTTAGGGAGGTTAAGTGACTTATCCAAAGTCACACAGGCGGTATCATGGACAGAACCTCTCAGATCCTCTAATTCTTATTTTATGTTTGTTGTGTGTGTGCATATATTACGGATGAATGAATTGATGAAAAAGCATACATACACAGGGGTATGCTGATAAATGTTTAACAATCAGATCTCCAAAAAAATTTATACAGAACACACTTTTAAGAATAATCTGCACTATTAGTATCATCTCCATAACTTTCTTCAGTCTAAACAAATAATACGCAAAGGCCTGATTTAGACTTGGCTGATTTTCAAGGCTCACAATGAAATTTTAATTATCAGTTCTCATGAGCCAGTTAAAGCTGGTTCCAGCACATATATAAGCATATATTATATAACATAATATTTTATATATTTTATAAATGTGTACATGTGTATGTATAACCCAGGTCTATGATTTTATTGGTGTAGAGAAGTCTCAGTGAGGAAACTTCCTAGTCTCTGCTTCTCAGCATCTCTTTTTCTTCCATTCCCTCTTCCTTTCTCCAAATTAATAGCAAACATATTGTATTTGCCTACATAAGAAAAAGAACTTGAATAAGTAATCAGTGATTTTACAGAGGAAGATTTCAAGACCACTCTTAGTTCCTTGTCCTAAATTCTCAATTGCTTCTTAGACAGAACCTTGCTTAAAAATAATTACCATTATACCCAGCCTGGTATCATTTGCTAGATATATTCTGATGGGCTGTTTGTTTCAGAACACAGGGCCAAGACTTTGGTGTGACTCTCTCCTCCCACCTTAGGAATTTCACAAATAAATCATGAAATGGAAAACCATTAAAATAACTGTCAGTTCTGGAATCCAGAAAGAATTTACCTACATGAATCTGTGCTGAGTTGCTTAAGTACTAATATTTCCCTTTTCCCTTTCCTACTCTGATCTTGTAACCTTTTCCTATTAGAACAGAAATAGCTTGACATAGATGAACACAGTGGAAATCTTGACTTCTTTTTATCACATGAATGAACTATCTTATGCTTTTTCTTCTTTATTAATTTATCACTGGACTAGGCTTACCTTAATACATTCTTCCTGCTAAAGGTCCTCATAAATGGCAGAGGTCGGCATTCTTTATTGCTTTCTCCTTAAAGGAAAAACAAGTGCTTTGTATCTGGTATATCATTTGATCCTCACAATAACCCTGGGAGGTAGGTGCTATTATTATTCCCATTTTACAGATGAGGAAACTGAGGCAAACAAAAGTTAAGTGACTTGCCCAGGGTCACACAGGCTAGTGTTTGAGGCAGGATTTTTGAGGTCAAATCTTCCTGACTCCAGGCCTCTTTCCACTATACCATCTGCCTCAGTTTGATATGAGATTTTTTTTAAATACACTTTCATCTTCTTTTTGCAAAGATTGAGATTTATGGATGGAGAATATTACAAATAATATTAAATTCTCTCCGAACTAATTTTTGCTGGAACATTTTTTCTCATTTTTTCTCTGTTAATAAGAATTGCTCTCTACACGGAGAGTAGGGAGTGAGATATTTAAATATGAATTAGACAGGGATAGAGACCAGATCTGCGATTTCACTGATAGAATGAATTCCCAAGTGAGGAGAGTTCCTGACCCATGCAGGTTCTCACCTTCTCTGCTTCTTATAATCTTAGAGGCTCCCCTAGGGGCTGATAGGTTAAGAGGCACACAGACAGTAGGTGCCAGAGGCAGGGTTTGAACCCAGGTTTTTCTGGTTCCAAGTCCAAGCCTCTCTTGGAGACAAAGAACATAATAACTTCTTTTTTTTAAGATAACAATACAAATTTAGAAAGCTAAGAAAAACATTCGTATGAGGACATCATATATAGTATAACCCAAACTCCTTGAATACAAATTGTTCTAGTTTTTGTCTCTATAGCCACACCTAGTAGGCATGTAAATGCTCAATGAAATATAAAAAGAAAGAATAAAAAAGTTAAACTGAAAGCTGTGTAATTGTAATTGCCAAGGTTGGTTCCAGTGAGTTGTTGATCCCTTCACTGTGGAGGTGGGAGACTATGGATGAAGAAGAAAGAAATGAAAACAGGTCGGATAACTTTAGAGGTGTTGTTCATCTAACTTCTTTTTTTTTTCTTTCTTTTTAAATCTTTGTTAGAAAGGATGACTTGTTGGGGGTGTCTGTATGGTGGGGAAGGAAAGACATATCCAGAGGTGTGTGGTAAGTTTTTAAGAACATGCTCCCCCCATCCCTCTAAAAAAACCCAACAACCAAAAAACATATGCATGACATGTTTTTAAGTTTAAGCTGCATCATTAAGATATTCTCTATTGCTTTTTAAAGTCTAGACAGTCAACAAACCAGTAAATCAAGTCTTTGTAGCAATGCTGTGATTTCCAAGGTGTAAATTCTCCCACTGAAAATTAAACAGTTATTCTTGGGAGCCTATTTGAGCTGACACCAGCATATCCCTGGATGTATAAGAAATGAGTGTGATATAAAAACAAAAAGCATTCATAAAAGTAAAAGTTGAAATGCTTCTTGAATTTAATTGACTAAACTGAATTTAGTAATGCTCTTGTGTAAAGTAAAAGTCTATCTTCTGTATGTCACAATTCTCCTTTCACACAAAAATTCAAGTGAGGAAGTTTGAAATGATAGGAATAAAAGTTGTGGGCTTCAGTGATCATTTCCTTTTTTAAAAAAAAATCTTGGTATATGAATATTTTCTTTCTTTGAAAGTGGCTGTTAAAAATTATCTAACATTTTAGTGTAAACAGTATAATTAAGTACTGACTAAACAATTTAAGTAATAATTCAACTAGATAATCTAGCTGGACCAAAGCTAATCAGAACAAAGAAATCAATTCAAATGGTCCTGAAATCTCATTTAATATATAAACATGAATGGGTGAAGTTAACATTCCATCCCACTCTAACTGAATCATGTGATCTTGAAAGTGCAATGAGCCAAATGGAAAGCAAATGTCGCAAAATGCCATCTACTTAAACTTGGCCAAGCTACTCTTTCTAAATCTTGAGTGTTCTTAATTTCAAAGGAAGCCTGTTCTATTTGTTATGCAGTTGAGTATTTAGAGGAAATTGCTTTGTCTAGAGCAGCTATCCTTGTATTCTGAAACCCTGTAAGATTCAGTCTCCTCCAAACTTGTTTCTTTAATCAAGATGAAAATGTACTGTCAAGATTCAAACAGCCCTGAACCTGGATGCAGGCAAGTTCAGAAGGATATGAAAGGAACTGCTGAATCTACATGAGAGTATCTACCCTTTAAGAATATTTTTTGGGAAGGCAAGGGAAAAGTAGTCTGTTGAAAGGTCATGTGCATCTAGATTCTATTTCCGATTTGTGCAATACCCCTTTGATAATCCCAAGTGTGTATGCTGTTTTTACATTTCAATCCAAGTTTCATTTTTTTTTCTGAAAGGCATAACATGTCCAAGCTTTCTCTGTAACCTTTGCCTTTTGTTTAATGTTGTTAATTATACTCTTGTGCAGTCTCGTAAATGTAAGCCCCATCGGCCAAGATTCAAGGGAGATTTTTAAAAGGGGGTCTATTTATCAAAAGAGAAAATGAGGAAAGCACAGGAGCATATTGGATATATAAACTGTTCTTCCTGAAAAGATAAATGATTTGGTAATGAATAGATCCTCTAGGCCATAAAAAATCCATTTATTTTCTTTTGAATTTGAATAGAAGAGATTTGCATTTTCCTGCACAGTTACACTAAAATTAAAATGCAGAACATGAGGCCAGCATGCAGTCAAACTAAATAATAACCAGTGCATACTGTATTATTCATAAAAGCAAAATTAATAGAAATAGAAGCAGAAGCATTATAGTTGGAGAAAAGTACTTAGTCACCAAAACAACAAGTAGAGAGCAAAATGCAACAAATATGCAATTTAATCTACTACAAATCAGCTGTTCAGGGTTTTGTAGCAAAAAGTTCAGTGTTTAGCTACATTATTCAGAGGGAGGAAAAAAACACATAAATGGGAGTGTTTATCTTGCATTTAATTGACAATAGTTTATCATGTCTAAAATATCTTTAATCCTGGCAGCAAAAATTTCCTGTGCCTTTTGATGCTAAATTACAATGAAGAGAATTTAGTCACTTACTACTTTATTGGATTCTTATTCCCTAAAAAGAAAGACTTCTTTTGCACACTGGATTCCTTACAAGAAAAAATAAAATACAATTGTGCCTACCAATCACCAGGACAACAAGAAAGCATTTTATTTTACTCAATACCAAATGTGAATAAATAAAATTTAATTGAGAAGTTTCATTTCACTTGATTTCACAAATTTTTTTCCAACAAATTTAGCATTGTTTTTAATATCCCATCAGTACATACAGAGTGCTTCAGTCTGAAGTCATGTACAAATGAAGTCTAGTTTTTACCTTTTCTGACCCAAAGAGACCTGCTTTTTATACATGAAGTTGCAATAGTATAATGTAAGACTTGAATTGGAAGCACAGCGTGCCACTTTCTGCTTTGTGATCATGGGCAAGTTTTCCTTGCTTACAAAATATACGATTTGGATCTAAATAATATCATAGATCTCGAGCTCAAAGGAACCTCAGAGGCCCCCCAGTCCGGAGCTCTTATTTTACAAAGAAACTAGAGTCCAGAAAGGAACAGCAAAGAGATAGTGAGGAGTAGTGCTAGAATATTCCAGCTGGGGTCTTCTGACTCTCAATCCAAGGCTCTTCCCACCACCCTACTACTTGATATTCCCTATGGCCTCTTTCACTTTGCAATTCTGAAATTCTATGATTCGTAAGCACTTTAACCTCTCTGAGACTCAGTTTCCCCCTCCGGAATACAGAGATAACAATAGCATTATTTCACACAAAGGAAGCATGACATAACAAATAAAGAGATGGTCACAGGATCAGAAAGACCTGGGTTCAAATCTTGTCTCTGACAAATACTGCCTTTGTGATCCTGGGAAAGTCACTGCCTCTCAGATTGTTTTTCCTCTTTCCTCTCTGCCCCCCCCCCCCAACTCTCTAAGACTATAAATTACAGGACAGGTGCCAATCTGCAGTGGTAGACAGAGTTTCTTCACCTGTAAGATGCCTACATCAATGAAATCACAGGTCCAGTTTCTTTTCACTATCTACCTACAGGATTGCTTTCAGTTCAATTGAACAAACTTTTATTAAATGTTTCTTATTGGGTGAAGGAAATGTTCTCAGTGTTGGAGATACAAAGATGGTTAGGAGAGTAGCCTTGTTCTCAGTTTTAGAATGTAATGGGAAGGGAATGCAAATATATAAATATCTATTATCAAAGGGAGAATGAAATCTGTACAAATGTGAGATCCAAGCCAAATTGTGTGAGATATTTGAAGAAAAAGTCCTCAACTTCACTTCAAGGAGAGGAGTCAAGGAAAGCTTCAATGAAAGAGACGGCATCAAGAACAGGTTGTGAAAGAATGGAGGGACTTCACAAGTGGATGTGGGAAAAATCAGTTTCCCACATGTGGAATAGCACGGGCATCATTAATAGATGGAAGAGGGTAGGATGAGGCTAGGGGATAGAAAATAGTACAATTTTGAGAAATTAGATAAGATCACATCTTTAGAGGTCACTGGGTTACTCTAATCAAATCTCATTCTATAAATGAGAAAGCTGAGGCCCAAAGAGGTTAAATGATTCGCCTGAGGTGTCCCCCAGGTTTTGTGTGTGCGTGTGTGTATACACATATGTGCAAATGTGTGTATACACATGTGTGTATTTTGCGGTTCTGGGGGGATTTTTGAACCCAAGTCTTCTTAAGTTCAACTCCGGTGCTCTATCTATGACATCATGCTATATATATGAAATAAAAGCTATATATGGACCAAACTAGAGGATTTTTAAAAATTTGCTTTACACCAGTTCAAAAGTGTTTAAAACAGGATTTCTGCCTTGGCTTCGGTTGAGTTGAGTGGACCTCCGGGGCTGCAGGAGGCTGGGCTGCTTGGGCGCAGGATGGGACTGAACCGGGTGAGGGCGGTGTTTCTGGACCTGGACAACACACTGATCGACATGGCAGAGGTGATAGAACTATTAAAGTTAAAATACCAATACAAAGAAGGAGAAGCTCATGTCATCAGTGAAAAAGTTCAAGTTAAATTCAGCCAAGAGTGCTACAGAGTCCAAAATGTCCATTACTGATCTAAGCATTTCACATTGGGAAGAAGATATTCAAGAAACAAGAGGTGAGACAGCCAGTCAGGAACTAGCTAAAGAATGTTATTTCCTATGGAAATCTACATGTCTGCAGCTTATGACTTTATCAGAAGATATAAAAAAACATGCTGACTGAACTTTGAAAGGAGGTCCCCCTCCTTCTTTTGACTAAAGGTGACACACAGACACAAAGGGAGAAGATAGAAACTTGTGCCTGTCAACCGTATTTTGATGCTATTGTTGTAGGTGGAGAGCAAGAGGAGAAACCATCACCGTTTATATTGTATTACTGCTGTGATCTCCTTGGGGTACAGCCAGGAGACTGTGTGATGGTGGGGGATACTCTAGAAACAGATATCCAAGGAGGTCTTAATGCTGACTTGAAAGCAACAGTCTGGATAAGTAAAAATGGAATTGTGCCCCAGAAGCAGTCCCCAGTACCTCACTATGTTGCTTTTTCTGTGCTAGAGTTACATGCCATCTTACAGAATATATATTACATATCCAATGTGTCAGCTTAAGAAGGATCAAAAAGGACATTAAGAATTTCTGGGTCAGACCTTAAGTTTCTGCTGGGAATGAATTAGAGGTATATATCTTCTTTTAGTCTTCTACGTTCCAAATCAAGAACATATATAATTCTAGTAATTTATAAAAAGTCACATATCACTTTTTCCTTGAGAAAAATAAGTTTTTTTTTTCTTTAAAAAAAAGTGTCTAAAACAATGCCAGTAGACCCTAAGTTCTGGCAGGTCCTACCAAGCTGGAAAGATACTGGGTACTGCCCTGGACAAAGTAGCATCCAAAGATCAGTCTAGCAAGAATGGAGACATCATGGCTAGAGGGTTGTCCACCAAGTGACAGATGTTTGTGGCCATGGCAATTCATGAAGAAACCATCAACTAAGAAAGCTTGAGGGACTATAACCTGCAATAGGGAAGGGAATGCCCAGAATGATGAAATTCTGAGTCTGTAAAGTATGAAGTAAGCTCTTCTGGACTGAGGCTAGGCCTGACCCAGGCCAGTTCCTTGATAGTTTAGATGTGATAATGGAACAAAATGAGACACAATTATTGTTCATTTAAGAGTTACAAATTGGGATGGCTAGGTAGTGCAGTGAATATAGCACTGGTCCTGGAGTCAGGAGGACCTGAATTCAAATCCAGCCTCAGACACTTGACACACTTACTAGCCATGTGACTTTGGGCAACTCACTTAACCCCAATTGCCCTCCAAAAAAAAAGTTACAAATCCCATGTAATTAGGGGGAAATGAAATACTAAATTAATTTTTTTTAATTTAACAAAAGGTGAATTCTCCTGTCATAGAAGGATACTCAACAAAGACAGGCATTGTAGATCCTTCAAGTGAATTCAATTACATCATCTTGACCCACCAGCCAAGTATCAGAGAGGACACTTAGAGATCCTCCTGGCTGTTTGTATTCAGGTAACCAGAAAGTGATGTCAATAGTCTGAGTCTCTTTTTCCCCAAATCAATGGAGCTTCAAGGATGGATTTAAAACCCTTTTTGGGAGGAAAAAAAAAAACTAACCTCATTTGCATGGAGGAGTTAAGATATTGCTCCCACTAAATAAGCTTAAAGTAAATTTATTTATTGCTGGTGACAGGCTGAGGTATATATTGATTGATGCAAGAGACAAATGTTGGGAAACAGTATAACAATTATGTAATCATATGTGGACAACACAGATAGGCAGAGAATATCCTGCTGTTCTTTGTTTGGTCCTCATCTAAAACTGGTGAAGTCAAAACCTAAGTGTACTAAGGGGTCACATTTTAAAGAAGTATATTTTGTCAGGAATGACCTGGCTTGAGAGGCTGAGCACTGTACTCACAAAAGCATTAGATCCAGGAGCAGGGGAGCTCAAGTCCACCTCTAATATATAACAGCTGAGGTAACTCACCGTGGGCAAGTCACTTATCCTCTAAGTGACCCAGGCGACTTCCTAAACCCCTAAATTATAGAGAAGTTGTGAAACTCTGTGCATTGGTAAAGTGAATTTCCATCCTGGAAATGTGTGTATATGTTTATATGTGTCTACATAAACACATATGCCTATGTGTATATGTATAATACATATGTGTGGTGATACAAATATAGATATATTGCTGTTTAGTCATTTCAGTCACACCCAACTCTTTATGACCCTATTTGGAGTTTTCTTGGCAAAGATACTAGAGTGGTTCATCATTTCCTTCCTGAGCTCATTTTACAGATGAGGAATTGAGGCAAACCAAGTTAAGTGACTTGGCCAGGGTCACACAGAGAGTAAGTATCTGAAGCTGGATTTGAATTCATGAAGATGAATCCTGCTGATTCCAAGCACAGCTCTCTATCCACTATGCATCTAGCTATCTATGCATATATGAAAGATTTTTCTCTATATAAATGTGTATGTGTGTGAGTAGACTTTAACTTCAACACACAAACAATTTTTAAGTTCCTACTTTGTGCAGAATATTGTGTTGGGCACTAGTTGATATCCAAGCCATTGTGTGAAAGTCATTTCATCTCTGTAGATTCAATTTCCTCATTTATCCAATGAGATATTTGAACTAGATCCCTGAGGGTGATTTTAATTCTAAATCTTTATCCAATGATTCTATGTCAAGGTTCCTGCCCTCCAGAAGCTTATTGTCTAGTAAGGGGATAAGACACAGACACAAACAGTTTTCACACACAGCCTTAAAGGTTGTTGTTGTTATGTTTGTCCTTCATTCTCTAAGAGGACCATGACATCAGGGAATGATATGATTTGCAGTTGACTTGGATTTGAGGGAGGGGGGATGTGCAAGGTCATCAGCCTCACTTTCTCCTCCAGAGCCATCAGGGTCCACTGGCCTGATATTCATGGAGAGGTCTGGAAATTGCCCAGGACCCAAATAGCTTTTAAGAGGCACAAAACAAGGCACGGAAACTATTGCAATCACCAGTCAGGGGAATCAAGGAAGGCTTCCTAAGGAGATGCTATTTGAGTTGCGCTTTCCAAACTAAATAGAGACTCAAGAGGCAAAATGGGGAAGAGAGAGCATTCCAGGCACAGAAAATAGCATGAACAAATTCACAGAAGCAGAAGATGGGACTTGTTTGGGGAGGACAAAGCGTTAGAAGTCTCAAAGAGAGAAAAATATAGTACAAGAAAGGAGGGATGGTATGATCTTAAGTCCTTCTGCTATGTAGGCCACTACTTGTGACAAACCATAAACAAACTGTTAAAATTCAAGAAAACTGAAAAGAAGTACATTCTTCATAGTGAAAGAATATTCCAAGTTAAGAAGATAGTGGGTACATTCCAGGCCCTCGGGGAAAATAAGAAGATCCTAAAAGAACAATTCAGAACATACTTCATTCCTTGATAAATACCAGAACTCTGACCAAGAAGTCATGTTAATATGAAAAAACATATCTTTGCTAGCATACAATAATTGCTACTGGGGGATCTAGTAGTTTAATAATTCTTTTTAAAAAATGCATTTTAGCAAATTTTTAATTTATTAGAATTAAATTTGTTTTAGGGTTTAAAACATAAAGTTACCGTCATTAGCAGGGCAACTAAATCTATACTAGTATTACATACATAGTATTTTATTCCATTGGTACACATCTATTACATCAAGGATCTGAAATTTCATGAGAATAAGAACTATCTCTACCGAGGAAAATTACATCTGAGCCTTGGGGAGTGTTGGGGAGTTGCCTATGGATCAGAGAAGGTCATTGACTTGGCTGTGATGTCACAACTAGTACATTTTCCAGGTAGAATTTAAACCAAAGTCTTCTTGACTTCAGAACCAGGAGTATCTCCACTATTTCACATTGCCGCCATTCATGTGACATTACAATCTATTACAGCTCCTAATTAAAGATAATTCCACGGAGTCCAAAACAAACAAAGGAATTAAATTTCACTTGTAAATGATTTGGGTTGAAGAGCTCAGGGTGTAGCTATACCAGGCAAAAATAAAAACCACCTCACCCCAAACCATTAATTCACTGAAAGAAAAATAGCCTAAAGAGTTGTGGGCAGAATTAATTACCTTATAGACCAAAAAAGAAAAAAAAGCCTTTACCACCCTAGATGGTTTGCTTGCCTGCTTTACAAAACAGTGGGCCTTCCCTCACCCTTCCTCTTCCCCAGGGAATAATACTAGGAAAGGTGCTCAAGTACAATACTGTTTAAGTGGCATATCTGAAAATGGTAGGTTTCCAATGACCTCTTGTAGCAGGTGTCTCATCTATAGCTTTTCTTCATGACTCCAAGTCATTTGCTGAATCAGAACATTGCCAAATAAAACAAACACCATTTTGTGGCATAGACAGTATTTTTCCTTTCTATTTGAAGTTGATGACACATTATCAACTTGGTGTGTGGGTGTGACTAAAAAGAATGGGATATATAGCTTCACAGTCCTTTCCACGTTCTGCACTCATTAAAAATTGTACCTTGTTTGGGAGGATCCAGTTACTTGGCAAAGCCTTGAACAGTTTGGGATTCTCTTTTGAGTCTGTGTCAACATACCATGACAAAATTTGGTTTAGAATTGAATCATTAAGTTTTCTCATCTGCAAAATGAAGGTGTTAAAAGACATCTATGGTCCCTTCCATCTCTGACATTTTGTTTTAAAGTCCTATGATAGGACCAATATTTGCCAGTATTTTCCCACAACTTGGGTTAGGTTCAACCTTCTTCCCTCCTACAACAGGGATTAATTTTCCCTAATAGATAAAAAGCTGTCCCCAGAACCTGAGGCCTTTGGTACCACTTCCTGATCATCTAGGGGTATAAAAAAAGTCTTAATCATGGAGTCTTTGCTTTTTAAGACTTGGTGGGTGCCAGAGAGCACTTCAGTGGCCATACCCTGCCCTGATGTTCTGATAACCAGATGTGCTTCTATAACCAGAGGTCACATCCATATCAAAGCATGAGCGAAGTGCCATGATAGTCTGGCTGTGTTAGGACAAAGTATACTTCCTTGTTGAGCTGTTCAGTGACTAATGATTGTCTCCTTTCTACTTAAAATTGAACCTGATTAAAAAGTGCTAGTGTTAGCTCCCTTTCTAATAGGCTCCTTCCAACTCTGACATTTTATGTTCTAAGGTCTTTTCCAGTTCTGACCTTCTTTCTTCTTAAGTCCTTTCTAGCTCTAACATTTTAAATTCTAGTATCTTTTCCAGTGCTGACACTATATTCTAAGTTTCTTCTAATTCAAATGGTTTATGTTCTAAGGTCCCTTCAAGCTCTCACCTTCTGTGTTCTAAGGTCTCTTCCTATTCTGGCTTTCTATGTTCTAAGATTTCTTTCATTCCTGACATTTTTCATTTGTAGTTCCCCTCCAGCTTTGACATTCTGTGTTCTAAGGTCCATTCTAGTTCTGATATTCTTTCTATATTCTGAGGTCTCTTTCAACTTTGATATTCTTCCTTCTTAGATTCCTTCCAATTTTGCCATTGTGTGTTCCAAGACTCCTTCTAGCTCTGACTTCCTGTGTTCTAAGGTCTATTACAGCTATGAAATCCTATGTTCTAAAATTTTTCCAACTGACACTCTCTAATTCCAATTTAATTAGCTGGCTGTTTGGCACAATCACAGATTTTGGAGCTGGCAGTCACAGCTAATATCAGAGGAATCATTCCAATTCAGATCTTTTCTGACTCAAGTCTAACACTTTATCCACTAAACCTCCTTTAGACATCTTCAAGCACACAGGTTTCCAACTTTTTCAGTCTCCACACCCCTTGGCTTTCAAGAAACTTTCCTGAGCCACCTACTCAATGGGAAAGGAAATAAGTGCTCAGAGTTTACTATGCGTTTTAACATAAGAAATAAGATAAAGAAATTAATCAATTAGTCATGAAGAATACGTTAGCTTGATGTGGTAGTATGTATCTATAATCCCTGGTACTGTGAGGGACTGAAGTTGGTTTGAGTTTGGGAATTCCTAACTACACTGGAGCTAAAGTATATGAATAAAAGGAATCTGAAAGTATCTGAACTAAGTTCAACATCAGTATAGTGAGCCTCTAGGGACTAGAAGGGCATCCTACTGCCTAAGGAGGTATGACCCATTCTAGGTCTAAATAACAGAGCAGGTTAAAGCCAAGAACTACTGGGGTGCAGCCTAGAAGAAGCTAATTGACTTTCAGCAAGGGGAAGATAGGGAGACTGTCTGGAAAGAAAAGAAAATAATGAAAGGAAGGAAAGAAAAGAAAGGAAGGAAGGAAGGAAGGAAGGAAGGAAGGAAACCTATGTCCTCTTAGTCCAAATCTATGGATCAGTTCATAACCTCGTGGTTTGAATTGATTTTACCTTGAATTAACCATTTTAGCTGAAATGAGCCAAATCAACCACTTATTTTGGCTTTTTGTAGACAACCTTGGGCTGATGTTATTCCAGAGCAGAAAGCTGCTATACTCATTTTTTTGATTGTGCACAAACTTGGTCCATATCTTAACAGTGGTTTTCTAGGGCTTTGTAATTCTAATGCATCGTTTGAAGTTGCACTAGCCCTGGATTTTCAAAAGTTGTGCCAGCTCTAACAGGTTCTACCATACTGGAAAGGTTTTGGTCAATTACAATAACATAACAACTTATATTTAGATAGCACTTTAGAGCTTGCAAAGTGCTATATATATTATCTTAATGACACATACTCTTGGCAACATCTGCTTTCCAAGGTCCAGTCTCTTCTTCCCAAGGCAGGCTGCCTGATGAGGAATTCTATGGGTTTGGCAAGCTGTAAAACAACCCATGCCATTGACACACATTATAAATAAAGATAGAGAAAGCTTTTATTAAACACTTTTGTGCCAAGCATTGTACTAAGTGCTGGGGATAGAGATCATTTAAAAAAAAAAAAAAAGGCAATCCCTACCCTCAGGGAACTTACATTCTAACGGAGGAAGACAACACATGAAAGAGAGCAAGAAAGCTAAGAAGCCAAATGCTGATTAAGAGGCTGGAAAGTCTGAAGAGTCAGGAGCGGAGCCCTGGGCAATGGGAGTTTTTGATGGTCTAGGCAAGGGATTCAAACACAGGTCTTTTGATTCCCAATAAACCACTGGAAGGAGTGACCACAAGCTCTCAGGCAGTGGCAGCGAAGGCAGGGACTTAGCAGCTGATTAGCTGCCATGTGTTGGTGTACAACTTTACCACCACCCCCTCCTATGGTTTACTCACTCTGCCTTGGGAATGCAAAGGCCTAAGTTTAAATGCCTGGATAGTTGTATGACTTTGAGCAAGTCGCAGCTTCTCTGTGCCCCAGTTTTCTCATGTATAAAATGAGGATATGTTTCTCAGTGAACTTCCAACTCTCCAATCTTTATTTCCATAATTTGGCATTTTATATACAAAATAATCAATTAACTAAAGCAGAATAAGAAAATGTCAGATCCAGAACGGACCTTTGGTTCTTCCATGGCGGCCTGACACCTCATTGTGTCATGGCAAGTTACTTCACTGTGAATGTTAGAACATAGTAGACACTTTAAAAATTCCTCCCTTTGGACCTCAATTTCTACGTCAAAGAAAAGGTGGTACAAGATGATTTTTAAGGTCCTTTTCAGTTCTAAGTACTATGATCTCACTTCTCTTTGAGAGTTGTCTTGATGGTAAGGTAAACATTTATGAAGCCTCTGCTATGTATGGGTCCTTTGTTAGATACTGAGGATACAAAGACGAAAAATAACACAATCCTTGTCCCCAAAGAGTGCAACAAAATGAAGAGGGTACCGAAAGAGGCTTAGGGTTGCCTGAGACCCCAAAATACCAACATGCCAGGTCCTGCAGAAAGAATTTGACTCAAGTCTTCTCAGCCAAAGAAAAGTAAAGTTTATTGAAAGTTCTTTATAAGTTCACCATATGGGGTAGACTCTTAAGGAGCCAGTCTATGCTAGGTCATTCTATGGCATTCTCACAGAGCAAGTCTGTGCTAGGGCATTCTGTGGTGCTGGATTCTTATATACAGAGGAATCTAGGGGCGGTCTAGAGGAGGAGTTTGGGGAGGGTCTTCAGGAGGAGTCAATGAGGTCAGACTCCAGTAATGAGTTTGGGGAGGGTCTTCAGGAGGAGTTGATGAGGTCAGTGCAAGAGTGGATTGATATTTTGATAGGCTCTAGGGTGGGAAGCAGATGGACAATGGAGGGCCAGGCTAGTAACAGAGGTTTGGGCCCAGCCACAATGAAATACTTATGGCCTCTTCAAATGCCTCAACAAGTGGGAAGATTCAGTCAGACATCAAGGGGTTTCCCAGAGCCTGTACCTCAAAGATTCAAGGAGAGCGCAAGGTGGGTCCCATAGCCTATACCTCATCATATACATAGACACCAGTAAGTATAATCACAAGGTAGAAGACAGGAGGAACAAAAAAGTGACCTGCATAAAAGTGGGTCAGCCTATTAATACACACTCATAACTTAGATGACTACAATGAATGTCCATGTTCTCCAACACGAGTACCTAGCTGCCTGACCTAATGGGACCTGAGAGGTCAGGCCCACAAAAACAAAAAACAAAAAAAACACACAAAAAAAACTGCACCAAAAAAAAAAACAACCACACCTCCAAGCTACTTGGAGGACAAGAAAGCAATAGGGAAAAAGAAAAGAGGCTTACGTACCTTCCAGTGCCGGCTGGAGAAGAGCTTGAGATTAGCAGTGTTCCCGATGTCAGGGAACCATAAAAATGAAGAGGAGCCCAAAGAGGTTAGGGCTGCCTGAAACCCCAAAATACCAACATGCCAGGTCCTGCTGAAAGAATTCCACTCAAGTCTTCTCAGCCAAGGAAAAAGTAAAGTTTATTGAAAGTTCAAGTTCTCCATGTGGGGTGCTAGGCCATTCTAAGGTGCTCTCACAGAACAAGTCTCTGCTAAGCTATCTCATGGTGCTCTCACTGAGCAAGCCTATGCCAAGCTATTCCATGGCGCTCTCACACATGTGGAGGGAAGATGGGGTTCTATATACAATAAGGTTGTGGGAGGAATCTAGGGGTGGTCCAGAGGAGGAGATTGGGGAGGGTCTTCAGGAGGAGTCAGATAAGGTCAGACTCCAGTAATGAGTGGTTCAGGGTGGGAAGTTGCTGGAGGCTACCTGGAGACAATAGACAATGGTGGGCCAGGCCAATTCAAGGGTGGTAAACTATAGGAACAAAGTGAACTAAAGACTTTGGGCAGAGCTGCATCTCAAGGCCCATGACCCGCAGGCAAATGTCTTCCCTGGGAAGGTTTACTTTCCCAGAGCCAAAGAATCAAGGAGAGCTCAAAAAGCAAGGAGGGGTGCCAGAGCCTACACCTCATCAATCATGACCCAAAGGATTCAGTCAAAAGATATCTGGGCATGTTCCAAGGACTGGACCTTTGTTAGCCTTCATTATCATCAAGATACTTACCATAGTAAGCACTTTGAGGGCAAGAACTGTGTTTTAGCAGATGCTTTTAACCCTTTGCACTCCGCTGTCTCCTCTCAGGGGACAAACCTACAATCTACCCAGAGAACATTATGCGGTGGACATATCGTAACAGTCAGTAAGCCTGAAATGGTGTCAGAATATATGGCAAATATGGGTGGTGTGGATCGTGCGGATCAATACACTTCGACGTATTGTTTCCTCCGTAAATCGCTCAAATGGTGAAGTTATTTTTTTGGGGGTTGGAAATGTGTGTGATAAACTCATACATAATGTATCGCATCGAAAAACAAACAAATAATGAAACGCCAATGATACACCACAAGTTTGTGAAGACACTCCTTGACCAATTAAAGGGCGATTTTCGTGTATCGAAAACGTGTCCATCCACATCTTCTGCGGACAATAGATTAAACAATAAACTACATATTCCTGATGTGGGACAAAGAAAACGAGACTGCATTGTGTGTTCTAACAGGAAAACACCTGGTGGCAGGCGTCAAACCACTTATTACTGTCAAACGTGCACTAACCAGCCTGCAATGCATATTGGGGAGTGTTTCAAAACTTATCATACTGTACAAAATTATAAACAATAAAATATTGTTTTTTTGCA
>CM053595.1:134324093-134430864 GCA_028646575.1 Pseudocheirus occidentalis
AGTCCAATATCATTATAATACGTTACTTGGTTCCAAAATTATACTAAATAATACGAGGGTCTGTAAATGCACGTTTTCGCTGCAAGGTAGCGTTGAGTAGCTGGTAGCCAATGTCCAGAATGGTTCGGAGTGCAAATTAAAATAATCATCCCTATATCCTCTTCACATACCATGTTGTTTTTTAGCTGTTTCAGTCTTGTTTGACTCTTTGTGACCCCGTTTAGGGTTTTCTTTTTCTGGAGTGGTTTGCTATTTCCTTCTGCACCTCATTTTACAGATGAGGAAACTGAGGCAAACGGGGTAAAGTGACTTGCCCAGGGTCACACAACTAGCTAAGTGTCTGAGGTTGAATTTGAACTCAAGTGTTCCTAACTCCAGACCTAGCATTTGATCCACTACACGACCTAGCTGCCGTTCACATGGCATAGGTCCCTGCATAATGAATTAGGAAAAGGGATAATGGCACATAATGCTCAATAAATATTTATTAAATCAATAGTAGTGATTGAATGAATCTAGTAATTCTGGGTAATTCAAAGAAAACTAACAGTAATTTATTAAGCACTTACTGTGTGTGAGACGGTATGCTAGGCTGTCACAAAGAACACTAAGACAAAAAGATTTCCATGTGACCTACTTGAAAATCCTGTATCCCGTGCTCACCTGTGGGAACCCAGGCAAATGATTTAAGCTCCCTGAGTCCTGAGTTTCCTCAGCTGTCATATAAGAGGACTGAACTAGAACCCTGGTCTCCTAATTTCCTTTCCTGGTTTTGCCAATAACTAGTCATGGTGATCTTGTGCTAGAGGCCTTCTTACTTGGCCACTTCTGTAAAATGAAGACATTGTATTAGACCAGGATGGGAAATCCACAGCCTCAAGGCCACATGTGGCCTTCTAGTTACTCAAGGGAGGCCCTTTGATTGAATCCAAACTTGACAAAACAAATCCTCCTACATTTGTTCTGTAAAACTTGGACTTAGTCAAAAGGCTACACCCCAAAACCTACAGGTTCCCAACTCCTGCATTAGATCAAACCCCAAGGGCTGTATTCCTGAATTCTGACTCTTTTCTCTAAAAAAAATGTCTCTCTTCACTGAATGTCTGGCTGTTCTTATATTTTCTGAATTCAAAGCTATTTAGTCTTTTCAGAAGAAAACAAATCTGAAGCAAAAAAGCTGTCTTTGATTATCCATAAAAAGTAACTACTACCCATCACCTTTTATTGGCATAAGCACACAGAAAACTTCCCACATTTCAGAACATCCAGGAGAAGGGGGGAAAAAATCACCTCAGTAAGTATCCCATTAAAGTGTCTCATTTCCTCTAATGTTCAATGTGGCAGCCAGCCTAGCTCAGTGCCTTCCACCCAGGGATATGGTCTGCCCACTCTGGGTACTCAATATGTTTCTTGAATTGAACTGAATTAAAAGGTATGATAAATATGGTTTCAGGGAACTTAGCCTAATAAAGAATACTGCTTTTACAAAATATCAATTGCTGTCTTCGAAAATACAGGAATCTGGTCACTATTTCCTAAACCCCTCCCCCCCAAAAAAAGTGTCCTGAAGTAGCATATGGCCTATATGTCAAAAGTGCTATATTATGTAGATGATGGTGACACTAACTAACCCACAGCATGTTTTTAATAGATTTTTATTGCTAGCATTTGTTTTTACATGGCCTTGATTTCTCTCTATATCCTTTCCTATTCCCCTCCTAGAGAATTATCCCTTATAATAAAGAATTTGTTAGGAAAGAAAGAAAGAAAGAAAGAGAAAGAAAGAGAAAGAAAAAGAAAGAAAGAAAAAGAGAAAATTATTCAACAAAATGGATCAATACATTTGTTTAAAAACCTAACAATCTGACATTACATGCCAAGTTCCAAATGACAGCAGCAGTGATGAGGTGAAACAGTTCTGGGCATTGACTAACAAGATCTATGTTCAAATCCTGCCTTACTGTTTCTAAAATAGACCACAGAAAGAGATATAAATGTAAATTAAGACCTGGGCAAATCACTTTGCATTTCTGAATCTCAGTTCCTTCAGCTGCAAAATGAGGGTGGTAATAGAGACTACTGCTACTAAATGGAATTTATACAGCCCTTTAAGTTTTCCAAAGTCTTTTATGTATGTTATCTTAAACGCCTGTGCCACTTCTTCCTAGGGTTGGGAAGACAGGGTTTTGTTAAACCTTAAAGTGCTATGTAAATGTGAGTTACCATTATTATTACTATTATTAGAATATCACTAGATTGTTTTTCCAGGCCTGGAAATGGATATGAGTTGAGCAAGCCACAATTGTCTTTTTGACTGGTTCCCCTTGGTGACCAGTAGTACTGTAATTATGTCCATAAATAATAGTAAAGAAAGCTGCCACTTCTACAGTACTTTACAGTTGGCAGGATTTTCGTGACAACAATCTTGTGAGGTAGGTGGTGCTAAAGAAACACTATCCTTTATTATAAAATAGATACAAAGTTGATTTTTTAAAAATCCTTGGTATTTTTTTATAACACCTTTTTTTCTACCTAGTTCAGAGTATTCTGTATTTGGAACAACTGAGATAATGTATTCAGAAACGAATGGTGAATTCTGTAGAAAGCAAAATCAGTCAAAAATAATTTTCTACTTAAAACTTTATAGTTTTGACGATTGCTCTGTATAGGATTTGCATTTATGTTTGGAATGGAAAATTGATCTCTAGTCATGAGTAAGTTCTTGGGTGTAGCAGGATGGATGCCATGAACATCATTTGGGTTCCCATAAAACTGCATTAATGGCCCAGGCTACCCACCTGCATACATTTGAGGGTATTTAACATTTGAAATGTAGGTCTAGGCATAGTAGTGTTAGGGTGGGCTTCCATCCCATTTAAAAGTAATTACCTTTGTTAGGTAAGTACACTTCTTTTTTTCAATCAATGAATCAGAACTGAGTGGGAACTGGGACTTTTTGAATCAATCAAATTCATTGTGTTAAAAAATATGAAAGATGAGGTTATGCCAAAGGAATTTCTATCCAAAATAAAAGAGGAGGAGCTGTCTTACAACAAGATAGAAATTTGAGGATCTAGAAGGAAAATACTATATTGGACTGAGTTAAAAAGAGCTAGTAGCCCAGGGACAACCAGCAAAAGGGGATATATAAAACTGGATTGTCCTAAAGGTATTTTAGAAGAGAAGACTCAGTCTGACACCACTAATATATCTACCTACTCAAGGATAGAAGGAACTCCCTAAACAAGGTATGCCCTTCCCCCAACTTTCTCTCCTCATGCCTGTCTATTCACACACACTAATGGAATCTGCTGTTTTGTTACACAGATGTCTCTAGTAACCTGAATTTTACCTCAAACACAAAGAATCCAGGGAGTAACAAGAAATAGATATAAGAGTAAATTAAGATAGTATAACTTCTGCCCAAGTGTTAGGAATTTTCCTACATGGTGGCTCACAGCAATTATGATTGAACTCGTAACTTTTCACCTAAAATAAACTCCCCAAAGTCATAAAGGAGGGAACCACATGGACTCTCAGGGACATTATATTGCTTTTAGACTGAGCCAAGATAATTAGTATGACAGGGTGTTGTATGAGAATGGTATCATAGAGCCCTGAAATGTCGGGGAAGTCTGTGATAGTGATCTCTGGGCAGATGATTTGATGGATATACCAAGGCAATGACTACAAGTTTTGCATAAACAACACTCAATATTAGACCACCGTTTTATTCAATGAAAAGCAAATTAGCTTTGCACCATGTTATCTCCTCTTCCTAAAACACTATTATTGGAATTCTACCTAAAAGAAAATTTGTCTTACCTATCTTTTGTTTTCCATTTTTCTGTCTCTCCCTTAAGTGCGTGCCTTTTAGCTGAGGGAAAAATTTACTGCAAGTGGAGAAGTTAGAAACTTAAGAGGTGCTTAGCAGGTGGAAACAATTGAACTTAGCATCTAGTTAGCAAGAGTAATTGGTGAAAAAAATTAGGAAACTACATGCATGAACACAACACGCATAAGCACACACACCCCTCATATATATTGTTGTCTTCCCCATTAGATTGTAAGCTCCTTGAAAGCAGGGATTGTTTCATTCATTTTATTGTGTTCCTAGTACTTAGCACAGTGCTGATATTGAATGAGCAGGAGAAGGAAATGACAAATCATTCCAATATCTTTGCCAAGAAATCCCTAATGGGGTCACAAAGACTGAACAACAAAAAACTCATGCGTACACACACACATGCATACATTACACACATATGAGCCTCTCATACCTGTGCTAAATTCCTCCCATCCCTCTACCCCCCAATTAATGCTTCTTTGTTGTGCTGAGAATTATCTTGGCTTTCTGTGTGTTGGTAATGATTGCTTCACTGTTGCTGGATGAGAATAATAGCAGTGGTAATTTACATCATGGTTAGAGTATGGTTCCACTTTCATATACATCATCTCATTTGAGCCTCACAGCAACCCAGTAAACTGGATAACACTAGTATCAGTGACACCATCTTCCATTTGAGGAGGCTAAGCCTAAGACCAATAAGCAGATCTGCCCAAGGTTAAAGACTGTCAGAGGTCAGAACTAGAACTCAGACTAAGGTAGGAGCATAGATTTAGAGAGCTAAAAGGAGACTTAGGGGCCAGTTTGTAGGTCCAAAAAGGCTAAGTGACTTTCCCAAGTTCACATGATCATAGAGCTGCGATCAAATTCAGGTCCTGTGACTTTATCATTCACTCCCCTACTCTAGGTCATATGATTGCAAACACACATACGGCAGTGTTCTTTTCTCGGTATCCCAGTGCCTTAGGACACGGAAGACAATCTGACTCACTATTTAGTCCTCTCCTTCCCAGCAGAGAGGGAAGATTTTTCATTCAGCTTGAAAAAGGACCTCAAATAGACACTTTCCCTCAGTGCTAACGTAAAGCTATTTGTTTTCGTGTACTCCCAAGTCTTTGAAAGCTTCTTAGCCTGCCCTAGAGACTCTCAATTCCACAGGACTTTGTCCTTGGGCCTGAGGAGCCTCTGCCCATAAGTAAACAGAAAGAGGACTCCTGTGCATGATTCTTTTTTTTTTTAAATTTAATAACTAGTTATCTTTTGTCTTCATATGACTTACATTTCACCCTACCTCTTCTCCGCTCTTTCCCAATGAGCCATCAGAGAATAAAAATAATAATAAAGAATAAAGAATTTTTAAAAACTGACATATTAACCAACTCTAATATTATATGTAACACTCTTTCCTGTTGAATTCTATTTAAATTCCACTTTTCTGACAAACTGAACTACTTCTAACTCCCTGACCACACCTTGTGCTTTTACTTATACAATTCCCTGTGCCTGGAATGACTTCCCTCTCCATCCCCCTTCATCTGTTAAATCCCTAGTTATCTTTTAAAGCCCTATTTAAATGCCATATTCTTAGGATTATAGGATTTTAGGGACCCTAGAAACGAGTTAGATTTAGCATAAATAGCTCTACTGCCTGTGACTTAGAAATCTTTCTGCTATTGTCTCTTTTTTTTTTCCACAGAAGTGTCTAAAACTGAGGCAGTAAGATGTGGTAGAAAGGGTTGGACTTGACGTTCAGAGAAATCTGGGTTTCATCTGACCTCTGATACTTGTTGCTTATTTGCTGGCAAATCATTTAATCTCTCTGTGCCTCAGTCTCTTCATCTGTAAGATGAAGATAATGATATCTGTGGTATCTACCTCAAAGGGCTCTTGTGAGGCTCAAACAAGAGAATCATTTGAAGTACTTTACGAACTTTAGAGAGCTCTGTAAATGTCAGTTATCATTATTTGGTGTCGTAATTAATGGACTTTGACTTCTATAAGAGACATGAACTTGTCCAAAGTACCTTGTTCAAGTGTTTATTCTTAATGAAATCACTTAAGCTGAATAATAAACATTTTCCTTTAAAACTAGAAGACTGCCATGATTTAATTTCTTGAGAATATATCAGGAAGAAGGAGAACTACTATTAACTGCTTTGAACTTATGTTTATTACTTTGGTATTCTGTTCTTCTCCCCCCCCCCCAAAAAAAAAAACTCTTCCAGTGTCATCTTGCTTTGATCAGGATGTGTATTTTCCTGAGTTCCTATTGTTATAAAAAGCTGGAATATTTTGCACATGTAATTAATTATGAGCTCCATAATTACACATGCAAAACTGTGGTCTGAATGATCTAATTGTGCATGCAAATGGGTTCTAAAATGTTCCTATTCAATGGTTAGTCAGCCAACCACTACATGTGGGATGTGCCAGAGCTTACCCCCACAACTCCAAAGAAGCCATTCCATCTTCCTTCTCTATGCCTTTGCCCAGGCTGCTCCCCAATTTCTTGGAATGCTCTCCCTCCTCCCCGCCACCCTTTGGAATCCCTAGTTTCCTTCTAGGTTCAGCTCAGGTGCCACATTCTACATGAGGTCTTTTCATATGCCCACTGTTATTAGCATTTTCTACTTTGTACAAAATGACTTTGTTTTGTTTTTGATTTTGGGGTTTGTTGGGTTTTTTTGGAGAGGGGAAGGCAGGGCAATTGGGGTTAAGTGACTTGCCCAAGGTCACATGGCTAGTTTTGTGTTAAGTGTCTGAGGCCAGATTTGAACTCCTTCTGATTCCAGGGCGGGTGCTCTACTCACTGCACCACCTAGCTGCTCCACAAAATGACTTTGTATGTATTTTGCATTTAGTTATCAGTGTAAATGTTTTATCCATTGCTTAGTAGAATGTCAGCCCTTTGAGGGCAGATATTGTTTTGGTTTTTGCCTTTGTATTCCTAAGACTTTGCACTGCTGTCTCCCACACAGTTAGCACTTAATAAATGCTTGTTGAATAAATGAATGGATGAATGAATGGACTCTTCAAAAGTACATGTTGTGCCTAAGACTCTCTCACTAGTAGGGACCAAATATGGACTGTGTCTCCATATAAAAATATAATTGTGATTTTGTAACTGCTTAAAATTGTCAGCCAAAAAAAAAAAATCGAGTCAAGCAACAGGTTGGCATAGGTTGAAACAGTTGACGGTGTATATTAAGAATAAGCATTTTCTTTGGCTGTCTCCCATGTGTGGAATGATCTCCTTTCTCATCTCTGCCTACTGCCTTCCTTAACTTTCTTGAAGTATCAACTAAAATCCCATCTCCTACAGGAAACCTTTACCAACCCCCTTCTTTCTAGTCTGTCCCTCTATTAATTATTTTCAGTTTATCCTGGATATAGCCTGTGTGTGTTTGTGTGTGTGTGTGTGTGTGTGTGTGTTGTCTCCCACATTAAATTTCTTGCCTCTTTCTATATCTTCAAAGCTTAGCACAGTGTCTGGCACCAAGTAGGTAGTTAATAAATGTTTGTTGATTGATTAAAGAATATGATGAGAGCTTTGAAAACTTCAAGCAGGCACATTTTTTTTTAGCATACATGACACTAAATATACTTGCTCAACTAATTTTCTACTAAATAATCAACAGATTCTTTGACTGAATTGACAAATCAGTCTTTTTATTTTGGACTGCCCAGAAACAAATTACAAAATACAGACCAGGGCCAAATTAAACTATTGAAACAAAGGGGAAGAACTGAGACAATTGTCTAGATATTTCAAAGGAAAGAGAACTTTTGGGGTGAATTACTTGGATAATTATATCAATTTTCCATTCCACCTTAGCTGAGAAGAGACCTAGTACATATGTACCCACATATTTTCCACACGGTCTCCTTTAAAAGTGTTATATAAGAGTAGAGAAGATGGTTACAGTGGACCATGTCCCAGAGCATAAGTCAAGAAGCCTTGTGTTAAGGCTTTGCCAACTACTAACTGAATGACCTTGAGCAAATCATTTCCCTTCTTTAGGCTTGGGTGGCTTCATTTTCAGCATCAGGAGCCTGGACTAGCTGTTCTCTCTGAGAGCCAACATTCTGTAAGTCTGCATGGTTGCTAGATTATCACTGTTGGAGTCCTTCTGCTTTCCTCATCTGCATGGAAAACCAAATAGTGACCATTTATCCCTCTTTCTTATCCTTGTTTTTCATGACTACATATTTAGACTAGACTCTAAAAAGCCTCTGTACAAAAAATTCAAAATAGAGCCTGCCAGATTTTATGCTTTTAACTTCTTTCAATAATGAATATAATACCAAAAAGAAAAAAAAAAGTATTCTGTTTCATGAAAATCCTTCCCCTCTTGACTAAACCTCTTTAAACAAAACGCTTCTTTACTGTGAAATGAAGTCTTTTGAGTTTTTAAAGGAATGAAACCTATGTCCTAAAAGGGATGGGGGTGGGGGTGGGGGAAGGAGGAAGCTTTGATCGACTTGCCGAACAGATGTAATTAAACAATGAATTCTATAAGGAGGAGAGAATGGCTTCTTTGTACCACATCAAATATATTAGGGAGAAAATACTTTTATTTAAATGCTTGAAACTAACACAAAACAGCTTGAAATATAATAACCTCAGTTGTATAAATGAAACCATATGTTCAGCTGACAACAGTTTCCAAGACAATTAAAGGTCACTTTGTGTTCAACAAACACTCTTATTCTTCACTGATAGGCTTGAACTTTCAGCTAATGCAAGAACAGGTGCCCCACCTGAAAAGCTCTGTATGGAATGCTCCAAATAGGAAAGAGAGGCAACCAAAGTTAAGAAACCCTGGATTTGACCACCTTAGTTATTTGACTTTTGAGGTCCTCAAAAAAATTATATGTGCATGTATATTTGCACATGCATACATATATATGCATACATATGTTATATAATACCTATGTGTGTATACACATGTCACAATATATGCCTATATGTGTATATACACACATGTGTATATATATACAAGTATATACTAAGCATATATATGAAACTGTATATGTATAGATATATGTGTGTGTGTGTGTATACTTAAAATTGATTTTTAAGTCCTAGTAAGGCATAAACTAAAGACATTTTCAAATCCTTGCCAATGCAAAAGAGCACTCAAATCTAGGATATTCTAGGACCAACTGGGTAACACTGAAAACAAAACTTGATGTCTCTCCCTTATGTTCTTTCTATAGCTTCCAATAAAAGATACATTTACATAGTTTTTCCAGGAGCCTAGCAAACCTAGACTCTTAAAACATCAGATCTGGTAATGCAACTCAGAATTTAGGATTCTGAAATGAGACTTTTAAAGGGACTAAGCAGTATTTGGAAAGTGAAAATATTTATTTAAGTTGGGGACTGTTTTTTTTCACAATGTCTCTTTAAGGATGGATATCTGAAGAAAGACTTCAAAGTCCTCTTTTAAACAAGCATAAAAAAAATCCAGAAAGCATTTCCCAGAATGGGAGGAAAACAAATTGTTTGGTTTAAAAAAAAATAAATCTTAGAAGCATTGATGGGACTCAAGGAATACATTCATAGGAATGAAAAAAAAATCCTCTCCACAGGAACATAACTTTCCTCTGTCGGATTCACTCAGCACATTTTGGTGATAATGAATTTACCCAAGGATCAAAATAATAACGAGCTGTGTCTTTAAGCTCTCTAAAACATGTGAACTGAGTTTTATGTTTCTCTTTCTGACTGATCTATTTCACAGCGTGCTTTTACAGGGAAACCAGTATATCTCCAGTCTAATAAAACCATGGACACACATACCCAGTAGAGAAACTTTTTATTTTGTCATTTATTTTGACTTAGCACTATTATTTTCAGTGTGATGTTACTTAATACTGAAACACCCCTAGGCAGCCATTCACCTGGTACGTATGTACCACTGGGCTGGAAAGTGGATTTTCTTAATTAAAGGAGATCACACTTACTGCAGTCACCAGTTTCTTCTTCTTCCTGACCCTCCCATGCCCTAGATATGGATAGCTTTAACTTCCTCCAGTATCCCCACTGTGCTTTAGACAGATTTGCACAAAAGGCAGCATGTAGTGAATGAATATTTATATTTGCATACCAGTTGGAAATTATATTATTAAGTGACTACTATAGAAAATCAGGGGAAAAAACTCAGTTCCTTCTCCCTTAGAATTTACAAATGCTAGAGACAAGGTGGAAACATGTTGTGAAAGACAAAAGGTGAAAATGATCAATGTTCTAGGGGCTACAGGAAGAGAGGCATACTAATTAATGCCTCTAGTAGAGCTGAAAAACAGAAACTCTATATATTTTTTAAAAAAACTTTTAGAATAGTGCTTTTCTGAAAACTTTTTAGAAGCAAGGAATTAGAAGAAAAATGTGTGCCCATGAATGAGAAATGCTGAACAAATTGTAATATTGAATGTAGGGGCAGCTAGGTGGCACAGTGAATAGAGAGCACTGGCCCTGCAGTCAGGAGGACCTGAGTTCAAGTGTGACCTCAGACACTTGACATACTTACTAGCTGTGTGACCCTGAGCAAGTCATTTAACCCGTCTGTTTCCTCAACTGTAAAATGGGGATAATAATAGCACCTACCTGCCAGGGTTGTTATGAGGATCAAATTGAGTTATTTGTAAAGCCCTTAGCTGCTTAGCACAACGCCTGGCACGTGGTAACTCCTTAAGTAAATGCTTACTTCTTCCTTCCCTCTATGTTTGGGGGGTATAAAGTTGTACAACTGGGTATAAAAGATAAGGTTGGGGTGGGAAGTTGTTGTGAGATTGTGATTTAAATGTCAGGTAGAAAAATCTGAACTGGAAGTGAGAGTGAGCCACTTAAGACTGCAGAGCTGGGGAGTAAAACAATCAGATACAAGAAAAAGATAAGGTTTGTATATAAGATGGATTGGAAAGAGGAGAGGAAGAAAGATTGCTTAGGAGGTTATTTAAATTATTCATTCAGGTGGTAATGAGGGTCTTTGTTAGGACAATGGAAGTAGGATTTCACTAATGTGAAAGATGGTGGTTAGGCTACAAATCACTCTCTAGGGCCGACATATCTCCGAACAACATATCTCAGAAGAATCAAGCAGGATCCTGTGAAGCTGCATGAAAAGTGTAAGCAAGCTGTAGCATATTTACAATGATGCTTTCTTTCGGGAGAAGTGAATTAAAGGATGTGATTGAGAACTTCTTTGACCAATAAACGAAGAGGACCAGAATGAGAGATGGTAGGTAGGTTGTGTAGTGGATCGAGCACTAGGTCTGGAGTTGGGAAGATCCGATTTAAAATCTAGCATCAGACACTTCCTAGCTGTGTGAACCTGGGCAAGCCAATTAACCCCTATTTGCTTCAGTTCCTCATCTGTAAAACGGAGACACACTGGAGAAAGAAATGGCAAAACACCCCCAGTATCTATGCCAAGAAAATCCCATAGACAAGTCAATGGAGTCATGAAGAGTCAGATATAAGAGAATGACTGAACAATAAGAATGAGAAAGATAGCAGATGGGCAGCCTGAGTTCTACAGTGGTTTCGTTGAGATATTAAAAGACCAGAAAAACACCTTCAATCCACTCAACAGGGGAAATCTTCTATAGAAGGGTTTATAGTACATGGATAGAAATTTGCAGTGAATGAGAAGGGCAAATCTGAAAGGAGTGACACTATTGAAATCTTGAGTATCAAAATACCACTCCATTTCTTACCAAATTCTAGGCAAATTCACAATATTTTATATTTGTATAATGCTTAACAAAGCACCTTGCTATACAAATCTCTGCTGCTCTAATAGAATTCATTGCTCCTTTCACTATTAAGATGAATTAAACAATAGAACTTTTTACTGAATGCTTTAGCAAATGCCTAGCCTTGTGTTCCTACTTCCCTGGGTCTCAGTTTTTATATCTACAAAATGGGAGTGATAATCCCTATCCTTTTTTGATCTTCACAACATGGTTGTGAAGGTAGCAGGATAGGGATTTTTGTCCCTCATTTACAAATAAGAAAACTGAAACCAAGAAGAGATGAAGACCAGGCTAGATTACTAAAGCAATCAGTAACTACCTGTCGCTTAACTAGTTTACTCTTAGTAGAAGTATAGGAGTGGTGAAATTCTGTTTGAGAATCAGAGAATACTAGGATTAACCTAGAGGGAGCAGTGATTTCCCTATCCTTTCAGTTTTAGGAAGTCTGTACTATACAATTCTTATGACTTTCAGGTGGGACATGGAAAACTCAGACCTTGCACAAGAGTCTAGCCAAAATTCAAATGGCCATTCCAAATAGTTTGTCTTCCTTCTTTAAGTAAGTGTTTGAAGAAAAAAAAAAAGATCCGCCTGCATATTTTTCATCACCTCTCTTAAGGGATTTTGAAGCAGTCTGCCTTTGTGTCTTTTCAGATAAAATTTGGTTTTCCCAATACTTTTGGAAAGGATGCTCTTTGTTAATTTAGTGCTGTCTGTAACCTCAGAAAAGTGTTTATCTCAAGGGTTCTGTACACAGCTGACATTTCAAGATTCTTTATAGTAATGTGAGCTTTATTATAAATGTGAAATCAACCAGGAGCTAGGGAACATATCCACTTACTGTTTTATAATTTCATTCTCCAGCTTGCCATTTTCAGAAGATGAAAATTAAGCAACATCTTTAAGAATTAAAGTTACTCAATCTGCTTGCTTTCTTAAGAATTGCCTCAAATGGCTGCATTATCTTTGGACATTATCCTGTTTTTCAATAAGGTAATAATGAACTTTAAAGTTCATTTATAGTAAGATCAATTTGTGATTGACTTATTCATAAGAAAAGGTCATCCACTGTAACTAACTTGAATTAATCAAAATAGCATTGTAAAATACAGAGTTGGGAAAGCCCTTAGATTTCATGTAGTCCAACCTTGTTGAGATAGCTAGGTGGTACAGGGGATAGAGTGCCAGGCCTGGAGTCAGGAAGACTTGTGTTCCTAAGTTCAAATTTGGCCTCAGACACTTACTAGCTGTGTGTAAGTCACTTCACCCTGTTTGCCTCAGTTTCCTCATCTGTAAAATGAACTGGAGAAGGAAATGGCAAACCACTCCAGTATCATTGCCAAGAAAACTCCAAATAGAGTCACTAAATGTTAGACAATTGGACATTACTAATCAACAAAACAACAGTCCAACCTTGTTTTTCTACAGAGGGGAAAAAGAAGATCCATAGAGCTGAAGTGATTTTTCTAAAGGCACATTGGCAGTAAGTGCTAGAGCTAGGATTTGAATGAGGAGAGTCTTTTGATTTTATTTTCCACTATACTATAAGTAGGAAAACAGCAAATGAGTCTTAAAATGAAGGTTTATAAAATATCTTTTCCTCATGCACTAAAGTCAATTTAAAAGTCCATTCTTGGTTAACTTCTTAGTAGTCAATTTTATTAAATCATAAGCTATTGAATATATACAAAAGTACATAACCACTTTGGCAAAGCAGAAAAACATTCTCTAAGAATACAGAAGGAGCCAGGACTGAGGAAACAGGAAACAGGAATCTGACAGTTCTGGAAATACCAGTATCTTCTGCCACTCTCCTCAAAAGAATCAGTTTTAATTGGATTATCCTGATTCAAAGGATGGCAAAAATGTCCAGAAGGCAAATGTTAGGAAACCTAACTCACTACCAGCAAGCCCTTCTGGCCACACCATACTTCACCAAATTTCAAAATAACTGGCTAAAAGCCTTTTTTTAAGTCTATCAAACTGGTTATTGTTATAGAATACTTTTTTCCCTCTCCTTTTCACTCCAAGCTTCCTAGTTATAGAATCATAAACTCTTACTGGAAGAGACCCTAGAAATAAGTCTAATCTACCACCTTTATTTCACTGAAAAGGAATTTGAGGAAATCTCAAGAGACCTGAAGTGGCTTGTGTAAGATCAGGCAGAACTGAGACTTAAATCTAGGTTTTCAGACTCCCTGCTCAGAACTCTCTAAGTTTTTATTTTTCATTCTTTTACTATACTCAGTTAAAATGTATGAGCCCAAAAAGTATAGACAAAGGACCTCAGTGCCATTATCTCGAAGGCTGGGTCCTGATGGTGCTTCTACAACCAATGGGAAAATGAAACACTCGATCAACAAGTTGATTGGCCTAAACCATGCAGTTCAACTGGTTTGACAGATTTTTTTTTTCTCAATTGACCAGTTGCTTTGGTGTCATATGAACCTTGCCAGTCTGAGCAGTTACCTAGTGAAGCACCCCTGTGGCAACGGACCAATTTGAATGTAAAACACTTAAAATTGTATGGATGACCTCTGGATGTAAATTGGTGATAAGTTGAATAATGTAGTGCTATAATCCCTGCAGATCCACTTTCAGTCTCTTAACTTCCAGCCTTAATTGTTCTTGAGACTTCTCTTTTTTTTTTTTGGAGGGCAGTTGGGGTTAAGTGACTTGCCCAAGGTCACACGGCTAGTTTTTTGTGTGTGTTAAGTGTCTGAGGCCGGATTTGAACTCAGGTACTCCTGACTCCAGGGCCGGTGCTCTATTCACTGCACCACCTAGCCGCCCCCTGTTCTTGAGACTTCTAACAATTCCTGAACAAGGTGAATGGGCTGCAGGGAATAAAGTCTGTCACTAACCAGAAGCAAAGGTGGCACTGGAAGGGTTGATTGGCGTTTGAGGCATTGCCGTGAAAAAAGAGCTGGTAGTTCAACTTCAGGTAAACTACTTGACTTCCCTGTAGTTTAAGAATATAAACTCTCTAGTTTTATTTCCTTGTATACAAGGGTATGCTGGAACCAGACCCTCTAGCTCTTGAGAGCTGATTGTAAAATTTTCAGTAGAAACATTTATACTTCAGGAATCAGCGAATGCTACAATCCAGGACTCCTTATTGTTTTGTTTATTATATAGACTTAAGAAAGCAATGGGGAAAATGTTAATGATGAAGATTAAGCTTATAAATGTGTCATAATCCATTTTCCCCCAGAGACCCTTTTATTAAAACTTTACCAGAACATCCTTGCTTGTAAGAGTATGGCCCTTCTAGACTGCACAATCTCATGTGCAGAGTATATAGAATAAGTAACGTATAATGAGATAAAAGACTGTTCCCTTTTTAGACTTTGAGTGGATATATTTGCAGTTCTAAGCATGCTCTTCAAACAAACCTTTTCATACTTTGGTTCTTCCCAAACAGTAAGATCACTGATTGGCCTGACAATGATAGCGTAATTCTTCACAGTTTCCATAGCCACTAAATCCTAGAAAAGGAGGTTCTTTGCATGTGTCCAGATGGTGAGTCCTTTTTTTTTCTGGATCATTGTTTAATCCCTATAGAAATACTTTATGATCTATATCCAGTTCTTTCTAGTCTTCTTTCTACCTTATAGAAGTAAAGTCAGAGATTATCATTAGTAGTAATAGTAACAGTGCTGGTAGTAGTAGTATCTAGTGTATTTGTCCTGATACTTAATGTTAATGATAATAATTGTTATTAATAATAGTTACTAGCATGTATATAATTTCCATGTGCCAGGCTCTGCTAAGCACTTTACAGATATTACCTCATTTGATCCTCGTAACAACCCTGGCACGTAGATGATATCATCCCCAGTTTACATCTGAGGAAACTGAGACAGAGGTTAGGTGACTTGCCCAAGGTTACACAGCTGACAAGTATTTGAAGTAAGCTCTGAACTCAGTTCTTCTTGATTCCAGTGATTAGTGCTCTAATCACTGTGCCATCTACCTCCCTTTCATTGAGGTACTTAGCTAAAATTAAGAGAGAATTATTAGAAACCCACGAAGAAAAAGAATTTTTTTAAAACCCTCTCTTTATTTCAAAGGTTTGAATGTTTTTCTAACCCCTTTTCATTAGAAAAGAAATTACTGTCTCATGCTCAAAATGAATGAACAAATTCAGAGAAGCTCAGTGACTCAGTCTATGAAAACATTCTGGAAGACGACAAATTTTGTACCATCCTTACTATTAAGGGACTCATTTTCATAAGAACTGAGGTCAGGGATGGAGTGCGAAGAAAGTATCATGAGTTGACAGCAAACTTTTGCAATCAGTCTGCCTGGATTGTTATGCTTATACATGCCACAGGTCCCTATCCCCCCAGCCCTTCATCCCCTGCAAAAGCTATCACTAGCTCTTCAGACTCTGCCATCCTCCTCCAGTTTCTATGGTGTTGCTGCCTATTCCCATCTCCTCCTCAACTAGTTTTGCCCCAAGTGAAAAAAAAATCCAAACTACACCTCTAATTCCAGTACTTTTTTAAAATAGTGAAATTTACATGATTTACTTAAAGTAAATTTTAATAATGATAATGATGACGAAAAAGAGATTGGATACAAATTCTATAATTTAGTAACAAAGGTACTATGGCCCTTATAATTGTTAAGTCATTTAGCATATTATCTTTCATTTCGATTATTTTTCTCATGTTCTTTTTCTGCCTACCATAGTTTGGTTTTCACTATCCAAAAAAAAAATCTCTAGGGAGTTCTACTTTACTCATTTTCATGATACTTAGCAAAAATTAGTAAAGGACTAATAATAGAAACCCATAATTTTTTTTTACTCCTCCCTGTAATTCAAATGCTTAAATATCTTTTCAACCCCTTTGCATTAAGAAAGAAATAACTGGCTCATGCCTAAAATAATGATATTCTGAGCTTAGTGAATCTGTCTTTGAAAGCATCCTGGAAAACTTCAAATTCATTGCCATCCTTTGTCTAAAGGGATTCATTTGGTCAGGACTGAGGTCAAGGATGGAGTGTGCAGAAAGTGTCATTAGCCAGCTTCTGCATGAGTCCTGCCTGTAATAGTCATTCTTCTTAAGGAAATTTGCATTTTCAGGGTAAGAACTAGAAGATCAACCACCGTGTTTGGGGTTCTGACTGGCTCTTTGGCAACGTCAGTATTGACCAAAATGGATCTGCAGCCTCTTTGACCAGAGAATGAGAAGGTCTTTATGTAGCAACCAAAATTTCAAACACTCTTCATATACAGAAAGTACAGAAATTTATATGAACAGTCACTTAATAAAAATGAGTTCCTACTTGCTTTACACTGAAATTCTCCATTACCTAATCCATGTCAGGCTAGTCCTTCACAATTAGCAGGGCTGGAGAGAGCACTGTCAAGTGACTGAGTTAAACTGGTCTGTTATCTCAGTCAGCCAACAGTCAACAAGCATTTATTTATCAAGAGCTTACTCTGCCTTGTGCTAGGTGATGGGATTACAAATACAAGTAGAAATAAAGACAGTTCCTGCCCTCCTGAAGCTTACATTCTAATGAGGGAAAGATAACATGTAAAACAAAGCTGAAAAGTGAGGAGAAGGGGTTTGATGAAGTCTAGAGTGATACCTGGCCTGGATGCCCTCTTCAAATGGAAGCTCTGAGAGGAAACATCTAATAAGGATCATCTAATCTAATAATCCGTGGCAAAGGGCACTTCTGAGGTACTTTAGCACTTCCAGGGCTAAAGTGATCTTCTCACAAAAAGATGTTTCTTTAGCATAATGGAGAAGGGTCTCAAGTCAAAGAACCAGGAATGTAATTCATGTCCAGAACCAGTCCTGTCTACAAAATAATACCAACTGCCTCATAACTCCTAGTGTTCCATGGTCAGCTATCATGGAAGGTTGATTAGAAGTGCTTTAGGCTTTTCATATGAAACACTGGTATATTATTTAGCAGAGGATTAAAGCTCTTTGCGGGGGTGGAAGGGTGGCAGTTAGGTGGTGCAGTGAGTAGAGCACCAGTCCTGGAGTCAGGAGGACCTGAGTTCAAATCCTGCCTTAGACACTTAACACTAGCTGTGTGACCTTGGTCACTTAAACCCAACTGCCTTGCCCTCCAAAAAGAAAAAAAAAAAGCTCTTTGGGGGTATGTTAGAATCAGGTCATTCCAGTTTGTATTTTTCTTCCTGTGGCTACAGTAGCTGCTTGCATCTGTCCCATCTGAGGTTTTCCTTTTGGCTAAGGGTTTACATTTAATCTAAGAAGTTGTTTGTTTTTTAAAAACACTTTTAGCTGTTCTTTAAGTGTTGAGCTATGAAAAATAGATTGAAAAGTAAGAGTATCTTTCAGATTTTACATGTGAAGGACTTCAGATTAGCTGGACTTTTGTATTTTGTCCTGGAGAAGGATAAGGAAGTTGATACAACTGTGGATTTATCTTTTTCCAAAGGAAATATTCTAAGAATATGTTTAAGCTTACTTTTAGGGAAGAAATACAAATGTTTACGAGTTTCACTCTATAGATGCTCAAGCTGAAGAAAGAAAATTGAACAAAGAACAATCTCAATTGGCTCTTTTCTCTATTTTTGCTGAATTTAATACCTTTACTTAAATACTTGAAGGATCCCTGATTTCATCACAATAGGTACTCTCTGCACCAATACAGATCCTTACCAATTTGATAGACTACCTTTGAAGTGGCTGGAAAAATTAATCACCTTCTTTCCAGTCTTCAGGTGAGTGGGGTGGGACCTGAGTAGGAAGGGATCAGCTTCTAGCTGGATATCAGACACACCCATAGACATTCAAAACCTTTTCAACTTGGTGGGAATTTCTGGAGCTTATGTTTCACTGCCTTTGAGAACCCAGGGTTACCTTCACACCACAAGGAGATACAGAACATCGTTAGTGGAGGTAAAGTTAGTCTATACCTTGACAAACATTTGAATCATTGAAGTCAAATTATGGATATAATCAAATAATGCTTTTGTTCAATCTTAGGTCTTTTCCAGTTTCAAGTACATAGATGAGTTTCAGTTCTAGAATTATCATTGCTGCCCCACAAAGCTTGCCCTAAGGCTAAGCCAAAAAGTAAGATTTCATTTGTCTCAACTAGTTGAGACAACTAGACAGCTGAGTCAACTTTTCCTCCCTAAAATATAATATGGAATGGAAAAATTCATTGCTTAATATGTGCCAAATGTGGTGCCATATACTGGGGATAAAGCTGAAAATCTTGGAGACAGTGCCTGATTTCAAGGAGCTCACATTCTAAGTGAAAGGAGAAAGTACATAAAGGAAGATTAATTTTCATATCAGTCAGTCAAACAGCACACATTAAACACCTACTATTTACAGCATCACACTAAACACTAGGGATACAAAGAAAGGTTCTCAAAGAAATTGACAATTCAGTGAGGGAGACAACCTACAAGCAACTGTGTACAAACATGTTCTGTGAAGGACAAATTGAAGGTAATTAGCAGAGGAAAAGCACTAAGATTAAGAAGAACTAGGAAAGGCATCTTGCAGAAGATGGGAACTTGGCTGAGATTTGAAAGAAACCAGGGTAGCTAGAAGGTGGAGATGATGATGAGTGTTCCAGACATGGGGGACAGCCAGGGAAAATACTCAAATTTAGGACATGGGAGTGTCTTATGTGGAGGTCACTGTCACTGGATCACAGAATACATTGGTTCAACTCGACAATCAATCAATACATAAACATTTATTAAGAATATATTATGGGGAAGGCACTAGGTGCTGAATATACAAAGACCAAAGTGAATAGTCCCTGTACTCAAGAGACTCATGGTAATGGTATTCCATTAGAAAATATAACATTTAACACAAAAACTAGCCATGTGACCTTGGGCAAGTCACTTAACCCCAACTGCCCTCCAAAAAGCAAAAAAAGAAAAAAAAATTAAAAAAAAAGAAAATATAACATGTACATTTATAGATAAATTCAAAATAGATAAAAGATGAGAGGGAAGGTACTAGAATCTGGGGAGAATCAAAAAGGTCTTATGTAGGTGGTGATATGATCTTAGTCCTAAAGAAAAGATAGAGATTCTAAGTGGTAGAGCTAAGGGTAAGAGGAGTTTATTCTAGATATGGCAGACAACCTGTTAAAAGGCATGGAAAATGGAGTGCCATGTATGTAGATTTAATTATAAATAGACCAAACTGAATATAATACAAGGTACATGAAGGAGAAGGCATAATAGGTGGGAAAAAATAGTTTGGACCAGGTTATGAAGGGCCTTAAATGCCAAACAAAGGTTATCTTAATTGATAGAGTAAATATAGAGCACTGGAGTTTATTGAGCATTGCAAAGACATGGTCAGACCTATATTTTAGGTAGATGACTTTGACATCCATGCAGAGGATGGATCAGAATGGGGAGAGACCTGGGGGAGGTCAATTAGGAAGCTATTATGGTAGTCAGTAAAGGGAGGAAATGAAGGTCTGAACTGGAGTGGTGGTAGTATGAATGGAGAGAAGAGAATAGATACCTGAGATATCATGGAGGCAGAAACAAGATATGACAATTTCTTGGACATGTGAGCTGAAGGAGATTGAGGAGTCGATGATACAGAGGTTACTACCCTACGTAAGAATGGCAATGACTTAGAAAGCAATAGGAAAGGTTGGAAAGAGGTGGGTTTTGGAGGAAAGATATTAAGTTCTGTTTTTGATCTATCTTCTTTGAGATGTCTTTGGAATATCAGTTTCAAAATGTCTACTAAGTAGTTGATGAGCAATACTGGTATTCAGTGAAGGAACAAGAGTATTTTATGCGAGGCATCTACATAGAGGTGATCATTAAACTTGTGGACACTGATAAGGTCATGAAGTGAGAGAATGTAGAGAGAGGAGTGAAGGAAGCCTAGAACAGAACCCCAGATTGGTGGGACAGTCCCAGTTAGAAGCATGATAAATAACAATCTAGACAAAAAACCGCTGAGAAGATCCAGCAAATGAGAAAAGATGAGGATTTTTTTTGTTTAGATAAACCTAGATTTCCTACCAGTTTTTGCTTTCACTTTCTTAATTTTGATGGATTCTCTTAACATTTCAGTCTCTTTTGCTGTCTATTAGATCAATACTCATCCCATCCAAATTTCTGTTGGATAAGATACAGGACCTGTCTATTCCTTAATTCAAACTCAGTAGCTTTTTCTTAATACTTTTCCTCCTCAATTTCTTTGTATAATTCTCATTCCTTCTTGAAACCCTATCTTCCCTTGGACTTCATCAAAATGAACTACCTTAGTTTTCCACTGACTCCTCCATCTTCTTCTGGGCATACTGACAGAATCCTACCCAAACTCAAAACGCCACTTCCTTTGCGAAATTTTTCCTGATCCCCTGATTGGACTGAGCTCATCAGTCTTGAAAGTTCAGAGTATTTTGTACCTTTGTTATGGCACTCAGTACATACTAATTCATATTATAGTTTTTGGTGATTTGTTTTATCCCTATCTATAAGTTCTTCCATGGTAGCAACTACATGTCTTACTCATCCTTTGCAAAACCTACTATTATACCTTGCATATATCAGGTACTGAAGAAATGTTTACTGAATCTAATTAAATTAACTAAATAGAAATATTTATCTCTTCATAGGCTTGATATACAAATTAAAGCACATGAGTTATTTTGGAACCCACAAACAAAAAACAAAAATTGCTCTCTATATACATATATATTTATGTGTATATATATATATATATATATATATATATATATATATATATATATGTTTATGTGTGTCAGGGCAGCTAGGTGGCACAGTGGACAGAGTACCAGCTTGGAATTTAAATATGGCGTTAGACACTTACTAGCTGTGTGACTGTGGGCAAACTTCCCCATTTGCCTCAGTTTCCTCATCTGTAAAATGAGCTGGAGAAGGAAACAGCAAACCACTCTAATATCTTTGCCAAGAAAACCCTAAAGAGGGTCACAGAGAGTCTCACATGACTGAAAGAACTGACCAACAATAACAAAAATATAAATATATTATCTGAATTTACTACTCTGAATTAGGTCTTCATACTTATACATTTTAACAACTGATATTTATACAGTGTTTTATGGTTTCCAGAGCATTTATGTGCATTATATCTTTTGTGTCACATACCCTCAACAGCCCTAGGGAATAGGTAGCACAGAAAGTATTATCTTCATTTTACAAACAAAAAAAAAATGAAACAGAGAGAAGTTAAACAATTTTTGCAAAGTCACATAGTGAGTATGAAGGTAGAGAATAAGGAGTAGAGACAGGATTCGAACTGGGCCTCTGGCTTCCAGATCCAGGCCTCCTCCCTCCAAGGAGCAGCTGCCACACAATTTAGAAGGGGCAGGAAGTCTGTAAAGCATCTAATGCAACTGCTTCATTTTACAGATGAGGAAGCTGAGACCCAAAGACAGGACTTAAATGAGGCTACATAATTAAAGTATTAGAAGCAGTAACTGACCTCAGGTCTTCTAACATTAATTCCATCACCATTTCCCTCTATGCCATTGCTTTAATTTGTCCTATGCTTCCACAAAAATTGTGGGTAATGGGACATTTTGAAGACTTTAAAATGACTTTTGAATAAACTTGTAAAGGAGCCATTCACTCCCTGTTACTTAAGTCTCATTATTTGAGGCATTCCAAAAGTCCAAGTGACGTTTAAAACTGCTCAATCTTTAAACTGCATTAAGACTTTGGGAATGCCCTGAATAATATTGTTTTAAATATCTGTAAAGACTCTAAATTGAGAGATTAGGTTGTTTTATTGACAGCCAAGGGCAAAATTGAATAAATGTCAGTTTGTATTTGTATGGCTGCCTCATAGTAGAAAAAAAAAACAAACAAAAGAAGTCTTATGCAAAGAGCAGGCAAAAACATAGGTTGTTTTGTAAGTTACTATAAAAAATAAAACTGAAGGCATGGAAGCAATACTGCTGTGTTCAGTGGGAAAGTCTACTAAAACAACAGTCATATGCCACTGTACTAAGCAACATTCTAAATTCTATTCTCTTAGATCAGAGAGAAAGGCTAAAGAGGCAATAGTTCTGCTGCTGCTATTTTGTTACATTACATCTTCCCATGTATAATTATATAGTCCCTGCAAAACTCAACGTGCTTAATACCTTAATACTTTGAGCACAAAGAAGACTGTGGTCGTACGACTTTGCTATATTTAGTAAAGGTCTCTGTTTTCTGGTGAGCTCTCTGCTCACAATTTTGTGCTCCAAAGAAACAGGAGTTTCAAGTGTATGCTGATCTTTCTCATTTCATGAATGAGCACCTGTTTTCAACTGTCAAAATACATTAAAAACTGGAAGGAGGTTTATGTTCTGCTGTTTCATCATGGGAGGTAGTTGGTTTCTTTTTTTTTTCTGTTTTCCTCTTCAAAAGAAGGGAGGAAGATCAATATGGTATTTACCAAATATTTCTGAAATCTGAAATATGTATTCAACCAGAGAAAACAAGAGCAGAATTGAGATCCCATCCTACAGTGATTTCAGTAAAAAAAAAAAAAAAAACTTCTGAAAGAAAAAACTGGCCCATATATCCCTATAAAATTACTGAAGAAATCCAAAGGCAATAAAGAAGGATTAATTTTACAGTAGGGGGAAGGATGATTACTTTTAGTTGCTACCATGTGTTAATTAGAGCCTTTCCTTCCAAAGTTATCTTCTACCTACTTTGTATGCATTATTCATGCATCCAATTATTTACAGGCTGTGTCCACCATTAGAGTAGAAACTCCTTGAGGGTAGGCACTATTTTTGCCTTTCTTTGTATCCCTAGCACTTAACACTCAGTACCTAGCATATAGTTAGAACTTAATAAATACTTGTTAATTGATTGATTGTTTAATTACCTAACTGGTTGTCTTTGTGATCCACCTTTAGAAAAAGTTATCTGAAAAGGATTGAAAACAAATAATACCAGTTTAATAAATATAATAAATTGGAGAAAAGGAGAAAAGGTCTGAGACCTTGGCTAAGCCACTGAACTTTTCTTGAACTCACTTCTCTCATCTGTAAAATGAAAGGGTTGAATTCAATTCATTTCAATACACATTTATTAAGCTCTTACTATGTGTGCTCAGTGCTGGGGGATAGAGAATAAAAAGACAGTTCCTGTTCTCAAGGAGTTCACAATCGAATGAGACAACATACAAACATACATGTATTGTGTATATTTACATGTGTATACACAAATGCACAGTAAACTATACACACAATAAAAAGGAAATCATTAAAAGTGGTAAACCACTAGAATTAAGAGGGGTTAGGGAAGGCTTCCTGTAGAAGGTGGGATTTTAGTTGGGCTTTAAAGGAAATCAGATGCCTCTTCTCATTTTCACCTGTTAAAATCCTGCAGATCAATTCCCACCACTTCCTCCATTAAGCCTTCCCTTATCTCTCCAACTGCAAGCAAGTAGCTAGTTCCTTAATTTTTTCAAGAACATGTCTACTAGATTTCTTCTTTGACTTTCATGTTCTCCCTTGTGTCATTCTTATCTAAGTATACTTAGTAATATGTAAGCTTGCTGACAGCAAGGGCTATTCCACTTTTCACATTTGCAATTCTAGCTTCTAGAACAGTGCCTTGCACACAGTAGGTACTTAAGGCGTATTTGTTCAACTGAGACTATTAGATCCAGCGTGGATCCCAAATACCCTATGTTCATTGTGTTCATTTTTTTCAGAGCTGTCTAGTTTATAAATTATCCAAGCCCAGAGAATCCTGATCTCTAGTCCCAATTATACAATTAGCTAGTTCTGTTACCTTTGGCAAGCCATTTAGCTTCCTTAGGTCTTAGTTTCAATACTTGTATAAGAAATGAGAGGGATTAGACTAGATCACCTTTCCCAAACTACTCTTATTGGGAGGTACTTCCAGGTTTTAAATATATTGACAACTCATATTGGTTCATATAATAGCTCTGAAATAATTGGGGACACAGGGTATCAGAGAAATATTGCAATAAATCAAGGAAATTGAGTCCATTTTCCTAGTCCCCCAAATGCTGTATGCTAAATTACTTGGTGTACACACACATGCACACACACACACACAAATGCAAACACACACACAACATTTAATCAATATTATATGAATATGTAGAGAGAATTGTGACAGTTCTATGAAGATATATAGAAGTAGTCAGGTAACTTTGACAATGCTGAAATATCCGTAGCTTTTTAGCTACAGAATTTTAGAGTAGGAAAGGATTTCAGAGGTCACCTAGTTCAAACCATACCCTAAAAGACACCTTACTATAACATATCTGACAAATAGCCTTCTAGTTTTTGAGTGAAAACCTCCAGTGAGCATGACTTTACTGTCTCCTAAGTTAGCCCATTTCGTTTTTTGAGAGCTCTAATTGTTAAGAAGCTTGTCCTGTTTTTGATGAAGCCATTCTGGTCCTTTGCAATCACTACTTCCTTTTCTACATGTTTGCTGACCAAATTTAATGATCGATTCTATAATTTTTTTTTCCAGGAATTGAAGTCAAGTTCACTGGCTTATGCAGTTTGCAGACTTTGTAAGAGCTTCCTCTTAGTCATTTTTGTTTAGTCATTTCCAGTAGGAAGGTCCTTGTCCTAAGTAAAGAAAACCAAAGCCAAACAATAAGCCTTCTCTTTTGTTAGTTATGGTCCCATTCATCTCAAGCAAAGATCCTTTCTCTTCTTTGATCCTCTTTTTTCTTCCAGTGTAGTAACTTGTCCTTACTACATTCCCTGCCCATTAACAATTTTAATTTCTTGGAATACAAGTACCCCAGGCTCAGGAGACTGTGGGTCCACACTCATAAAACTGTAGTAGATGAGTCCCCACTCATGGGTTTATCTTTAGATATTAGCCAGATGACATGATAAGCTCAAAGTAAAAGCACTTCCTGAAGTGGAAGACAAGACAAAATATTTCTTCCATAAGCCTGAGACCTGCTGTCCCACAAATACATTTAACATCAATGGTGAAAAATGGATACATGTTGAGTTTATAGTAGGAAGGCACTCATCAGGAACACAGAATCATGGCACCAAAAATAGTTCACACCTACCTCTAATAATGAAGGGCCCCTGGTATCCTTCATAAAGTCCTTCGGCTTTTCTCACAAGGAGCAAACTGCTCTGCTGGACCCTGTGGCTTTCTTCTGGAGTAGTGTTAGTCTTTCTGCTCCTTGGTCCTAAGTTTCTACCATCTCCAGCTTCAGGGTCAACTGAATTCTTGTCCCAGGGTGTTGATGGATTTTTTTCCTGGAAATAACTAGCATCCACACAATGCATTCGGGAAGAGTCTTCTTTTTTTGCTCCCTGAAAATCTCAGCCCTCTAACCTGCCATCTTGTGAATAGGATCATAGGTCCAAGCACCAGACTCTTGATTCTTCTCAACTCCACAGCTAGACCATCTGGCCAGGTTTCCTATGGTCACATTCCTCAGCTACAAGATACCACTGATGATGGGAGGAGAGAAGAAAGTAATATCTTCTTTTGCCTGACTTCAGAATTGTATTCTTAACATTTTCACAGCCATATTGGGATAGTTCCCCTTTTATAATTTTAGTTCATGGAATCCTACTTAGCTCTTCTCTGAGCTCTTTGAAATCTGCTTTTCTAAAATCTATGGTTCATGTTAAGTTATAATTGGCTTTCCTCTCCTTCTCTATCATAAACTCCGGAAAGGAATGATCACTTTCCCAAAAGGTTCCCATCACTCTGCCCTTGTAACTTTTCCCTTCTTATTGGTGAGAATTGGATCCACAATAAAATTCTGCCTCATGGTTCCTCCATCTTTTAAAAGAGAAAGTTATCAATAAATGAAGTAAAGAAGTTATTGGAATCTTTTTTTCTGCCATTCCAGGAAATGTCTGGACCAATGAATCCCCTGTATCACTATGCCATTATACTTTTTATTCAGCCTTCTGATCTGTTTCACAAATTCCTCATCAATTTCCTCTGTCTCTCCAAATTGTCTATAGTGCTCCAATGACAAGATAAGTCAAGGCAACAAGAATTTATTTAGCACTTACTCTACGCCAAGGACTGTGCTAGGCACTGGGGACACAAATAAAAACTAAAAGAAAGACGATCCCTATTCTCAAGGAGAAAATATCCTTATGGAGGAAGATAATACTCTGAAAACTGGGATTAGGGGAAAGTGTCCATGCAGGGGCATGAAAAGACTGGAAAGTCAGAAGCAGATTTACGTAGAGAATGACAGTTGTCTGGTCTGTGCTCCTTCCTATGATGGCAGCCCTGGGAGGAATTTACCAATGGAAGAAAGGTGGCATCGTGGAAGAATGTTCCTAAGTAAGAAGGCCACAGGGGAGGATGAATGGTTCAGGGTCAAGAAGCCGCTGGAGCTGAGGAAAGTTCCAAGATAAAACATTAGCTGAGGCATACAGGCAGTCTGGAATGTGAGAAGCAGACAAAATCACTGTTTTCCCCTCCATTAAATATGCATCCAAATGCTCTCTTCCATGCTTTCCCCTTCTGGTTCCTGTATTTCTTTACATATATACCTGTTTAATATGAAATGCTATTCCACTCTTAATCCCTTCAATACATTTTATTTCTTTTGAATAAGGTATACCCAGCCAGAGCCATATTTTAATCATGGATTTCAGCCCACTACTATTCTTCCTCCTCCTCCTCCTCCTCCTCCTCCTCCTCCTCCTCCTCCTCCTCCTCCTCCTCCTCCTCCTCCTCCTCCTCCTCCTTCTTCTTCTTCTTCTTCCTCCTCCTCCCTCCTTTCTTTCTCTTTCTCCTTTCCCTCCATATACAACCAAGAATTATTAACATCATCTTTTAGTCACATGCCACCTGATTCTGACATAGAATATTTTTTTAATTTGAAGAACATGTGATTAAAAACAAGTTTTCATAGCTTCTCTCAGATGTTTTAATTCAAAAAGAACTGTATTAGAAACATTACTGAGTCATTGAGATTACCGTGTTTCAAAAACCACACTTATATTTTCTAGAATTTTAGAAACTGACTCGGTGAATAATCTCACAGACTCTCAGATTTGGAAGATACATTAGAGATCACCTAGTATGACATATATATAAAAACTAGATCCCTCTATGAAATACTCAATGAGTGGTCAAAAATCTTTGTCTGATGACCTTCAGTGAGGGGAGATTGGCCAACTAACACCTGAGGCAACTCATTTCACTTTGGGTTGGCTCTAATTGTTAGGAAAGTTTTCCTGACATCATGGCTATGTGTCTCTGTCAAAAGTTACCACTGATGAGGACAGCTAAGTGGTGTAGTGAATAGAGCACCTGCCCTGGAGTCAGAAGGACCTGAGTTCAAATCCAGCCTCAGACACTTAACACTTATTAGCTCTGTGACCTTGGGCAAGTCACTTGACCCCAACTGCCATGCCTTCCTCCAAAATGCAAAAAAATTAAAAATAAAAAAAAACCAATCTGGAACTATGCCCAAAGGGCTATAAATAATTGCAGACTTTTTGACCCAGTAATACCACTTTTGGGGCTGTATCCCAAAGAGATCATAGAAGTGGGAAAAGGACCCATATGTATAAAAATATTTATTGTAGCTCTCTTTGTGGTGGCAAAGAACTGGAAATTTAGGGGATGCCAATCAATTGGGGAATGACTAAACAAGTTATGGTATATGAATGCGATGGAATACTATTGCGCTATAAGAAATGGGAAGGAGATGGACTTCATAATCACCTGGAGAGGCTTATATGAATTGATGCTAAGTGAGAAGAGCAGAACCAGGAAAAATTTGTACACAGTCACAGATATGTATATGTGATGACCGACCTTGATAAACTGGACTCTTCTCAACAACACACAGTTAAAAGACAGCTTTACAAGTGTCAGAATGGAAGGAGATATCTACACTCAGAGAAAGATCTAGAAAGACCAGAGTTTAAATGGAGACTGAAGCAACACACTATTGTTCTTTTCCATGTTTGGTTTGTTTCTTTTTTTTTTCTTTTTCCCATTTGGTTACAACGCTTCTACACAACCAGACTATTGTACAATGTGAAAGTGTTTGCAGATCCTATACATGATTGTATGCTACCATGGCGGGGAGAGAAGGGAGGGGAGAAAATCTGAAACTCAAGTGATTCTGTAACTGAATCTTGTAAACTAAAAGTAAATAAACAAGTCAATAAGCTAAAAAAAAAAAAAAAAGATACCACTGATGACGAAAGAAAAGAAGAAGGAAATACTTTCTGTTTCCCTTTCTAACTTTACAATTTCATTCTTAATGTTCTCACATTCATATTGGCCTGATTTTTTCATCTAGAATTTTAGTCTTTGGGATCCTACTTCACCTCCTTCTGAATCCTTCAAAATCTGCTTTCTTAGAATTAAAGGTGCTCCTTACCCTAAATTAGCTTCTTTGCCACTTCTACCCATTATTCACTTTTGCCCTGTAGAGACAATGAGAAAAAGTCTAATCCATCTTCCTTATGATAACTCTTCAAATAGTTGAAAATTGATAGGGTAATTGCATGCAATTTGACATCTAACCTCAGAATGTAGACTAAAAAATGTTACTATGTCATTTACAAAAATAAATGGGTTTTTTCCCCCTTCACCCCTGTCTCACATAAAGTAGCCTTTTCCTATCCAAGGCATACCTTTCTACATAGACTTTTGATCCCACCCCACCCTGTATTCTCCAGTAGATTGTCCCTTTTCTGTTTCTATTTTTCATGTCTCTTTCCATCAGTTCCTTTTTTGCTACTTACAAACCTGTGCCTTTCCATTCGTAAATAACAACCCGTCTTTTGATTTGATGATTCCCAGTAACTAACGTCTTACATAATTTCCTTTAAAACTTTTTTTCTGAATGTAAATATTGAAAAAAAAAGCATTTTGGGGGGCAGCTAGGTGGGGCAGTGAATAGAGCACCAGCCCTGGAGTCAGGAGGACTTGAGTCCATATCCAGCCTCAGACACGTAACACAAAAACTAGTGTGACCTTGGGCAAGTTACTTAACCCCAATTGCCCTACAAAAAGGAAAAAAGAAAGAAAGAAAGAAAAAAGAGCATTTCTATATACACAACAAAAACCCAAAATGTTCCTATAACTGTGAAACTCCATTTCACACCACTTACTTTGTAAAAATATATGATATAAATTGTTATTTTCCAAACTGTCCTGTTTATCAGTGCCTCTTTTTGTTCTCTTAAGTGCAAGTTTTAAAATGTTACAACTACTTTTTTTTTTGCATTACTACTGCAAACCCTGCCCCTCTCAATTAAAAACCAAGAGAATGAAAGAGGGAGAAAAACTCAACTTGTAAGAAATAAGGTTATAAAAAAAAAAACATCCACACAACAGTCGTGTCCAAAAAATTGTATATCTCTACATCTTGTACGTATCACCTCTCTGTTAGGAGGTGAGCAAACTCTGGAGACATAAGTGGTCATTGCATTGGTCAGAGTTCTTAAGTCTTTCAAAGTTGTTTTTCTTTATAATGCTATTCTTGTTTAAATTAATTCTCCTGATTTTGCTAACTTCATTTACTTTGTACTACCCAAAATTCTGATTTTTTTTTTCATTTCTTATAGGACAATATTATTTCACTGCATTCATATATCACAATTTGTTCAGCCATTCCCCAGTTGTCTGAGAGGCAATCTAAGACATCTCCTTATAGTCCAGACCTTTGCTTTTTTTTTCATCCCTCCCCTCCTTGTAATCTTCCCTTCAAGATCAGGAAGTTTGTTTTGTTGGTGATTATTTTATCCTTTATTATTATCCCATCCCCATCTCTCTTTCCTTCTCTACTAAGTTACTTTTCCCTATGGTCCTAATAGATCTGGTTAGTTTTCACTTAAGACATCTTTTTTCAAAAAATTAGAAAGTTTATTATTTTCAGTTAGCAAAAAATCTACTTTCCCTCCCCCTCCTTCCACCATGGGGGGAGGGGGAAGGACGAATACAAGAAAAAGAAAACCCTTCTAACAAATATATGTAGTAAAGCAAAATTAATTTCTTCATCTACCATGTTCAAAAAATATCTCAGTCTGTACCTTGCGTTCATTGGCTCTCTGTCAGGAGATAGTTAGCATGTTTCATCATAGGTCCTTTGGAATCCTGGTTAGTCATTTTGTTGATCAGGGTTCTTAAGGCTTTCAACATTATTCATCTTTAAAAAGCTGTTAAGATATAAATTGTCCTCCTGGTTCTTCTAATTTGTTTTATATCAGTTCATGCAAATCATTCCAGGTTTCTTCTGAAACTGTTTCTTTCATTATTTCTTATAGCACAATTATATCCCAATACAATATGCCATAATTTGTTTATCCATTCCCCAGTTGCTAGGTACCCCCTTAATTTCCAGCTCATGCTACCACAAAAAGTGCTGTTATAATTCTTTTTTTCATATATGGGTCTTTTTCCTCTTTTTTTTACTCTTTTGAGACATAAATCTAGTAGTGGGTATCACTGGGACAAAGAGTATGCACATTTTAGTAACTTTGGGGACATATTTCCAATTTGTTTTTTTTATGATGACTATCCAATTCATAATTTGACAAATTGAGTACCTGTTTTCCAAGGTACTTTCAGAATTTATCATATTTCTTTTTTCCCCAATTTTGCCAATATGATGAATGTGAAATTGCACTTTGAGTTGCTTTAATTTTAATTTCTCTAATAATTAGTGATATGGAGCATTTTAAAATATGACTTGATAGCTTGTATTTTTTTTTCCTTTGAAAAATACCTGATCATAACCTTTGATAGGTTATTAATTGGCCAAAAGCTTTTATTCTCATTTGTGATTTCTTGAAATACAGTATATGGACATTTTTGTAATCATGGTTTTAAGGAATGCAATAATTCTTAAATGATCTCTCCTTGACCCATTTTCCAGGTCAGTTGTTTTGGGGGTTGGATAGTTGATATTTTCTTCTATTTTTCAATCTTTTGATTTTGTTCTAATATTTTTTTTGCTATCTCAGGGAGCCACTGATTTCATTTGGTCTAAGGTAATTTTCAGGGAAACTATTTCTTGGCTGTTTTTTTATTTGTTTGTTTTTTGGAGGGGGGAAGGCAAGGCAATTGGGGTTAAGTGACTTGCCCAAGTTCACCCTGCTAGTGTTAAGAGTCTGAGGTAGGATTTGAATTCAGGTCCTCCAAACTCCTGGGCTGATGATCTATTCACTGTGCCACCTAGCTGCCCCTTGACTAAATTTAAACACTTTCTCTTCTAAGCTACTCATTCTCCCTGATTGAATACTTTTGAGTCTTCCTTCCTTCCTTCCTTCCTTCCTTCCTTTCTCTTTTTTAACTCTTGCTTTATTTCTTCTACATATTTATTTAGTCCTTGTAGAAAAAAATCTGTGTTTCCTGTGCATCTGTTAGAGTTGCTTGCTCCTTTGGGGGAGCTCTAGATTTACAATAATTTTTTTGATACAATAAATTTTTTGGTACTAATTGGTATTTTCTTTGGTTTTCTTATCTGCCTGGCTTTAGTTCCAGAACTGAAGCTCCCTGCTACAGTTTGGGTGGAATCATCAGTCCTGTTGGCTTTTTTTTTGGTTTCTGGGTTCTTGTCCTGACTTTCATTATGATTACTACTTCCTTGAATCCTTGGGGTTAAGAGTGCTATATCATCCCTTTCTCTGTTATTTCAGAATGTTATTAAACTCATATTCCAGAACATATGGGTTGTCCCTATCTGAGCACTGTAGCACTAGGTTGGGTCACTGCCTGCTGCCTACTACTATTCTCTGGGGCTTCCAAGGTCCTGGTACTTTCTGAATACTCTGGGGATTTCTCAGGGGACTCTTCTGCTCTGGCTGTATCAGGACACAAAGCCTTACAGGTTACAAGTGTCCCTTGTACTAGAAAGCTACACTGTACTGGCACTGGTTTTATGGACAGAGCCCCCTCCCCTATTTCTCCTGGACCTCTGGATAAATGATGATGATGATGTGGTGTGTGTGTGTGTGTGTGTGTGTGTGTGTGTGTGTGTGTGTGCGCGCGCACGCGCGCGCAGTAGTTCTGGAGTGGACTAAATTTACTATACTTTCTTTTTGGATTTCATGATCATTATTCAGTCAGGCACAAATGTCAGGGTTTTTCTGGAGTAGGTAGATGGGAGCTAGGCGGCTGACTCCTGTTCAGGCTGACAGTGGGAAGTGATCCCAATGATGGGATATTTATAAGGTTAAATTTGCTTCCTTCCATTAGTATTTTTGCTTAATGTCTAAAGCTGGGGCATTTATGAGTTAGACATTTAAGATCATGGGCTTTCCTCTTGTCTCCTTTCTTGGATTTTATCTCCAATGTGTCAGCTGCTAGTCTTCATTTAAATTGCCTACTTTTATGGTATCTAGTTTAGATAGACATAGGCAGTTCCCCCTCTCCCTTTTTTTTGGGTTGTTATTGTTTAAAGACTTTTTTCTTACATTTGTAAGATACCTGGCAAATGAATTCTTTTTAGCTTTTATTGATACGGTATGCTGTATCCATGACTAGGAATCTATTATCCCTATATTTTAACCTATGGTCTAAAAGCCCAAATCCTACTTTCAGATGCTGTCTTCTAATCTAGTTGTTCACTTCCCAAATCAGTTTTTCTCTTTTGTATCCCTGCTTATAATGGGCAACAGTGAAGAAAACACATGTACCTCTTTGGTACTTCAGTTTCTTGTCCAATACTTCATGATCTTTTGCAATAATTCTAGGGTTTGGGTTACTTTTTTTTGAGGTATCATTTGTACTCATATGAATCCAGAGAAATGAGTTCTACTAATTGGATTTTTAAAAAAAATTATTATTGGAAAATTTTCTGTTACGTATCCCATCCTGGCCCTAAAAAGACAAAAGACCGCTCTATTGTTATCAAGTCTACACATAACTGCCTCAGTGCCTCCGAGCAGGAAATCATAAAACCACCATTACTTTTTTACTTCTTTCTCGGACCTTTAGTGGATGATTTCTCACTTGATAGCTTTTGTGGCTCTATTGTATCATTCTTTGGAGGACAGACAGTGTCTTCTTCTTCTTCAGAGCACCCGTTCCCTCCTGTTGAAGAGCAACCACAAATCTGTTTTTTATTCTAAGTATACAGGGGACCTTCTCCTTCTTTTCTTTCCCTGTGTAACTTTAAAGTCTCCAACCTCCCAACAAAGGTCAAGTCTCCAATCTTCCCCCAGCTTCGTGTGTTGAGAGATATTCCTCCAGTCCGATCATCTTCTCTTTTGGAAAGTAAATCACACTAATTCAGAACACAGATAGCAGTAGGCTCTCGACTATGGCAGAAATAAAAACAGAGCACACAATGGAAGTAACTGCAGAATTCCCCTGGGCTCCACAATAGTTCAGTTTTGAAAGCCTTAAAAAACAAACAAACAAATAGGAACAAAAACAAAAATCTAAGGTGTGTACCTTCACCACCTAAGACTTTAGTAGCCAGTAATCATTTCTTAATTCCTTCAAAGCCTGGCCCAGCTTGCATTCTTTTAGTTTCCACAATTCTATTGCTACTCCAGATCTCCCTCCTTTTCTTACACAAACCTTGGTTTCACCAACTTGCCCCACCCACTAATCCTCTCTACTGGTTTGTTTTAACTTCCAGTTTGTTCCGTTTAACTTTTCCTACATACCCTGCTTTTCCAACAACTTTCTCCTTTTCCTTGAGACTTCCTCTTCTGGTCCTTGATCCCGGGCCTTCTCCTTTAACTCTCTGCCATAGAATCTCTAAGTAGAATTGAAACCTCTAGATCAGACCTCTAGAGAACCTGCTCTAGACTGTTTTTCTAGTTGTTCTCGATTTCTTAAAATTTCTCCCTCTCCAATTCAATATATGGAATTCTTTGCAAGCCCGAATCACCTACAGAATCTCCTCTTTATTCAGCTCTTCCTTTCCTATTCTCCTTTTCCCACAACTGTCTCCCACAGAACTGGAAGTTAAGGCAGTTAAATCAACAAAGAAAAAGGAGTCAACAATTATTTTTATAGCTGTGATGCTTCAGTTTCTCTCAAATGAGGTCAGTGGCTGTTATCCCCTGATATTGCTTAACTCTGCATATGTCTTGTATGTACTTTGGTATTTATATTCCTTGTTTTATTCCTTGGGGTCAGTAACTCTTCTTGTCTTTTATTACATGCCCTGCACTTAGCACTGTGCTTGGCACATAATGCTAAATACAAGCTTGTCCCTTGAATGATTTAAGATAATACTCATCGCCACACTTTTAAATTTCACTAAATCTCATACTATTTTCAAACAGCTCCTACTCTTCAAACTTCTTTTATAAAAATGCACATTTAAAAAAGGGACACTATATGATTTCATAACTGTGTTGAACTCTCTAAAGGAAATTCAATCATCCAACAGAATGTAAGTTCCTTAATTGTTTAATTTTTGTCCTTGTAATCACTAGTGTCTTATTGGGTGCCTAAAAAATAGTATGCTTGTAAATAAATGGAATTTGGGGAACCTGCAGCCTTGAGGCCCACATGTGGCCTGGAGGCATCAGTCTTAGACAATTGCCAGGGGGTAAAGGGAAGTTAAATGTTTTGCCCAGGGTCATTCAACTAAGTGTAGTCAGCCTTTGATATTAGCCTGACTCCAAAGCCCATTCTTTATCCACTTTGCCATACTGCCTAGCTTTACCAAATATAAATAAATAAATAAATTACCCAAAAGAAATAAAATAAAACCTTAAGCATATGCATATCTATATTGTTTTGTTATTTGCAAAATAAATTTCTCAAAAAATGGGTGAGGTAGTACATTTCTTAATATATATCTAACACATGTGGAAAATGAGATTCAGAATGGGAAATGACATGTCCTTGTTGACACACCTAGTAAATGGTAGAACAAGCAGCCTCTGATTTTAAGTTTGCTGACTTTAAGTCCAGTGCTTGCTCTTTCCTCTAAATCAGGTGGTTCTTGCTTTCCTGATGTGTCTGTGATGCTATGCGCATATAGAGAATTTGGTATTGTTGCTATAGAGCTGACTATTCAGTTCTTGGATTATCTAGGTTCACTACCACTTGCCTCAATTCCATTTCACTGCTCATTAGCACTTCCTCCCATATGTGTACACGCCCAAGGAAAATAAAAGAGAACATTTGAACCAGTTTTATTCCCTTTCATCATCTGTTTAAAGGTCAACTGTGGAGAAGACAGAAACTGTTAACTCAAATGAAATTTAGGAATTATTTACATTTTCATTTTGGTACACAATTACTAAAAATCTATCTTTACAGAAATTCCTTTAAAAAACACTAATGTGATGCAAGCTTTTGGAAGTAAACAGTCTTTAATTCATACCATTATGCTTCATACTCAGTGAGCTGAGATGTCCTAATTAGTGGCCCTTTAATTTTCTAGATTCTTTTGATGTTCTCACATTAATTTAACCAACTCTCAATTATCTGTGTTAATTGGGTGAAGCAGGGGTTCAGATAAACTAAAACTACTGGATAATCCTCAAACCCTTTATATTTGGCTTTGAAGTACATTATATGACTTGTCTGGCAGCCGATTTACCCTCCTAATTCTGTTTGGCTTAGCCTAATATTAAGATGTGTTTGCATTCCCTAAACACAAAGTGGCTGTTGACAGAGGAAGGGCAGTTTAGAAAGCCTACTGGATATGGAAAAAGTCAATTCTGGGATCAACAGAAAATCCACAGAATGAACAATTTATATGTGGAGAATCGAGGTTGCCAGTGGTTAAATTCTTCCTGAAAAAAAGCAGAACAAGCACAATGTTTCTGAACAGTAATCCTAACAAATTGCACTTACATATATGTAATCTATAAACCTGGCTCAGATACCAAGGCAAGCCTCATGTTCAGACCCTGTTCCTTATACAAGATCAGAGGGCCCTGTACCCAGGCCCTCTATCCTCTACCCATAGGAAAAAAATAGATATTTTCTCTCTCTCTCTCTCTCTATTTCGATTTCCCTTCTACTTCCCCACAGGGTCCAATATAATATTCTATATCCAAAGATCATATAGTAAAAGGTTGATGGCTCCTCTTATCCATGCAATCTTACATGACTTCCTATGACATACTTATGGGACCTGCTATTGATGCAGCTTGTAAACCCTCTATCCTTTTATTGGACAGCTTTCATAGCTTCTACAGGGCCCCCCCCCCCAAAGTCTTGCTGAAGTTCTAAATTATTAAAGCTTGAAATCATTAAGCTATTGACACTTAAATCTGCCATAAGACTTTTGGGACACTCTGTGTAGCACTTTAAGATTTGTAACATATTTTACATACATGCATACATACATATATACACACACATATGTTATCCTATTAATTTCTTACAATAACCTGTGGTAACACAAATATTATCCCCATTTTGCAGATGAGAAAATTGAGATTCAAAGAGGTTATATAGCATACTGGTGGCTGCAAAGCTAGTATCAGAGGCTGGAATCACCCAGGTCTTTTTGATTTTATGTCTAGCATTCTTTATGTCATGTTGTTACAAAATACCAAAAGTTAATGTTGTGTTCAGGCATTTTTTTTTAAAGTCATGCCTGACTCTCTATTATTCCATTTGGGGTTTTCTTGGCAAAGATACTGGAATGGTTTGCCTTTTGCTTCTCCTGCTCATTTTACAGATGAAGAAACTGAGGAAAATAGGATTGAGTGACTTGCCTAGGGTCACAGAACTAGTATGTGTCTGAGGCTGCATTCAAACTTCGGTCTTCCTGACTCCAGGCCCTAGTGCTCTTATCTGATAACTGCCCTCAACAACATCAGTACAATACAAATAAACTGATAAAATACTAGTCAAGCTGTTAAAAACCAGCCATTGAGTAGTCCTGGTTATGTTGGCTGAAAAAGCTCATTACCTGGAGGTCAGCAATCTAGCGATGTTTGAGCTTCTCCAAACTTAGTGAGGCTGGTCTTCTAATGACAGTCATACCTACAGTTCATTCCACTGGTAGGACTAAGTTCAAAGCCTTTGTTTTGTAGTTGGACCTGCCAGAGTTTATGTTCCATTGGCTTAGCCTTGAGAATCCAGGGACACTTTCATTCTGCAATAAGGCACTAAAGAAGGGTGTGAGTAGAGGTCTTGTCCCACTTAAGAAAAAAAAAAAGGAACATACATAAATCTTACCTTATGATGCCATAAATTACCTTCCTTAAGGTTTGGCTGAAAAGACAAAGAAGGACGATCAGGTACTTTTCACCCACATAAATGCACAATAGCTGAATGCCTATCTGATTCCCAATAGTTAGTGTCTGCCTTAAAAAAACTCTGCTAGGCTAAAAAATGTTTTGCATAATTTTAAACTGGAATTGTGCCTACATTTTCATGATTTGCAGATTTCCTTTAAATATTAGATTGTAAGTGATAAATTTAGAAAATGTGCTTTTCAGACATTTGATGACAACCTTTATTTTTAAAAAATGTCTGTATGGAAAATATGATTACATGTATTAAGCAAATTTTTTAAAAAGTTATGATCCAAAAATTTGTGCTAGATGAACTTTGTCCCTGGTGTGATTAGGGAACATATTGGAGATGTTCACATGTTTATTTTTATTTCTGAAAATGAAACTTATGTCAAATAGTGACAGATTTATGTATATTTATTCTTTTCTAAGCACATTTATTCCATTTTTATAAACTTTTTTTTTCAAGTGAGCTGTTCAGAAAACAGGTAACAAAAAAAAATTCTAACCAGATCTGAGTTAATATTTTCTCATTTTTCAATAGAAAAAAAAGATTTTTCCTTTTAAGTGGGATTCTTTTTTTTTTTAATTGGGGTAAAATGATATGGCAGGTTTAAGTTAAAAAATCTGCTTCTGAGACACATACTCACATTTCTAATGTTTTCCTAATATCACCTGGTCCTAGTAAGTTTCTTAACAATTTCCTAAGCTACTACTCTTTAGAATTATCATGTTCTTAGTATTCTTTGTAAGCAAGAAAACACACATTTTTGTGAATTTTAATCGTTTTAGATCATTCCAAATAAATGCCCTGGTTTTTTGTTGTTGTTGTTTTTGTTTGTTTGTTTTTTTAGTAGACAATAAAAACATCAGTTTGGTGTCAGAAAAGTCTTATGAATGGATGGCCCTTCTAACTAAGATATGTTTGCTCCTGGCCTTTTGGATCATGGCATTTGAAAGCATTACCAGGGAAAGAAAATACTTGTTTTTCATTTTACTTTTCCCTCTTAGTATTTCTTTTTATTGTTTGACATCTTTTTATCACTAACAGATGTGCTCAGCTTTAAACTATCCCACACATTATTTGGTGCATGCTTTCAGTTTACAAAAGAATAATAACAGCAAAATAATAAAACAACAGTAGTGGAAAGGCCCATCTGGAATCAGATCTACAGGGAGAGATGCATTATGAAAATCCTTAGGTGGGGGGGGGGGGCGGTTCTTTCTTAATAAGCATTCCAGTATGTAACCCCACAGCAATCTGTGTGTGAGCTTTGCATGAACAATCATTTACAGACATGGAACAGAACTAACACATGGAACTGTCTCAATCTAACAGATGGAATATCTTGAAGTAGAATGCCAACTTGAGAGACAACATTTAGGGGCCAGGTTGGGGGTCCTTCCATACATATTGACCCTTTATGCAGGTAGAGCTGTTAATTAGCTCCCTTGCCCAGTGTTTGTTGCTAGAGGAGTTTCAGTTACAGTATTGTGGTGAATCATTTCCTTCTACAGCCCCTGGTGATCAATCATATGAGGGCCTTGACTATATTTTAACACCATTTTTAAGAAGAAAAAGTTCCTCATACTTAAAACACATAAAAAAGGACTTAGATTTTAGTGCAACAAATGGCATGTGCAGGGGATTAAATGTATGCCCTTCCTTATTAGTAAACATTTGACAGAATAATTACAACAGTATAGACTATAATACACAAATAAAGAAATCTGTTACTGAAAAACATCAAAATACGTAAGAAACATATTTCTGAAAATCTCCACAGAGAAGTGTAGTCCTTGGTAGTGATTATGATAAGTAGTTTAAAAATCAGAAATGCTGTCAAATAAATAAGAAGGTTTCTCTTCCCAGTTTAATTTATAACAATGACATTCCTTCCTGAAGGCAGAATCAGGGCGAGTGGGGGTTGGGTCTATTTGCATTTGCTGAGACTCACAGGATTTCACACATGGACCGAGTGAGTAGAGATTATGTGGAAATACTGGCACTTGTATATTATTGCTTGTGCTACAGTGTTTTCTGATTGCCAAATCAATATCACATTGACTGTTCTTAAAAAACACAACAGGTCTGTTTTTAATAGCTTGCTAAACTGAAGAAATTACAGCTGTTACATAGAAAATGGTCACCTTTGATCCGCTGATCTACTTAGAGGAGTGTGTAAGAATGAGTTTGTAGGCTAAGAGATCATTAACAAATTAAGAGAAAAAGGAAGGGAACATTGAGTTACAGAAATACAGGAAGTCTGAGGCTTATTTCAGTTGTTGGAACATTTGATATTGATTTTTAAAAGTTTCAGTTGTCTGGGGATTCCTTTCCCCCTCCCGCAATGGGATAATGAAATGCTTGAAATTAAAACATAGATAATAGTAAATACATAATGAATCAATACTAAAGTAAAATTCTATAGTATAGCATTTAATTTTGCAATGAGTAATTTCTTAAATATGCTGTTATAGTAAATTTTTGTTTAATTTATGCAATTAACTGAAATTATATTTATTTCACTATTTTGCATGTCATAACATCTTAGCTGTTGGGCCTTTTAAATTTTTGCTTGTTTGTTTGATTCAACAAACTTCCGTCAGAAATTGTGATTATTTTAAAGTAATTGCAATTTTTCTTTTTTTCATTTTTATGGTGCTTTTTGTTAACAAACACATTAAGCACAATTTTCCCTTTTTGCAAAAACATGCAAAAAAAATCACACAGCTAATTATGCTTATACTCTACTTCCTGTAGGTCCCTTAGCTTTTTTCCATTCATAGTCCCTAGACACAAACAATAGAATACTAAGACTTAGGTAACCTACTACATAACTGAACCACAAAAAAGAATAACTCCTGCTCTTCCACCCCCTCCCCCAAACACACGTAGGAAGTTTAATAGGACTATATTTGTCTCTAGTCTCATGATCTCAATCCCTAGGCATTACAGATTCACAGAATGTTGGAAAGAAACTGAGAGATCATTTATTCTAAGCCCTTCATTTTACAGTTGAAGAAAAGGGGACTGATATGTCATTTGTCCAAGAATTAGTAGCAGAGCTGGAGCTAGAGCCTGAGTCTTCTACTATCCAGTGCTCTGCAAACATGGCTCTATTTGTTGGTTTTCATTGGTCCTTGATCATTTTCTAAGATGATTCTCTTTTTTAAGGGGTAAACACTTTTTTCTCTTTATTTAAAACAGCAACAACAACAGACCTAGTTGCCTGTGTCTCCTTATTTTCCTATGAGTTGATATGCTTTTGTTTGACAGTACAAATGAAAATCTACTCCTCTGATTTTTATCATGTAAATTCCAATGTAGCATGCAAAGGCTGGGAACTGAAAAGTTTCTGTAACAGTGATCTTGCCCCTTTGGTTATATGACCCTTCATAAATCCATACCAGAGGCAGCATAGTCTGTCTGTGACTCAGGTACTTTTGATGAAGATGCATAAAGGTAGGAATAACAGAAGTTCAAAGTATACTAACACACACAAAAATCCATCCATGGTTGGAGCTGAAAGTAGTTTGGTCATTTCAGGTATTTGGATTGATAATTTTTTTTTAAATTCAGCTAATAGATTTTATGGATATTTTTTCTAGGAAAAAAATCACACTTAAAAGGTCTAACAAACTTTAGAAATAGTAGGTGCTTAATATGATTATAGATTTGGAGCTGGAAGGGATCTTAGAGATTATCTAATCCACTCATGCTCTTCTCTTTCCTCTCTGGTGAGGAAATTAAAGCCCAAATAGATTAAATAACTTGCTTAAAATCACTTTAAGTACCACAGCCAGGGTTTTTATTTTGGTCTTCTGACACCAAATCTAATGTTCCTTCCACTGTATGAGTGTCGAATATAATTGAGATTAATGTATTCATTGCCACTTATCTGTAACAAAACAATGATTAAATTTAGGATATTTTTATTTTCTCCATGAAAAAGGGAAAATCTGATTTTGTCTTTCTTTTCATAATTAATAGCTAAGCTAAGGAGGATAAAGAGCAAACTTGTTAGCTAGGCAGCCAAAGATATTCACAATGTGTTTAATTTAAAACTGACAACCCCCCCCCCCCCCCATAGTCATTCAATGATTTGATTTCAGCTTGGAAAGAGTTCTGCTGAGGTATAATCCTTTAGGGATCTGTGTAATTTTATTAGTAGAGTGGATCTCCTTATCTTTCTTATTGTAAAAGTGCAGCAGCCACTGACTGTTTGGAAGCTTTGAACTGCTCAGTTTCTTACCTAGGCCCCTTTGCCCTTTCTTAGGAAGTCCAGAGTAGCCCCCTGCCCTAGGAGGGTCACCATGTTAGTAGCAGACAGTACAGACACCTTATTGCCTTAAGTTACTATCCCTCCAAATTTCTAAGCTCCAGGGATCCAGCGGCCTCAGCTTCTCTGATAACTGGGATTATAGTTGTGTCTACTGCTTTTAAAAATTTTTTAGCAATGACTTGAATGACAGTAAAGAAGGCATACCTTTCAAATCTTCAGATGAGAGATGAAAGCTAAGGAATAGTTAATATGTTGAATACAAAAGGCCTTAAAAGCCTTAGAATAATTGGCCCCACTGAATAAAATGAAATTTAGTAGGAATAGATGTAAAGTTCTACTTTAGTTCAAAACATCAACTTCACAATTCTAAGATGGAGGAAGTTCAGCTAGATAAGTTTGTTTGAAAAGGATTTGGGGACTTTAGTAATACTTTACTTTCAAACTGCAGAAAACAGAATGTCTTAATCATCATTTTATTTTTGTCCATTTCTTCCTAATACCACTTCCATTTAATCTCATGTTATATCTCTAGAGACCCTTGTGAGTTAGTACTGAGATTTTATAGATAATTAGTATTGTATAATTATCACTTCATTTGGAAAAATATCAATTTATAAGATTTCCTCTAGAAAAATAAATAAAAATAATTTTTAACTGGCTACTTTCTTCCAGAAAAATGCTAACTTGAATCATATTTATTACCTCATTGTGAACCATTAGACTGAAACAGATTTACTGAATAAGTTACTCTGCTGATTGTCAGAAGTAGACTAAATCATATATATTTTTTAAACTATATTGTTACAAGGCTCCTTTTTCTGTGTGAGAGAGGATTCTTTAGGGACCCTAGCAGAAAGGGAACCTCTTCTAAAGATATTTTTCCTAAGCTTCACTTTGATCATTAATTCAATCCTACCATTGATTTATGGGAGATGATAAACCATATTATCTTATCTTTCTCTTTTTTTTTTTAAGCCATGATATACATGCATAAAGATCTTTTCCTAACTGAATTTCAGGTTTTTTTTTTACACATACTTGGGCTAATCATTTTATAAACTTTAAAACCTTTTTGAGATTTAATATGTTGCCTAAATTTCAAAAGACAACATCCAGTATAGTTTTTAGATTAAAGAGTTTTCAAATTATACAAGTGAAAAAGGGGAAAATTTCTTTTGAAGACACTTAACCTAGAGTGCTATCCCTAGGAAAGGTTGTGTTATTATGTATTAAAACACACCAGAGGCCATTTTTCACCATACTAAAAGAAATTTGCATAGGTCATTCTTATTAATGCTAATTGGATTTATGACTATAAATATATCACATTTGATAAGAAAACAAAAGACCACCAAAGTCTCTCTCATACATTAATATAATTTGGCTCTCTTAAAATATGACTTACATTAAAGAATCCATACAATTAGAACTTGAAGGACCTACTGTACACATAATAGAAAGTATAATTAAATTGTATTTGTCATAAGCATTTCCACGTGCCACTCAGTGTTAAACAACTGAGTAATGCAGGCTAGTTTTAATAAGCCACATAAACTTCCATTTTACATCAATTATGTTCCAAGAGATATATTTTCTCCCTATTGTTAAAACTTTTACTACAATATTCCATGTTGAAAATTTTATTGTTCATTCTAATACTGTATGTCTTATTAATTATTGTTTCCAAAATTAAAATAATAACTTTCCCTTATGTAGTGCTTAAAAGTTTATAAAGCACTATTTGGTAGGAACAAAAAGGATTTATCAGAACCAATTAGAGCCTTAATGCCTTAGTTTCCTTATCTGTTAAATTAAGGGGTTAGACTGCTAAGTGGTCAAGTGGATAGAATGTTGGGCCTGGAGTCAGGAAGACTCATCTTTCTGAGTTCAAATCTGGCTTCAAACACATACTAGTTGTGTTTCCCTAGGTAAGTCTTTGAACCCTGTTTGCCTCAATTTCCTCATCTGTAAAATGAGCTGGAGAAGAAAATGGCAAACCACTCCATTATCCTTGCCAAGAAAACCCCAAATAGTGCCATGAGAAGTCAGACATGACTGTTAGTCTCCAGGGGTCCTTCAAGGTACCAAGCTATTAATAATAATAATAGCTAACATTTAGATAGGACATTATGGTTTGCAAAGCACTTCACGTATATTACCTCATATGATGCTGACAACAACTCTGCAAAGTAGTTACAATTATTTTCCTCATGGGTAAACTGAGATTTGAAGAAGTTAAATAATTTGCCCTTGATCACACAGTTTAATAGGTATCTGAGGCATATTTGATATTAGGGCCACAGTTCTACCTAGGACAACCAGTTGCCTCTCAGTCACACAATTTAGTAAGTATTTAGCAAGCACCTATTATGTACTAAACTTTGTTGGTACACAGACAAAAAAGAAACAGTGTCCGTCCTAGAGGATCTTAGATTCTATCAGGAAAAATTAGTATGTACATGTGTACACGCATATGTTCACAAATGTAAATATATAAAACACATAAATAAAAATAATGGGGGCAGCATTGTACTGGGGGAATCTTGAAAGGACTCATGTAGAAGGCTGAGCTGAATTTTAAAGGGAATAAAGTGTTCTAAGATGTAGAGGTGAGAGAGGAAGGCATTCTAAAAGTGGGAGAAAGCCTGTATCTAGGCACTGAGACAGGAAATGGAATGTTGAATGTGAGGAAGAGAAAGAACATCATTTGGGTTGCAAAAGTAGATTAGAGGCAGTTTGTTAAAAGACTTTAAATGCCAAAGAGAGGCATTTGAGTTTAACCCTTTAGGTAATAGGGAGCCATTAAATTTATAGAGTAGGCAAGTAGGGAAGTGATATGGTCCTGCAGACCTGTGCTTTAGGAAAATAATTTTAGAAGCTATGTGTTGAATGGACTGGAGAGGAGGGAGGTTTGAGACCTGGGAGATCACTGAAGAGGGTATTGTAATAGTCCAGACTGTAGGTGATTATGATCTGAACCAATGTGATTATGGGAATAGTGCAAAGGGAAGGGGATAAAGACTAGCTTTGTGGAGCTAGAAATAAGAGTTAACAACACTGGCTATAGTGTGGAAGAGAGTAAATACAGTAACTGAGAATGATTGCGAGTCCTAGAAGGATAGTGGGACCCTTTAGAGCAGCGGTTCTCAACCTGTGGATTATGTTTAATTTGTAGCAATGAAAATACATCCTCCATATCAGATATTTACATTACAGTTCATAACAGTAGCAAAATTACAGGTATGAAGTAGCAACGAAAATAATTTTATGGTTGGGGATCACCACAACATGAGGCGCTGTGTTAAAGGGTCGCCATTAGGAAGGTTGAGAACCACTGCTTTAGAGAAATGGGGGAGTTCTGAATAAGGGTGGCTTTGTGGTCTTGGATCCTTAACTAGGGCAGGGCAATCAGAGCTTTGTCTTAGGCCCTAAGGCTTAGGGTATCAAAATTTAGCCGACCTGAACTAGCACTTAGAAAGGATTGAGCTTAGCATTTATTCAGCAAGAATAATGAGTTAAAAGAGGAAGTTATCTGGTGGTGTGCTGGTGAGCCACTCCCTTATCTGGACTAGCCCTGCCCTACTCTGAACCCTGGTGAACTCCCCAGTGAAAGCCTCACAGTATCCTAGATCTTTACACAAACTGGGTTCTGTGCCATGAGGTCCAAGGTCTTTTCCCAAAGTCCCCCGCTATCCTCACAATGCTTTTGTCATTAAAAAAAAAAATAGATTTGAGGGAGCCTTTAATGTTGCCTGCTTCAAATGTATTTTGTCCCCTTATTCTGGCTCCTAAATGTTGCAGTGGAACATACATAGAACGGGAAAGTTTGGAGAGGCTGAGATTTGTAGTTGTAAAGTGAGTATCCATACCAGTGAAAATGCTTTGATGGATTTATCAAAGTAACCAGAACTCAACCAACTGAAGCTCTTAATTAATTAGAATCTGTTTTCTTCACTTACTCAGGGAAAGAGGGGGAAGATGATTAAAAAATAAACACAAATCCCACTGTACTATTAGATATTTATTACAAAAAGAAACTTCCTGCATTTATCAGCATAATTTCAATTGTCTATACTGTCTACTTCTGTCCATTCAATAATTCATATTCAGAAAAATAACACTATAAAATCATGCCTCACCAAAAAGAAAAAAAGGGAAATTACTCTATTACATTTCAGGAAGATTTTCAACAAGGGTTCAGACCAAAAGTTTTCTTGCTGTTTAGCAATTAATAGCACAGTCCTTAAGTGAACATTTCAGTTAAATGTGTTTTTATTAACTAATGTATTAAAAATTCCAAGTGCTCAAGATATTAAGTGGAAATCGTTTAAAAACATTTTGTGTTTAATGTTAATTTAATCCTCCATAGTTAAAAATGTCATCTGCTTTTGAAAAATGAAGAAAAATCAGGTTTCTTAGCTGACCTATAGATAGTGCCCTCACACTTTTTCATGTTGCAGCATCTGAATTAGCACATAGATTTACAGAGATGTAAAGGGGTAAAAATAAACTTTTGGTACAGATGTCACAGCTTCTTTTTTGATGGTGTTACTACTGAGCCTCAATGACAAAATCAGTTTAGACTTCTCACTAAAGGTTGGTGATTAGTCAATAATAGCAATAGTTTATGTTTATATAGTGCTTTAAAGTTTACAAAGAGCTTCACATACTTTATCTCATTTAATCCTTACATAGCTCTGAGAGTAAGGTACTATAAGGTATTGTCATCCCCATTTTACAGACGAGAAAATTGGTTCAGAAAGATTAAGTAATTAGCTCAGGGTCCTAAATGTTCAATTACCAGAGGAGGATTCAAACACAAGTTCTGACTCCAGGGGCCATGTTCAATTAATGTTCTTCCTATTATACCTGCCTCAGTCAACAAATTAATAAGTTGTTGTCTAATGTCAATGGAATGCATAATACAGCAATATAAAAGATGTTAAGACTCTGTCTTCAGACTGTGACACCAATGAAGACAAGAAGTTCAGAATGAGTTAGAACAGTGTTCTGAAAAGGGGAGCTTAAATACTGTAGAGCAAGAGCACAATGTAGTATATAGTGTTGAATTTAGAACCAGGCAGATCTGGCTTCAAAATCTACCAGTAAAGATAAATGTTAGTTGTTTGTGTCTCTACTGATTACTTAAGTTCTATGTGCCTCAACAGTTCCTTGGATTTTATTTACTACTAAGTCATAGAGGGAGAAATTTCCCCAAGTTAATCACATCCTAGATCCTACTAACTCTAAAAGGCAGGGAAGAAAAGATTGTGAAAATAGAATAATTCACATAAAATATTGCTTCTTTGTGTGTTCTATAAAAAAAAAACATTAAAGGGAAAAGAGAAAGGTGATTAATAGTGACCCATAACATTTGGTTAAGGCAGGACAAAGGGGATTTTGGTCAGAGTAATTTCTCAGGGACAACAGCTACTCACTCATCCCATCTTCATACCTACCCCATTCCCCTTTTGTGGAATTTAGGACTGTGATTTAATCATTGTGGGGAACTCCCAGAATGGAAACTCCCTGACCTATTCACATGGCTACTCAGCAATAACTAGTAATCTCATAGAATTGCCGGAGGGTACCGAGGGGTTAAGTGACTTGCCAATGGTCTTTGTGTGACTGGACAGGTCTTGAACACAAGACTTCCTGTCTCAAGGGCCGACTAGTCCTCTAACCATTAAGCCAAGGTTAAAAATAAAACTTGAAGGGGCGGCTAGGTGGCACAGTGGATAGAGCACTGGTCTTGGAGTCTCAGGAGTACCTGAGTTCAAATCCGGCCTCAGACACTTAACACACACACACACAAAACTAGCCGTGTGACCTTGGGCAAGTCACTTAACCCCAACTGCCCTGCCAAAAAAAAAAAGCAAAAAAAAAAAACTTGAGAAAAACTGTTGGGTTACCGTTCTGAAATCAAGCATTTCATGAAATGTATTTATAATATTAGATGAATAGATAGGTTATAAGCATTTATCAATTACAGTCACCTCACAAGGCAGTTGAGGTACTTTTACTTATCTGGTTAATCATAGGTACCACATGGTGCAAGTTATGTTCTGAATATTTAAGATCTAGTCTTTGAACAATTCCCTGTATAAGGTCTAGGAAATTTACACGTGGGACTTAAATGTTATCAATTCAGTTCATCAACCATTTATCAAGCCCCTGGTATGTACCAAGCCCTAGACACAGACGAAAAAAAAAGGGCACAGCCTTAACCCAAGGAACTTCTGTTTTACTGGTTAGCTTAGTGAAATGAAGCTTGAGAAAATTCAGATGAAAAAAGAGGAAGAGAAAACTGCTATATTAATAACGATATAATTTCTCTCTTATATAAGTAAATGTTTCAGTTATGTTTTTTTTTTTTAAGCTGTAGGATTTCTAAAGTAAGGAGTGGAAACACACCTTGAATATACCTTTTGAATTTCATTAGTCAGAAACAACATAAATCCAATGAGAAGGCACAAATCATAAAATTATGGGCTTCCAAAAGATTGTACCCAATATGGCATTGGTCTATGTAAGTCAAATTTCTGAATTATATTGATTTGGTTCCAAACATCATTCCACCATCTGTAGTGTTTAATACAATCTCATATATACTACCAGAATAGATTTTTGGGTGGAAGCTGGGCCCACTTATAGACATTCAGAAATCTTTGTGAATCAAGCCAGTAATGATTTATTGAGTCCACATATTTAGAAAAAGAGGAAGGGAAAACACAGTCTGTAATAACTACCTCACAGAGTTGTTGTGAAGGGAGAGTTCTTTGTTAAATCAAGAAGTGCTATATAAATGTGTTTTTTATTATTATATTCCAACCACCATCAGCTTTCCTAGCCAGCCATGTACTACAGAAAAAAAAAAAGAATCCATTCCTAGGTTACAGCATAACCACACAGGTTTATTTATTGCTAGCCAAAACATTTGTTTACTCTCCTGTGGACAAAGCCTTAGTCTTTATGCCAGATTGCTCCTGACAAATGGAATGGGTAGTCAATATTTTTGGGTCAAACATAGAATGGTTTATTTGTACCACACTACTGTCCAAGTTTTGCTGAGCTTGGGCCATAAATATTCAATATCTAATTGGAAGACGGGCCTATCTAAGGACCACACCCACTGCTGTTCCACAAGAAATCTGGAAAAAATCTAGCTCCCTGGCCAAATAGTTGCTGCACCAGAACTGGTTAATCACAGGTTCCAAAGAGGAAGAAACAAAAAAGCTCACTTGTGGCTTAGTCCTGCAGGTGTGAATGTAATTTGGTGCCTTCAACAACTGTGAGTACAAAATGGGAGGCTTAACTCCTTACACATTTTGGCAAGCAGTTCTTCTCACTGGCCTTTGTCATAGCTGACTGTGCCCACACACTCTCCAGAGCTGGAAGCTAACTTTCTGACAGCTTTCTGGATTTAGACAGCTCTTGCTTTACTTTCTGCATTTGCTTTTGGCACAGGTAAAGAAGGAGGCGAGAGAGAAAGGGCACAAGCAAATTTCAAAAATCTTAGGTCATTACATAAATGATTCAGTGTTTCTTTTTGGAAAAATGCAATATAGTGTTATCAGAAGTCATTTTAAAATGGTGTATGTAACATTCAAGAGTGCTTTATGTTGCTATAATGCAACCTTCTACAAATCTACACCCTTTATTTTTATAGCCTAGAAGGAATTTCATTCAGTAGACAATGTGTACTTGTTGAAAAATAAAGTGTGATAAACTCCAACACAAGGAACAGGAAGTCTGAAGGAGGAAGTATAAGGGTTTTGTTTTAACTTTAAGTATTTATATTGTTTCTAGTCTCTATTCAGAAAAAAAAAACAGTTCCCCCCCACCAACCTCCTCCCCAATATACATCCTATGTAATATATGGGAGCAGTATAGGTTAAGACCTCCATCTCACTTAGCTGCATCCATTGAGAATCTAACACTCAAAATGTCCTGAAAGTGCAAAACACCTAAGCATTTAAAAATGAATACCTCTAATCCAAGTGGGGTGGGGGTGGGGGTACAGGTGGGGGTGAGGGATGGGAGGGAGAGAAACAAGGAAGTACATATTGCAATTCGAGAATGTCAGTTGTTTTTTTTTAAATTACAGAAAGACAGTCCTGATATTTCTTAATGTAGAAAAATATCCATTCTATATGCATTAGTCCTATGGTATCCAGTCTCTGAGTTGTAAACACAAGAAGATGTCTCAGCTGATTCATTACTGGAATAAATGTTGTTTCTCATGGTAAAGGCATGCAAATACAGTTTAAATTGGTGAAGGAAGACACATTAAATCAGTAAATAAAGTTAAGCATGTTGCTGTGGCTACCTCATACTTCTATTTTCAGCCTGCTTTATCTTTCTTAAGGAAGGAAAATCCTAAATTTCACCTCACATTCAAAAAATATAATTCTCATAATAAAGCACAACTGTTTAGTAAAGTTAACAAGTAAAAGTGCTTACTGTAGCAAAATGTGAAACACGTTGAAAACAGTTTGTAGATTGTAGAGAGAAAACATGTGACTAGCCTCAGGTCAATTTTACCAAGAAAATTACACAATCAAACTTGTTGTCACTCATGTCTGTTGTGGTAAGGCAGTGCTGAGCCTGTTACTACTCTTGTTACAAAAGTCTGCCTTACCTTAATAGCAGAGGACTGTTAGGGATGTCAGAAAAAAGACATCCATGTTTTCACATCACCCAGAGCCAAATATAGAGAGAACTTAACTTAGCAATGAAAGACCAAAAGAGGGAAAAGCCAAATGGCAAACATGTGTACCCAACACTAAACCTTGGAAGAACTAGTAATTCTATAAATTAAAATACCCAAATTGCTCATTATCTTTGTGGAATGAAAATAGAATTATCCAGATTTCATAGCTGTTTAAGTTATATACTCTTGATAAAAACACTTTGGAAAAACATTTATTATAATTGCTTATCCCTGTTAAGGGACAATATGAGCAAACAAGGGAAAAGAATGAGCAAAGTACATGCTTACTCATGACCAGAATGGATTTTAAGAAATACTTTAAAGGAATATCGAAATTAATCATGTGTGTGAATTGTACTATGAGGAAGTCATAGAGCATATCATTAGTAAAGAAATCCCAGTATCAATCCAAGCTTACCTACTATGTGCTAGGTACTGTACTAAGTGCTGTTAGGTCAGGGTATTCCATACACATTGACCTACCTAGATCTGCTCCACTTTTCTTGGCTTTAGCTCAGTTCCTTTTTGATTCAACATATTTAAAACAAAAACAAAAACAAAGCAAACATACAAACAAAAAGAAGAGAAATAAGCCTAAGAGATATTTATATTTCATTTAACAACTGCTTTTTGATTGCTGCAGAGATTCTGGGGAATAAACTCAGAGCTGAGATGGAGTAGTTGCAATAAAGTGTTCTTTTTGAATGACTACACTAGAAAAGGCTGATTTCTCTGAAGGAAGTGAGAAAGGAGTAGAATAATTAGAGGGCTATCCCTGAGTTTAACAGAGAGCATGTCTAAAAATTTTAGTCCAAAAGAGCAGTAACGTAATTTTATTTCTGACAGTGGCTTCATCTTTCTTCTAAATCCTTCTTTTAAACTCAAGGAGTTTAGCAGTTCTACCAAAGCTAATAAATTTGTTTTTTTGTGTGTGAAAATCGCAATATTTGTGTATGGCTGTCTTCTACCTTGATTATATGCTGCCAACTGCTGAGAGAAAAGGCAGCTACAATAATTGTGCTGAGAGTCTCTACATTTATGAGTTCCAGTTCAATCAGTAGTAGTAATTAAAGTTATTATATTTTTATTCACACCCCAGTTTTCAGAGATATTCTCCAAAATATGTTTCTGGGACCTCAGCTGTAGTTTTTCAGTGATTCAATGTTGTTTGTATAATTCCATTAGAATTATAGACTAAAAGAGCTGAAAGGGGACTTTTAAAACATACTGAGTTCAGTCCATCATTTAAGGGGAATCTGAGGCCTGGAGAGATGAGGTCACTGAAGACAATTTGGGAATTTTGCTTAATAATTGTAATATGTCCTAAATCTTACATCATCTCCTGTAGTGATTTTTAACAATAAGGTAACATTTTACAGGCCCTGGAATAGAAACAAAGTGAGAATATGAATCTTCATACAAGAACCTTAAGCATTATTTTGCTCTTCAAGGGTTTTCACTTAGTTATAATGGTGTATGCCACATTCTATCTTCTATAGCATCTCTGTAGATATAGTTCCAACACTTCTTCCCACACTACTGGAAGATGCAGTACTGTAGGCATAACATGGTGCTGTGTACCCTGTAGGAGCTTTATAAATATTCATTGAATTGAATTAATTGAATGCTAATCTAGTCTGTCTCACCAAACTTCATGCATGGAGTGGATCTGCTTTTGTTTAAGGTTTGGTCTTGATGCCTCTGATAAACCTGAAAATGAGTTTTGGATAATGTTCACCCCTCAATCTGCTTTTAAGATCCCTTCCAGCAAGACCTATGATAAAGTGATTGATTTACCATCTACATTTGAAAGTGATGTTTTTAAACTTCCGTGCAAAGAACAAAAATAAGTTTGAAAAGTCACTTTAATTGATTTTGAATTGTTCAATGATTTGACCTCATGTATTCTTTAAAATATATTAATATAGTTTGTTTTGATGTAATAGGTACTTCACAACAAATATCTAAACAGTATAATTTACATCATGATAACCTTTATAATATGTTTAATAATTTTTAATGTTAAGAAGGAAGCGAGGCACACTCTCTAGAGAGAAAAACCCAGTATTGATTTTTAGTAGAAAGAAGGGATGCGTGTGTCCTTAACTTTGGCAGTATGGTACTATCATTGACTATCACATTTGATCAGAGTTTTGTTGCCTCTCAATAATGACCTTATTTACATTGTTGTAGTCTTTGTGCAGTTTTTTCTTTTGGTTCCACTTTCTTCAGTATGCATCATTTCATAGAAATTGTCCATGTTTCTCTGAATTCTTCATATCATCATTCCTTTACAGCACAATAGTATGGGATTATTTTAATATGTTATGGCTTATTCAGCCGTTCCCAATTATTTGGCACATACTTTGTTTCCAGTTTCTTGTTATCACAAATTATGCTACTTTGAACATTCTTGTATATGTGAACTTTTTCTGTCAATAAGCTCCTTGAAAAAAAATCTATGTATTTTTGCTTATTTCTACACCAAAGCATCATTATCATCATTATATTTGACTAGCCTCCATTGGTACTCTATTTCTTCATATCAAGGAGCTATAAAATTTATATAGTATGTCAGATTGTCAAGAAATGTAAATATTTATAAGCAATTTAACACAAATAATTTAGACCACAAAATCTGACATTCATTGCAGAAGAAATAAAAACATGTAAGAATCTTGGGGGAAAGCCAAATTAAAATTCAACTAAGAGATTTCATCTATTTATTTTTAAATGGATATGGATATATGGCTAGATAGAGTATGGATAGCTCTTGTTTTTATGTTGCACTTATTTCCTGATACACCCTTCTGATTGAATTCTTCCGTTTAACAGGGAAAAACATTTAAGCAAAATCGAGTGATACTGAATGTATGACAGCATACACAACTTTAAGCATTCTGTAGGCTTCTAGTAAGAGACAGGGAGTGTATTTTATCATCTGTTGCAGGACTGAGGTGTGTCACTGAAATTAATCTGTATTTGGCTTCTTAGTGTAGTTGGTTGTTGTTTTTTTTTTTTGGTATGTTTGTTTACTTTATTGATTGTCTTCCTGCTTCTGCTTATTTTTCTCTACATCAGTTCATATAAGTGTTCCCATGTTTCTTTTAATTTCTTGTTTGTGTCATTCTTTCATTCTTTACAGGGCAGTAGTATTTCATAATATTCATATGCTACACTTTCAAAGATAAATTTAATTAACATTTAAAATCATTTGCTATGTGCAAAAGTATTTTTTCTAATTGATAGATACAAAGATGGAAAAAATCTATATTGTTCCTGGTCTCAAGAAGTTTACAATCCAATAGAAGGTACTTTGGTACTCTGTACACACACACACACACACACACACACACACACACACGTTACATGGTAGAATATGATGGGGTAAAGAAAAGTTAAAGAAGGAGGGATTGCTTTCAGCTAGGCAATCAGGAAAAGCTTTATGGAGGAGGAAGTACCTGAACTGGGCAAAAGATTTCAACAGGTGGAGATGGAAGGAAATTCATTCTAAGCACAGAGGATAGACTGGGTGCTTTGGTGGTGCAATAGGGAAAAACAAAACCCGGGAACTGCCAGTAGTCTAGTTGGCCAAAACTTAGAATATCTGGAATGTATAAAGGGAAGGAGTGAAATAAGACTGAAAAGGGAGGCTGAAACTAGGTTGCAGGGAGCCTTATATATCAGCTTAAGTAGTTTATACTTTATCTTCCAGATAATCATTGTAAACCAAGACACTGTAGTTTGTTTTTTTCTTTTTAATTTGAGAAAAGTCAAGATAAATACAGTTATCTTTATAGTTTCTACTGAGGACATTTGAAAAAACTTCTAGTCTCTAAGACTAAGGAATTAAAATATCTAATGATGCACTGATAGACTTAATAGGTAAAAAGCATATCAAAAAGGCCAGCATGCCCCTTAGGACACTATCAGAGTGTTGTATAGGCTTCAGGCCAAACTAAATGTGGAGAGAGAGGTGGGTGTGACTAACCTCATTTTAAATATTTTACAGTTATATCTCTGTATTAATTAAACATTCTCACATATTGGTATAGTAGTGTTTCTAACCAAATACTAAGAAAGTTTGGTATTTTGTTGTATGTTCAGTTAAAAAAAAAGAGTGAAAACAGAAAAAAAACCATCAGTACAACGTTGGGAAAAGCAGAAAAGGACAAAAGTCACTCTCTAAGAGAAGTAAAGACAATTTCAGAAACAATTCATTCTTTAGCTTTCTTTTCATACAAAACTGATATGAGATATATGCTCAAACAATAAATTATATAAGTCATTTATTCTTTAAAATAAGTTTTTATTTATATTTTATGTTTCTTGCATCAACATAGTATCCCATGCTCTTTCACCTTCTAGAAAGCCATCTCATATGAAAAGTAGAATTTTTTGTTGAGGGGAAAAGAAATATAACTAACTAACTTGAAAAAAAAAAGAAAACATGTACAATTTCTAACACCTGTGCACCTGCCACCTCTATTAAGGAGTATGTTAGTAGTGTGTTCCAATAACTTTCTATTCAAGTCATGTTTGATCATCATAATTTTGTTACATTTACTTTTGATTTTTTGGCAAGTCATTTATTAAGTATGCACTGAAGTAGCATGGGGACAGTTGCAGAGATACAAAGTTTAGATATATCTTTGCCCTCAAAAGACAGTCTAATAAGGGACTATCAATATTGGTAATTATTCTCAAACAGATCTGCAATACATGGATAATCCATCAAAGATGCAGTTGCATAATGTACAATATTATATAAAACAGTATTATGTGAGGAATTAATTAAAGAGTTACAAAACGAATTCTGTGTGAGGTGTGCACTGGAAGGTGTGAAGATCATTACTGATCTGAGAGAATCAAACTATGTTTTAATAATGATATGTCCAGAGTTTTAAATAGGATTCAGTTTCTTTGTACTTTCTTCAGAAGAACATTGTCAAGGATAAAAATCTCAAAAATCATAATCATTAGAAAAGTGGCTTGAAGAAGGTTATTACATTTTAATTTCTTGATGAAGCCGGTACTGTAGTCACATGGCACTTAACAACATTATGACCAAAGAGAAAGTGTAGTATAGTGGAAAGGGTTCTGGAATCAAGGATAGGAGAGATAGGAGTTTGAATAATGGTTGTGATGTAACTTATGTGACAGATTATTTAATATCACTGAACCTAAATTTCTTCCACTTCAAAACAGGGTCAATCACACTTACTGTGCTTACTTTAGAGGGCTCTTGAATAGAAAGTACTTTGCAAGATTTACAACACCATAAAAACATGAATTGAAATATGGAAAGAGCATTGGGTTAAGGATGCGACCTAGGTTATGGTTTAAGCTCTGCCAATTCCTGGCTATGTTAGTTTGGACAAGTTACTTGGGCTTCAATCTCCTTAACATGTAAAATAGAGAAACAGTTACCCTAAAACACTTTGAAAATGATAAAGTACATTATGAATATGAATTATGGTTTTTGTTGTCATCATCTTCATAGTGCCATTGAATGAAAAGTAAGGAAACTGAAACATGGACAGATAACAATGGATTTATAAATCACTCAAAAAAGAACTAAAGTTCAGTTCTCTTTGATTTTAGGTGATTTTATTCCTTTAGGGTAAACATAACACTATTGTTATTTTGAGATGTACTTTATAATAAAAAAATAATCATATTTTTGTCCTATGTCATTCTCGGGCAGAAATGAATACAAGAAAATCCCTGAATTTGCCAAGGAAGTGGAGATCCCAATAGGATTGGGTTATACCTCCATAAAATAGCCATACTATGGCTGTTTTTATATGATTTTATATGATTATCTTTTAAAAGAATTATCTTATGAAGAAATAAGAAGTCTCTACAGGCAACTCAAGAGAACAGTGCACTAGTGCCTGATTATCTCTACTGAGTCCAAGTCTGAACCTTCTTTTCTTTACAGATGCAATATTCTGCTAAGTAATAAGAGTATATAGTTTAAATTCACAAGATCTGTGGGAAAGGAGAGGAAGAATACATACACACATACACACACATTCATGGAAGAAAGTAGAAGAATGGAGGTCACAAAAATGCTCTGGGGCACTGGAAAGAACACTGTCTTCAGAGTCAGAAGGCCTAGGTTCAAATATCAGCTCTGGTGCTGATAACCTTCATGACTTAAGTCATTTAACCTCTCCCAGACTTAGTTTCTTCATCTGTAAAATGAAAGGGCATAAGTAGCCAAGATCCTAAGTTCAAAGAACTAATTCTAATACACTGAGAGATAAGAGACTTAGCAAACCCAGCAGTCCTTTTATAACCTATAAAGGAAAAGCTATATTTACTCATTTCCAGAATTTTTGCATCTGTTAAATATGATACTTAAATGTGTTTGCTAATAACAGTTGACATTTGATTGAGTAAATTTAAAATTAGGAAAAATTGCCAGTGTGTTCTTGACCATAATTAAATATGGCAACTTTTAAAACAATTCTACTTCAGAAATTTACCTGGTGTTTTCTCATTGTTTGTAAGTAATGTTAGACTCCACCTAATAATTTTCGTTTAAACAATTTACCAATAATAAGAACAGGTATAGTTTTATGAAACAAGAAAAAAAACCAAGACAACTCTATTTTCAGGTCAGTGACCCCTTTAGCTGTTTGCTTCAATCTGTTATTTCATCTGGTAAATGATAATGTGAATATGACTGTAGTCATACTCTGTAGCCAACTCTGTAGTCGGAGGAGAAAGGAAAATTCAAGCACTACAGGAAATGGTGCTTCATGATACTGGTAATTAAGTAATGTAGAACCCTTCCTTCTGAGTCAGCATGCTACTATAGAGCTCTTTTGTTTCTGTGGTTATTATATGAAGCTAGAGAAATCTCCCCCCACCCCTTCCCCTTTATTCTTTAATATTTAAAATAATTTTTGACCAGATTCCTAGACTTTAAAATGTGTATTGTTTCTGGCCATATTGACTGAGTAACCCGAGGTTCTATGGGCAGACCTGAACAAAGGGTTTGGATCATCCACAAGCTTATATTTTAAGGTCCACAGCCCATCACAAAGAGTTCTGAGGATTCATAGAATTTAAAAGGCTACCTTAATCTTGTTATAAAGTAATATTCATTTCAAAAAATTATTTAAAAGAGGAATCTTCTATAGCTATAAAAACACTTTCTATAAGATTGCTAAACAACAACAAACTAACTTTAATTATATAGGCAAACGGGTGCACTTGATGAAAATGTGGTAATGAGATAGTTACCAAGCCAGCAGTAGAGCACATTCTTGATGGGGGATGGGTGCTTGTATTTCCACATTCATGTTTACTGATCATAAAGAAGGTAGGAGGAGGCCAACCTTCTCTTAGATTCTTTTCTTGGTTAAAAAAAAAAAATGGGTTGTTATGAGCACTTTGTCTTCATTTAGTAGATTTGATCACGCATGAAAATACTGTTAAATACTCGGCCACGGGACTAGCAAAAAATTGTCTTATGCCAGTAGCAGGCATTTCCTGTAAATGTAGTAGGTACTATAGTTATGCTAACAGAGGCTTAAAGCTGAGAAACTTTAGCTGATCTGTAAAAAAATTTCTTGGCTTTTTTGAGGAAATGAATGCTGTTATTTGTAGATTTCAAGTAAAAGTGACTCAGAAAATGTTAGGTAGGTCTGTACACAGGATTTTTATTTTCTTTTTTCAATAGAGCAAATACACCGACACATACATATGTGTGTTTTTACCATTCCTATTAGATTAGTTATTTCAGAGAATCCATCTGTATTGGCCCTGAAGGAGTTTATGTGGAAGATTCCTTTTTGGGGAAGACTACCTCATTAATTTGATTTTTACTGACATCCCATGATGCATATTTAATGTAAAGAGAACACAAAGAAGGAACTCTTCAAGAAAAAAAGATCCACTGAATATAGTACCTAAAAATATTAACACCAAGGAATTTTAAAAGGTATGATTTTTAAAAGTTATTTATACATATTTTGTTTTCAAAGAGTTATAAATAGCACTTGTGGTTCTGAATGGCATAAGAGATGACACTATTATTCACACTCACTTCTCAACTTTTAACCCATGTGTTAACATGGCTGTCTATTATGTTAAAACATTTACCAAAAGCAAGTGGGAACAAAAACATAATAACTTATAAATATTTTTAAGAGGACATCAGATTGCTATTAGTAAGAATGTCAACAATATGCACAAACCACGTTTAAAAAAAAAGTCTGGGAAAGCAGTGATGCAGAAGAAAGAGCAGTGGATTTGGAGTCAAAGGATTCAAGTTTGAATTTTGATTCTGCTACTTAACATTTGTATGACCTCTGGAAAGGCACTTAGCTTCTCTGGGTCTCAGCTTCCCCTTCTGTAAAATTCTGAAAAATGATTATTTCCAAGGTGTTTTCTAGCTCTTGGTTCTTTGAATTTTAACTGACTGGCTAGGATGAAATGTTATCCTAAGGAAAGGCATATAGAAAAATAATTAAGTGCGACATATTTTATATAGTCCATGAGGTAGAGAAAGCTTATATGGAGAACTCTGCTACCAGCTAGAAATTATGACTTTTTTTGGCTTGCTTCCAATAAATTATATCATTTTGTAGCCTTTCTACTTTATATTTTGCACATAACTATACGTGTTATATATGTACATATATATAAAACTATACAAGTACATGTTATTTTCCTCAGCCAGAACATAAATTCCTTGAGGGCAGAAACCATACCCTTAATCCCTTAATCTCAGGTCTTTCTGATTCCAACTGTAGCACTCTAACATAGGCTATAGCACCAGGCTATACTGATGCCAATGATAGGCTTATGTGTTAATTTGTTCAGGCTACTTTTTTTTATTAAATAAAACAAGGGAGAAGAGAGCCCAAGGTATAGACATTTGAAATTATTTGAAAGAACAAGTTAGAAAATAACATTTTTTTTTCAGGGTCTTACAAATCAGTTTGGGTTATATGGTTCAAGGAAGGAATGAACAGCTGAATGAAAAAACATTTATAACTTTAACACTTAGTGTCAAGAACTGTGCTGGCACTTGGAATACAAATACAAAAGAAACAGCCCCTTCCTCAAGGAGATTATGTTCTAATAAGAGAGAGCCAGTACATACAGGGGGAATTGTGGTCAGGAAAAAAACCTATTCTGGTTTGGGAAGTCAGGAATGGTGAGTAAACTCTTAGGGAATTTGATTAACATGCCCTTTCCAGTAGCATGAGAAGAACAGCAGATAACAATGGTAATTATGCTCACATCTTGGAGAATAGAATCACAAGATTTAAAGCCAGACCAGTGATTGCATAGAGCTTGGCACACAGCATTTAATAAATGCTTGTTGACTTGATTTTAGGGATCATTTAGTTTAGCATTAATTTTGCAGATGAGAAAACTGAGGGCCAGAGAAGTTTTAAGTGACTTGGTGACAAGTTATATAGTAGTAGAGTAAGTAAAGGCAAGTCTTCTGATTCCAAATTCAGGGCTTATTATACTTAACTTCTTTCTCTCTTCCCCAGTCTCTTATAGCTCTGTCAATCTGCCCAAAAACCAGAGGTGTTTCTTTTTTTCTTCTTCATTAATATTTTTACTTTAGAGACTAGAAGATGGGAACTGATGTGGAGCTTTTGTTCCTTACGCTTTTTCCTCTGTTGTTTTTGTTGTAGTTGTTCAGTTATGGCCAACTCTCTGTGACCCCATTTGCGGTTTTCTTGGCAAAGATACTGGAGTGAATGAGACTGGATTTGAACTCAGTAAGATGAGTCTATCCCACTGTGCCACCTATTATTTTTACAAGTCCTAAAAAGATGATGATGCCCCATGTGTTACATGGTATCTAATATATTTCTTTAAAGAATCTAAATGTCATACCTTAAGTTTTCTTTTCTGTTGTGCCATTTAGTACAAAAGTAACCTGGAAAATTTAATGCACCTGAGCAAGCATTTCATTTAAAACTGCGTGCTCTGGTCTTGTAGTGGATGGAGCATAGAGTAAGGAAGATATGAATTAAAATTCTCTTCATGACACTTACTATGTGACTATAGGTAAATTACTCATTCTCTAGTTGATTGGTGGAAGGAGTTGCCATCACAGATGCTTTGATGTATGGACACATCCATCTCATTTACTACTTGGTTGTTTTTAAGTCCTTTTTTCAATCAAATCCAACTCTTTTTGACCCCATTTAGGATTTTCTTGGCAGAGATACTGGAGTGGTTTGCCATTTCTTTCTCCAGCTCATTTCACAGATGGGGAACTGAGGTAAATAGGGCTGAGTGACTTCCCCAGATGGGTCTTCTTGACTCCAGGCCTGGTCTTCCATTCACTACAACAGTGAGCTGTCCTTACTACTGACTTAAGAGGGAATGTTGTTGGTTATTATTCCTCATGAATCCTTTCTTCCTGATTAGGGTAAGTTTTTTAAGTTACAAGGGGCCAATATCTTTCTGTTCCTTTATAACCTACCCCCATCCAGTGCCTTTTACATAGGAAGCACTAAATAAATATCTAGATGATTAAATGGACATCCAAGTAAGTTATGTGATAAAGAGTATATGTGGATGTATATAATTCTAATTATCCAGATGGTATAATTGAGGCATGAAGTCAATAGGGTTAATATCCTTTACTCTACTTGGGGTGTAGCCTGATATGATGGAAAGAGTACTGGATTTTGACTCAGTAAAGACCTGGAATTAATTTTGCAATTATAGGACCAAGGACCATTAACCTAATCTCTTTAGGAGATGAGGAGCCCCAGCTTCCTCATCTGTAAAAGAAGATAATGATACTTAACATAATCTATATCACTGGATTGTTATGAGGATCAAAGGAAATAATGTATGTAAAGCACTTTGTAAACCTTAAAGTGCTCAACAAATGTCAGATATTACTATTATTATTATTATTATTATTATTAGTTCTATAGAATACATTTAGCCCCCAAACTTACAGTACCCTAGTCACTTTCTGGACTGTACTTCCTATGTGAACAAAAAGAGCTTATTGATTAGCTTCTGAGAAACCTAAGCAAAAGATGATCAAACAAAACTAGAAGGGGTGGGTCAAGTAGAGGTGGGGGAAGGGGAAATGGGAGGGAAAAGTTGTGAAACAATCACCTGCAAATGATTTGATTCACAGTAGGTCACAGATGAGAAGTTTCTTGATTTGGAGGCCTCTGTTTTCCAACCTTTTACACTAGTAGTTCTTAACCTGGGTTCTGTGAACTTTTTTGTTTTTAAATGTTTTAAAGTATGTATTTCAACATAATTCTGTTCCTTTGTAGTTCTGTGTATTTTATTTCATGCATTTAAAAACAGAGGAGGGGTCCATGACATACAAAAAAGGTTAAGGACCCCTGTTTTAGACTGTAATAATGCGTAATTGCTGGCCACAAGATAAGAAATCAGTAGGTATCTTGAACTCCAAGAAAAGGAATGTCAGATTTGTTTTGAGTTTATTCACTGTCTCTTCCTTCTAAAATGCTGGAGAAACATATGTACTCAGAAGCATCATTTGTGAGTCACTATACACCATATAAATAGCTATTTTCCCTATGGTCATGTAATGTATTATCTGTTTGTATGACACAATTGTGTAGGTATTTTTGAACCAAAGAGACCCAACTGCCATCAAGAAGAAAAAGTATTTAATATACAAGAATAAAAATTTCCCTCAATTTTTCTTTGAGAGGATTCTTATTTCAGCATGTCATCAATTACTCTCATTTTTCTGTTTTCTATTTGAGGCACTATTGAGTTACAGAGAGAGAGGAGGAAGAAAAAGAACTATGTTCCCAGAGGGCAGTAAACTGAAAAATTGTATGGAATTGTAAGATTTAAATGCATTATTTTAAATATTCCTCTCCAAGTGTCCTTTATATACTATTTTTGATTATTTTAAATTAATTCTACACTACTAAGTACCTACTAAGTGCATCCCTAAATTCAATTAGCATATTTAGTGCCTACTCAAGGGTAAAACATTCTATTAGGTAATAGTATAGTTTTTCCTTGAGAAAGTTTTCCTCCTCAAGGTGATAAAATATTTGGGCATAAGCTGTGTATTTCTGTCTGTCTTTGAGAATAATAATTTAATTTGCCGATTTAATTCCAAAAGTATTTGCCATTTTAAAGGAATAAGGACTGATTTGGAGATTTCATTGGTATATGAAACTTCTGAAAAAATTAACTTCTTCTATGGAAGCCACAGGCAGGGACCTTCTTTGCAATTTAGTCTTGAGAGATTTGTCTAAAGTAAGGATAGGTTACATGACTTGCTCAGGGTCATGCTGCCAGTTTGTGTCAAAGGAATGGCTTGATCCCTATACACTATACAACAGTACTTCTTTCCTACTTAAAAAGTCAATATACTTTCCTCTCCTCATTGATTCTATTTGAACTTTTAAAACAGTGCTAGTATTTAAATATTAAGAATTCCTGTGACTTTTAAGGGATATACTGGTGTCCTTTAAGGTGTGAACTTAGTCCTTTACTACTTGTTAAGTGTGTTAAAGTTGAAAGACAGAACTCTGGTCCCTCCCTTTTTCCTTTGCATTCACAGAAGCTGCCCCTAGATGTGCTTTCTTCCATCTGCTGCATTGTTCCTGGTGCTGTTGTGAGTATCTTGATTTTCCTTGCTTACAAAGATATTTCCTTTAGTTTGAATCTCTGTGCATCTGAGAAAGATAGTGTTCTGTTTTTTTTTTTTAAATAGAAAAGGGCTCCAGTAAATATTTGTTGAATGAATGATTGGATGAAGGAGAAATTTAAAGGAAAAGGTTTTAGTAGCTTTGAATTCCCTTGTGTCCCATTTGTTAGTCCTGCCCTATTCTGGAGCATTCTGCTAGGTTAAAGGGCTGTCCTTGTTTCCTTCTCAAATATCCTTTGTAGTTTTAAACACAGGCAGCGTTTACCTAAGTTTTCATTTTACTTTTCCTATTTCTCTCTGTTGCTCTTTAGCTTTTTTCTATTCTGAATACTAACTTCTTGCAAGTTCTGTTCCTATTTTGACTGTATCTAAAGACTCTAAGGATATAAACAGTTTCCAAAATGTTTTCTGTGATGATTTAATCACAAATTAAATATGTTAATATGTACACATGAGAGTTTGTTAAAGAATCTAGTACATTTTAAATGCAGAAAGTGGGCAAAGATAATATTGTTTTAGATCCTAGCTTCTGTTCTATACAGCGCCTGGTGAGAGAAGTATTATTCCAGCTAACCTAGGTTACTTGGCATATGTCACAAGGGATAAATCACAGTTAATGGTGTGATTTCATAATCACCCACATGCTGAAGTATGTCTTTGGGACTGCTTGCCTGCTATGACAATTATGAAAAATTAGAGGAAACTGATACTGAATCACATAAAACTGAAACTTTTTGCAGTAATGTCAGTCATTTCATAAGATTATAGATTTAAACTAGAAAGGGCACCTTAAAGATCTTCTAGTTCACTCTTCCATTCTACAAATGAGTAAACTGAGGCTTAAAAGGTTTAATGAGTTGTTCCTTTCACAACACATCAAGCTAAATGATATCCTCTTAAAAATCTGTGCCCTTATAGCAGCTCAAAAAAGAACACTGAAATTTTACCATTGGTTCTATTTCTAAAGCAAATATATTAGTTTACATAGTGTTCCTGCAGCACTCAACTGGTTTTAGAAACAGAATGGAAAGGTAGGATATTTCAGTGAGGATTTTAATAGGTAGTATTTAAAGAGTGCTTTAAGGTTTGCAAAGCTTTTTACATATATCATATGGACCCAATAGCTCATTTTCCATTTTGTAAAAGAATAATGAATTTCTTAAGAATTCCTAACTTTTTATATTAAATTCTATTTTGGGGATTTAATTTTAATTTTTAAGATTTCACCATTAGTGTTAAATCAATAATCATTTAAATTTGTGTTCAGAGAATCATGATATATTAACAGATTCTGGAAGAGGAGGTATGTGCCTTGGAAAGCTACTCCAGAATAATTGAGTTCTCTTTATGTCAGGCATTTGCTACCCTTCAGACACTGGCAGGATTTTGCTATGATTTTCCTATTTTTATCAGGCATTACTCCTAAAAGAAGGCCTTTTGTGATCCTTGGCTGAATGATATCAATAGAAAAGTGTAAAAAGACAATTCTATTGGTGTGATTAACTTTCTATTTTAAAGGCTAAAAGTGTGTGTATGTGTGTTGGAGGAGGCAAGGGAATTTTTTGGCTTTATTAGGAAGACAAATAGTTTAGGGAAGATGAAGAAAAACAGAAGTGTTTTACTTAGAAAACAGAACATTTGGTTTCCATGCATTTAAATCACTCGTTACTTTTATAACCGAAACAATTATTTGCTGAAACATTGATTGTTTACTAATCTTAATTCTGAAAAAGTTTTTACTTTGATTTTTGCTTAATTTTTGACACCACTGTTCTCAGCTACCAGTACTATTTATGTTTATAGCATTTATGTCTGAGTTCAAAGGTTAACCATTAATACATAAAGTACAGGCACACTTGTAATTATGTTGGGCCTAGTCTTGCTTCCCTTGTTTTTCATTTCCTTGTGTTGTAGTAATGCTTGTAGTGATTATTTTGGTAAACTATTTTAAATCTCCATCAACATTTTTTTCAAGCCAAGTATCTGACTGTTTATGAAACTTATTTATGACTTCATACTTATAGTAGTTTTAAGAGTATGGTTTCTAAATATATTTACCTATATAATCATTTTTGTATCATGGCAGAATGGATAGAGGCACAAAGTTAAAGTTAGAAAAACCTAGTTTCAAGTCTTGGCTCTGACACTGTTTAGCTGGTGATCCTGGGTAAGTCACTTGACCTCTGAATGCTGCAGGCAACTTTGTTACTGTTAAGTTACAGAGAAGGTACAAATCTGGTTTGGTAGTCATCTCCTGACATACCAATGAAACCACAGGCTCAGTGTGTATTCCTAACTGAGGCTCATATACAGTAATTGTATTAATCTAGCAATAACACTTTTAAAAATTAAACAAATGAAAAAGGGCAATAGAAATTTTCATGGTTGGTGTATTTAAAGGTTAATATACTTTAATCAATCAATCAACAAGTAATTATAAAGTGACTAAACGGGGCTAAGCACAGGGCTAAGTGCTGGGAATGTTAAAGCAAAAGTAAAACACTCCCCTGTTCCAAGATTACAGTCTAAATGCAGAGACAAACATGTGCCTACATAGGAATGCAGAAGGTAATTTTTGAAGGGGAGATATACTAGCAGCTGGGGTGGAGGGGAAAGGGGAGGAGATATCAGGAAAGAGCTCTACTGGAAGGTGGTAATTGAGGTGAGTCTCAAAGGAAACTAGAATTTCTAAGTGGGGGAAGGGGTTGGAAGAATGGAGTGTTATTTCCTAGATGGGGAGGACAGATGAAATGTTGTATATTGGAACAGTGAGAAAACCAAGTATGGCTGGACTCTAGAGTTAGTAAAGGGGAAATAATATGGATGAAGTTGGAAAGGTAAATTGGAGCCAGTTTTGTGAACAGCTTTGAATACTAATCAGAGTATTTTACATTTGATCCTAGATATGATAGGGATTCATGACTTTTAAGTAGGGAAGTGGTGGGTCTGAACTGAGCTTTAAGAAAACCATTTTGGTAGCTGAGTGGATAGATTGGAATGGGACAGAATTAAGAATCTGGGATATAGAATCTAGTCTTGGCTCTGTTACTGATTAGTTAAAAATAAAGCATTCATTTGTTTACTTTCATAAAGAAATAGCCCTATCAAGTGTGATAACAGCAAATGAGGCCATTGCAAAAGGTCACACCTAACAAATCCTCTTCATTTGGTAAGAAATAATCTGTACCTTTTTTTCTTATTAACTTAAAGTGATATTATTCATTTTTTCTTTTTTTGAGGCATTTGAAGTTCTCTCATTATGGATGCACTGAGTTGGCCAAAAAGAAAGTTTGGTTTCATATAGTGGCTGTATGGCTCATTTTTTTTTTTTTTTTACATTTTCCTCATGTTTGAGAAGAAAGGTGTGAACAAAAAGATGCATAGATTTAGAACTGCGTGGAGCCTGAGAGATCGTCTAATGGTCCCTCTCCCCCTCCCCCCATTTTACCGATGAGGAAACTGAGAGCCAAGGAATGACAGATACTGGTCTATTTTTCTCCCACAGTTCCTGTTCCTAGCTCAAATGGGGGAATATCACAGAATATCAGATTCAGTACCTCTTTTTGTAGACTAGAGAAGGTTGGGAAATATATTTTTGATCTGTTAATGGGGAAAGAGAATCTGCTGCTTTTGATTCATTTTTAGTAGGGTTTTCTTCCACTCACCCCTTCCACTTCTATCTAGGGAAGGCTTTGGGAGAGATGCACCAGTATCTCCTCTCTTATTTAAACGAAACAAACATTTCTTGTTGTCTAAAGAGCTGCTTTGAGATTCGTGGTTTAGTCAGTATAAATGAAAAATCAAGTACCCTCCCCAACATAAAATCTTTTCTCTAGTGTTCAAGTTGACAAATTAGAAGCATGGCTTCTGGACAACTCGGTTCTCATGCTAGTAAAACATCAGTATGTTGTATTCAAATTTGTTCATTTCCTAGATTTTTATTAAAAAAACCAATTTTACTCCAGTCACAGGTTTTCATGTTTTTAAAATCCTTTTAAGGTTTTGCAAAGCCCTTTGGTTTTTAGCCCATCCTTTGGAAGTGGCTTCAAGGAAAGGGGCTCTGGTTTTTCATGCAAGTATCCCCAATGCCCTGCTTCGTAATAGTCATCAACAAATTACACAGAATTTTGAAGAACTGAATTGAATAGAGGCTTGAGGAACGAATGACTTAAATGTCTGTAATAAAAGAAAGATAAGACGCATTCAGGCAGCTTGACCACAGATGAAAAATCTATTCTTCACAGCTATGGCAATGCCCAGTCATTACCAAGTTGTTTTTTTTTTTAAGCACTCAGAAGTCCTGGCTATTTCTCTTTTCTTTCTACCACCTATTCCAATTCCAACTAATGACACACCTTGGCGGCGTGGGGGGGGGGTAGAGGAGGAAAGGGGCAGATCCCTTCTGAGTCTGCGCACTCACTTTCCGTACCCCCTTCCCGCTTTCTGTTTCCTCCATCCCCCTCCCCCCGCCCCTGTTTCTACCTGTCACTTGAACTGCCGGGGCGCGCGCCGGGCCTCGTTGGCGCGCGCGCTCCGGCTCCCTCTTCCCCCATCCCCCTTCCTTCCCTCTCCGCCCTTAGAAGGTACGAAATCGAGTATGTGTGCACTACGCCGTCCCGGCTAGCCCTCGGGGCTCTGGGGAGGGCGGGTGTGGAGAGAACGCGCAGGGGTGGGGGTGGGGGTCGCCCTCGCGGCCCATCACGTGGTGACTGTGGGCGGGGCAGAAAAAGGGGAGGAGAAAAAGGGGAGGGGAGGGGGGACTCGGGGAGAAGAGGAGGAGGGCTCTTGGGGAGACTGAGGGGGCGGAGCCTCGGCTTGCCGGAGCTGGTCGGGAGGAGGGGGAGAGGAGGCGGGGTATCGGGGGTTGGTGATCCAGAGAGAGGAGGGAGCAACAGCTGCACCGTAACAATTTACAAACAATCCCCAACTGCAATGGAGAAGCCCGTTTTCCTCCTCAGCAGCAACAGCAGCAGCCACAGCAGTCTCCACAGCAGCAGCAGCAGCAGCAGCAGTAGTTCCAGCGGCAGCCCCAATAGCAACTCCTCCTCCTTCACCACCTCGGTCTCCTCCTCCTCCTCCTCCTGCCCCCGGCCCTCGAGCCCCGCTGCCCCCAGGCAGTAGTTCCGTGAGGAGGATTAGGGGGCGCCCTTCTCCCTGCCCCGTGGACCCCTCTCACATTCCTCCCCAGCAGTCCCCCACCTCCTCAGCCCAGCCCACCTTCGCTCTCCTGCCTGAGGTGAGCCTGCCCCAGGGGGAAAGGCGGGGGGGAGGTGCTTGTGTGTGCAGGGGACCCCCACTCTTAAGCCCAGATTTCACCCTCCTTTTGGCAGTCTGGGGAGGGGGCGTTGGAGTTGGGTGTTTCGAGATACGGGTAAGGGCAGCTCTCCTCCTCCCCCCATCTTGTGAGAAGTTGCGAGGGTATATGGGGGGGGGGTCTCTTGAGGAGGGGGACTGTCAAGGGATGAGTCCGAGGCTGCCCAGGGGAGGAAGGTGGCACGGGGGCAGGGCTCTCCATGAGGTGTTAGCACAAAAGGCAGAGAAACTCCCTGTCTTCCCTCCCCTCCCTCCCTCCCTCCTTCCTTCCTTCCCCCTCCACCTCCTCTCCGCCCCCCACCCCCTGGCTCCTCATTCAAACCCTCAACTCGTGTGGTGTCAGTTTAATCCTGGCCGCCGCTGAGGGAGGAAATGGCAGAGGGGCAGGAGCGGCAGGTAAAGGGGGGCCGGCCAGGAGGGGGAGGGGGTGGGGAAGCTTCCTGATGGGGGAGAGACTGCTCGGAGGGGGGAGGAGAAGGGAGGGGAGAAGAAATGGGGAAGAGAAGAAAACATTTCCTCTGAAGTTCACTGTCTTTGATTTTTTTTTTTCCTCTACCCCCCCCCCCAGGCCATTGCCTTCTGGCCCTGGCATTCCCCCCCCTCCAGTTTTATCCCCAGGCTTCCTCGGGTTGTACTTTTCGGGTCTCCCACCCAACCCCCACCCAACCCCCTATTTGATAACATCTTTCCACTCTCCCCATTTTTTGTCTCTGGTGCCCCCAACCCCCCAGTTTCTAATAGCCAGGAAAATTACGCTGTCTAAATGAATGTGTGCATTAATGGTGTTTGGATAGCTATGTGTAAACACATTTTTACACACGCACTATTTTAAATATTCAAAATGGCTTTTTTGGGGGGGTTAGTGAGGGGTAGTTAACATTTCTTTGTAAGGGAGATGCTGATCCTAGGGAAGGGTTAGTTGTATGGCTCCTGGGGGGGGAGCTATTAATGAAAAGTTTATCGATCCGTTGTCAGTTTCTTTTCTTTTTTGTTTCACCGAGGTGCTTTTATTTATTTTGATGAGGTAGTGGGGAGTGTGTTTTGGGAGTTCACCCACCTTCTGATCGTCTGTGTGGCAGCGTTTTAATTGTGGATGGGTAGGAAGTTAAAGCAAAACAATAAGCCCTAACCAAGGCGTTAGCAACAACAATAGAGAGCTCTTTAAACAAGGAAAAATGAAATGCTCAACTGATTCCAGATACATCTCGGTCATCTTTTAATCTATAGAAAACCTCATTAGGTTATGTTTTCTATTGCTGTTTGGGCTGCATGTTTCTGAAGATACTGAAATCTTCCTGCGTGTACTTTAATGAGCCTCTGTATAATCTCTTCTGTGTGTGACTCCTTGTAAGTATTTGAATTGAAGTAATAGTTTTGAAGTGGTCTCCAGTACATAGCTATGCGGGTTATTGATTTACTGATGAAAAGGCGTTTTGAAAAGGTTTCGTTTACTGTATGTGTGTAAGCAGGTTTTTAAGGAATCGCATGTTTTCTTTTTAAATGACCTTGAAAGCTTAAAGAATAACTTTATAACTCTAGTTCTAGTGGAAAGGAAAGGCAGAACAAGCTGAAAATAGAAATAGGAACTTAAGGGGTCGAAACAGTGAAATGTTAGCATAAAAGTGTGCAAAAAGGGAAGTGTCTTTGAGGAGGTGAAGGGTAGATGAAATAACCTGACTTAAAGTAAAAGATAAAATAGACTTTATTAATACTTTACTAGACCTTAAAATCTAAGTGTGATATGATCTCAGTAGATTGAGAAGAAGAAAACGTTTAACTACGAGTTCAATAGCAGGCAGTGACTTGCTGACCAATGATTGCATACTGTTGTTTGTTAAAGGTTTAGTTTTATGTTTATCAAAAGTAGTAATAGAAGGCTCGGACAATCATCAGAAATGTTTTCATCTCACTTTTGGGAAAGTTTCGACTTTAGGGAAATCTGGGATTAGCCAAATTCTCGAGTTTGAACCAATATTTTACGATTAAAGGGTAGGGCCAATGAAGTAGGGTAAACTGCATTCTTCCGCGGGTGGAAGGAGGGGTGAGGGTGGGGCTGGGGTTGGGAAAGCGGGGGAGTTTTTCCTAAAAGTTAACTTACATGAGTAAGAAAGACCTGCCAAGTGTGATGTGCCAGTTATTATTATTTTATCAATAGATTGTTTACCACAGTTTTAGCAACTAAAAAAATACTTGAGGATAGTCATATTTAGACTCAGTATTTTGATCAGCAGTTACATTGTAAAATTATAAGACTAAAATTTGTCTTTTGGAAGTCAGCCTGTAATGATTGAAGCTTTCTTCCTTAGCATGTATTGAATAAATGGCAGTCATAATGGATTGACTGACTAGTTTGGGGTCATAAAATAGTTTCTTACATCTACTGAAGTAGCTCATTTAATATATTTCTAGGTATTTTGGAATAATTAAACTGTATATAGCTATTTAAGAACCATAGATCTGATTTAGTTCAGGTTGATTCAATTACGTCTTCATCCCTTTTGAGTTGGTTGAATGACTTGACATGAGATTAAGCACAACAAAAGAAAAGGCAGGGTAACAACAGCTGCCTTCCAGTACTGGAACACTAGTGGTCTTTGCAAGAAGGCCCTTTACCTTTTCTTTTGTCTGGTGTCAAGTAGTAAGTTTAAACGTTCACATTATACTGTACTTTGTCATGTAAGGGTATCCTATATTGAACTAATATTAAAATATTCTTTATAAAACGTTTAAAACAAGTGAGCTATTGAGTTTACATTTTAAAAAAATACATATGGAAAGACAAGTGCTTGGTAATAATATCAAACTGCTTTTTAGTGAAAAAGTTGGACAAAGTCACCACTAGTTTGTACTTGCATAGTTAATGTATACTAAGTACATTTAAGGTGTGTCCACCTCATGGCAGCTTAAGTTTTTTTTCTTCTTCTGAGTAGTTGTGTTTATTCTACATTCTGTTTTATCTAGTATTTAGGGCAATTTTTTTGATCTGGCTACAATGGAAAATTCTCTTAAGTCTTGAAAAGGAATTTACTGCCTTTTTATCAGTTACATGTGCTATTAGAGTTTGTAAAAGGCAAGGACTTGCTTAAAGTAAGTTTAGTTGTTGATAATTATATGCAAAAAACCAAGTTCATTATTTATGTGAAATGACTGAAAAAACAAGTTTAATGGCCTTCTGTGTGTTTGGATTTTGAATATTGGTTTGAAGAGGAAGACAGCCTTTTGAAAAGAATTGCATGTCTATTTGCATGTAGGAGGAGGAAGTAGGAAAAAAAGACTGACTATAGGTAAAGTACACATACTTTTCCCTTAGTTTCCAACTTATCTAATGCTTTTATCTTCATAACACCTTTACTATCTTGAATCTTTGCTTGTCTTTTAATATCTTTTGAGTTAGAATTTGAGAGATTGTTTTATTTAGGGCATTTTTTAGGGCATTATCTTATGTAATTGCTTTTCACTTCTATTCAAAAAGGAAGCATCCAGAAGCATCATCTGGTTAGAAGAAAAGTTTTTTCTTCCTAAAGAAATCTTTTAGATATAATTATACTTTTTTAGTTATTTAAGGGGATAGGGAGGGCAAAGGAGAGGTGGAGGGAGGGGGGTTATTATTAGCTTAATAGGCTTGTAGTTCCTTTAGCACTTAGTATTCCATGTTTGCCTCCCTAAATATTTTAAGTTTGATTTTCCTTTTTAAAAAGTAGGCCTGTTAAATAATTGAGGATTATATTAATCTATCAAATCTCTTAATAGAATTTCTTCACTTTCAGATACATGCTTCCTGCCCTCTTTAAAACAAATCAACAACAACAAAAAACCCCTTCTCCACAGAAAAAGATATGAAGTGATATAGTTGTGACTTAGCAGGGCTGCTCTTACTCAGCCTTGGAGCTGTATTAATGCTAAGATGCTTGATTAGAACATCAGGGACCTTATAAAATGTATATTTTTTCACTTTATAAAATTGTTGTCTATAAATTGTAAGAAAGATTTGACAAATGAGCTTTTGAACAGTTTAAATGATACTTGAATGTTTAAAACAATTTTGGCAAAATAAAGAATCTACTTATCTGGCTTGCTTCCTAAAGCAGATAATTTTATGTTCTGAGTAAAGGTTCTAACATTGTTTCTACTTATTCACATTTCTGGTATTTAAACTTCCTAGTTAAAGTTGTCACACCCACTTGAATGAGTGATGCCAGAACACACTCCAAATGGTGATTTTTTTTTTAAAAGAGTTGTTAGGCAAAGCTTGATTAAATGTGATTAATACCTACTATTTAGCATATTCCTAACTTCCCATTTAAGGTTAATCCTTTAACGGTATATTTTACAAGTGGACTGGAAAGATGGTGAGACAAGTAAGGTGAAGAGTACTAAATTTATTTTTGGAACTGGATTGATTGTGAGCATCTTGTTGAATAGGAAAAAAAGTTCCTTGACTCTTTGCCTTTTACCCAATTTTTAACAAGGTACTTTTCCTTTAGTAACTTAAGTCCTGCTTAAGCTTTCTTTACCATTTCATCAAGTCAGTATGGGAATTGGATGTAGGCAAGCAGTTATTTAAGCCTATGGTGATTTCAATCATAGGAAAATATGAACTGACTTATCTTAGTTTCAAATTACTTTAAGGTAACCTTCCTCATTCCCTCCCTTCCCTTAAGCAAAAACAAAAACAAAACAAAACCCAAATCTGGAAAATGAAGTATGGTTTTTGTTCTGAGAATAAAATATTTTTATACTTTAACATGAATAGAGCTAGTGAGCACGTGGCCCACTAATGGTAGTTCATTTACACATCTTTGCTTATCTCAAAAGACAAAATCTTTTGTAACTAGGGTAAATGTAAATTGCTATATAGCTGGAATTTTTACATTTTGCCTGTGGCAGCAAACACATATTGCATGTAAGAATGACATTTCCTGAATTTAGGCATGGGAGAGTAAAGCATTTGTATGTAAAGTGATTCTATTTGGATTATATGTGAATTTCAGTGTTAGAACTGTTTAATGAAATACAAATACAAAATTATAACAGTTGGATAGTTTTGAGAATTTTTCCTATCTTAGTGGAACATCTTTTTAATGAGTGACTTTATCTGGTTATGCAGGGGAAAGAGACTTTGAAAAATCATACTTTTGGAGTATATAGAAAACTTCTTAAGTTTTTTTAAAAAGCCCATTCTTTCGTTTCATAAAGCCACCAATCCATCATGAACAGGTTGACTTCCTTTGCAGTAACACTGAATTGTTAGTAGGGGAAGTCCCATGTATCCAGTTACCATCAGAAATTTCTCTGCTTAGCACTCTTAGAGTGTTCATCAAATAACTTCATTAGCTTAATATTCTAAACATTCTCATTACTTCCTTCCAAGGGGAATAAGACAAAATAAAGGCCCTTGGAAATTTTGGTCCACAGTTTGGTAATTTTATGATAAAGTGATGTAATAGGACTATCATTACTGAAAAAAGTTAAACTGTACAAAGAATTAAACATATTTGTTTAATTATTTTCCGTATTTTTCATTACATCTTTGGAGGCAAATCTCTCTATATTTTAAAGTGATAATGTAGAGGCATATGTCTTTTTTAAATGTTAGATTTATGTTTTGGAATTCACATTCTTCGATTCTCCATTTTGCTTTTTTGTTTTTTAAGGAGTGTCTTATAGATAAAAGTGTTAGAGAGAGAACCCATATCAGTGTTCTATTCATTTCACTAATAATTATTAATTATTAATACACTTGAAGTCACTCCATATTCCAATTTCACCTCAAGGAAAATAAACTAGTCTAAAACTCATTGTGGCAACTAAGGGTGGTTGACCTATATACCATTTATATAATTAATGCATAAATATACATAGTAATATTTTACATATTCGAAAGAACTTTTAAAGCCAGATTTATATGTTTTCCGGTTCCATGTTATGGTACATGTTATTTTTGAAATTCTGGTAACTACATTTTCAATTCCTTCTTGAGGCTTTTTGGGTGATTGATACTAAATTTTTCTGAATTTCCATGAACAAAATTCCAGTCCTATAGTAGACATAGTAATGCTGCTGGTGAAGGGGAGAAGGGTGATCATTTTGTAATCTGGATATTTTTAAAATAGTTCACTTTCAGTATGTGTACTAGATTAGATGGAAGGACATTTTCAGTATTGTGTACTACAGCTTACACAGAATGCTTAATCATTACCTTTAATCATTCACAAGAAAGGAGACTCATTTATTTCTTACTTTTTCAAAGGAAAAGGGGTCAGGAAACTTAAGTCTTTATATTACTGCTGTTCCCCCACTAAGTGGAAGAACTTTGGGGACTTAAAACAGTCTACTTTTGTGGTGTTGATAGGTATTGTCTAAATATTAAATTAAGCTGAAATGCTTGTTAAATCACTTCTGTTGCAGTAATTATATTGTTTCCTGAAAAGGAATAGAACCAGCTATCTTATGAAAATGTGAAGTTCATTGGGTGACAGTTTATAAAATTTTACCTCTAGTGGTTTGGTTGTCATATGTATTTTAATTTTAGTGGGGAGAATAGAAATAAGTGTAAGTAGAACCATTACATTGTGTTAAAGCAACTCTTAGGCTTTACTTCACTTTAATCTCATCCAGCTTTCTTAATTCTTAGAGTAAACAGGTTAAATAGGGGAGTAAAGGTTATTCCCAGAAATGGTTTTCTTCTTTGTTTTTAAATATGCTTGGCTTTTCAGTAACTTTTCTTTTATGGTGTTTTTTCTTAGAGATTTGTGTTTTGAAGGAGAGTTTAAAATAGCACCTCCTTCCAAATTAAGAAATTTGCAGTGCAGTTATAGGAAATAAAATTAATGTTTAAAAATGATTCAGTTAAGGTCAGATCTAAGTTGACAGTGAACTTCATTTACAGTCTAGATATATAACAGTTCTGACAGCCACTAATCTTATCACTAAATTTTATTAGCATGATTACAATAAAAGCATACATTATGTCCCCAAATAACTTTTTATAACTGAAACTTATTTGCCTGTAATTTCAAGAAAACATGCATGTTTTCTGTAGAATCTCACTAGTTCTCCATTTAGATCTGGTAGAATAAATTATAATGCCCTGTATCAACTTTGAACTTCTGCATTCTCTTTTTTTAATTTAAGTTTTTTGTTTTAGGAATGTGAGTTTGACCATTTGGCCCATGGGTTGTGACCTTGGTGATTTCCTTGAAATAGTGATGAATGATTTAAAGTTACAAGTTTACTGATTGCCACTGTAGATTATGTGGATGTTTCTCCACTTGTCAGATTGAAAAAAAAAATATGGACAGGATATTCTAATGTCATTCACAGTAGGGGGGGATTACATTTGGAGAAGTTGCAAACTTGCATACCTAGAATTTGTAGGTATCTTTCCACTCTTTAGGCTGAAAATTAGATAGTTGGGCAGACAGTGACAATTTGTTCAAGTTATAAAGTCTTCAAATCTAATCTGAAATATATGCTATAGGAAGAAATTTTATAAGTTTAATATATAAAGTCTCTAATGTCCTAAGTGGTAATATTTAGTCCTGATCTAGCTTTTGGAACATAAAAGTTTTGAATTGGTTTTGTGATTTATTTTTCTTTTGACAGTGCGTTTTTAGTCTCTTCAGTGATTTTGAAAATACAGGTTGTATTTTCTTAGTTTTTCTAACAGGAGACCAAATTTGGGACAATGCTTATGGATAGCAATTTTAAAAATAAATCTTAAAATTTTTAAAAATGAACATGTTAAATACAATGATACCTGCAATAAAATTGCAGCACCTAATCACATGAGAAAAAAGTACATTTGAAAAAGTTTATTTTTGAAGCAAATTTGTAGAAAGAGAATGTTCTTAAACATTCTTATAAAAAAAAGTATTTTTATTAATTATGCTTTATCTCAAGATACCTAAACAAATTCTCTTCATCATAGAAACTGAAGACATCCAGGTTGTAACTTTGTAATTGGTTCTTGAATTTGAAGTTTGGTAGTTTTCATATAAGTTTTATTCTTTGAATTGGAGCATATTTCAAATGTAAGGAATTTAAATGTCTAGTGCTACTAGATGGAATGTAGATGGAATGCAATAGAAAGTGTTCTTTGTTAAAAATGAGCATATCTTACATATCCTTGTAACTTTTAAAAATCAACATCTCTGGGCCTATTCAAAGGCTTTTTAAAACAAATCAATTTCAGTTTAATTGTAGAAAGGATTTTCATTTACTTATGACACAGAATTGTAAAGGAAAGAGCACTCACTGGCTTTAGAGTTAGAGGATTGGGTATCATACCCTAGCTGTCTTAATACTACCTTTGTGACTTTGGGCAAGTCACTTCATGCCTTTGGGTCTTACCTTTCCTACTTACAGCTCTAGAATTTCTGGATTTCTGGGTCTAGATTCTATGAACTTGAAAATAATGATATTCTGCATAGCAGTTTGGATTAAAATCAAAGATGAGAATTTTTAATGATCCATTTGTTTTTCTTATGAAAGGGGACAGATGAGGTTTGCTTCATAATATATAGAAAATATTTTTTTAAATTGTATTTAATAGCATCTCTGGTACATTTTGAATAATGAAAGCTAATATGTATATAGGATAGTCCCAAAAATCTTAGTGAAGATTTACACTAAGACTTTTGGAACACCCTTTTATAGTGTTTTTCAGCAGCACTTTACATAACCCATCAGTGTCACCACAGTCTGGTAAGGTAGTTAGTAATACAAGTGGTGGGATCCCATTTTACAGATTAAAGAATTTAAGGCTCAGAGATGTTAAACTGTTGCTCCTATACCTCATAGCTAGCAATTGACAGAGGTGATTTGAACCCAAGGCTCCGTGACAGCAGTTGCAAGACTCTTTCCATTACCCCATGTTCTTCTAACTACCTTTTTATTTTCCATTCCTTTAATTTTATCTGTTTAGCTGTGCTTCAGAAATACAGCAGGTGTCAGCAATGTGGCAATCAGATTAATTTGTTATACTAAGACCTGCCCAAATTGTGCTTTTTATCAAACATTGTGCAATCTTGCATTGTTGGTTTTAAGATCTACAGATTCAGAATTACTGGTATTATATTTAGTAATGCACCAGTTTATAAAGAATTAAACTAAAGCAGATTTATTTTTCAGGTACTGTATATTAACATAAGATTTCAAAGAATATGTTGTAATGAGTACAAAATTTTGTCTCCTTTTGCTTATGTTAGGATTATTTAAGTAAACTATTATGTGTCGTGGTATGCAGTTATATTGGTTAACCACATACTTTAGGTGTCAAGGCATAAAGGCTGGAGGTCATGTGTCTTCATTAATTGAACCTTATTTAGAATCTTGTATAATTGAGGAATTTTTTTCTGAAGTTTATATTAGTACTTCAGCAAGCAGTCATTATGCACCTACTGTGTGCAAGGAACTTTGATGATAGTTTTGCTTGTCTAATCCTAAATTCTAACCTACAGAATATTTTACATTATATTTTCCTTTCTTCCAATTATTTAATTATCCAGAAAGGTCATTTGGTTTATCATGAAAGATTGTGCAATTTAGGTTATATATTACACATGGGGAAAATCTAATAAATCTGGAAAGAGGTGATTTGGAAAACATACCACCATTTAGTAGACCATTAATTTGTCTTTACTTAGAAATTGCATGTTTTTAAGCAATTAAGCTTTTGTCTTGAAACTCTAAAATATATTAGATATACAAATATGTAATATATTTGTATTGTTAAAGGAATTTCTTCAATATTTATTGGTCTGTTTGGCACACATCAGTGGTGTGGAATTTAAAGTATACAACAACTTTACAATTCAGAGAAGTAACTTCTAGCATATATGTACAGTTAAACTAACTAGAGATGTGTGTGTGTGTGTGTGTGTGTGTGTGTGTGTGTGTGTGCGCGCGCGCGCGTGCATTTTACAAGTTTGGGAGGAAGCAGAGTTGTCCTTTGAATTTGATAGAGTGCTGATGGCAAACTATTTTATAGCAGCTTTAGAGTATGATTTACTTTTAATATACTCTAGGTAATGTCAGATGGTAGCCACAAATAGCAAAGTAGAGAAATACTGATATGTTTTAACTTATTGAAATTTGATTTTAGGTTTATAAATTTTAAAATTCTGCCACCAATATAAAAACAAGGCCAAAATATCAGCGTAATGTATTAGACTGATCATCGACCAGCACTGTGCCACTCCCAATCCCTTCCAAAAAGAGGCTTCTTTAAAAGAAAAAATATATAGGTACACACTAGGGCTTAGAAGTACCACTTTCAATGTTTTTTCCCCCTTGTTTAGGTTTTAGGTTGGCTTTTTTTTTTTTTTTTTTAAGGAAAAGTGGTAGAACATAGGAAGATCATTGATGTTGGGAATTGCAGTTATCTAGATGGTATGACATTAACAGAGAGTGACCAGTTTATTTAGAATTTTATAGAATGTTAGAGGTGACCTTAAAGATCATTTTGTGCAACTTTCTCTCTTCCCCTTTATTATTCAGATGAGCAGAATGAGGCCCAGAGGATAGAAGTTACTCTTGCCCAAGATCATATTACTAGTTAATTAAGGAGTTTGGGTTGGGGGAGCTTGCAACTCGGGTCCCACAGTTTATTGTTGCTTTTATAGTCTTTCCTCCTCCCCCAGTTTATGATGTGGGGAAACCAAGATTTTTATAAAGCAAGGCATTTTTTTTTACCTGTTAAAGGTCTGACATCCAAATTCTTTTTAAACTACTTATATGTAAGTGATATTAACACAGATTTTTGAAAATATTGCTCATGGCTTGGAGTATGCCCAAATTACACTTGGGGATAGGGATCATATCTGTGATTTCATTTAGACAGAGAAGTTCTGACTGAAGACATGACATCTTGCCAATGCAGGCAGCTTAGTCCAGGGAAGAGGTATCAAACACTTAAGGGATACAACTTATATCATTACTTCCCTTGAAATCCTGAATCAAATTAAAATGTAATTGGGAGATAGTTAACAAAATCAATAAAAATCCAGTAGGACACAGATAAATGCTATTATGTGATTTTTATAAGTCATTATGCAGTGAGGGATCCTTATGTATGATATAGCGGCTGTTTCCATCTCACTTTGATACAACTGACCTAGAGCACTGAGAGATCCAGGGTTTTAAACCATTATGTGACAAAGGTTGTGCTTGAACCCAAGTCTTCTTTCTAGCCCTCTATCCGTTGCACCAAATTGCTTCTTTTAAATAGAAATATCTATGTCATAACATTTGTGCTTTTAAAAAGGATTGTGTCTGAAGTATGGTCTGTCAACTCTTTACATAAAAAAATTGTTATAATAAAAAGAGCAGTGGGCTAGGACTTTGAATATCTTGGGTTCAAGTTCTAGTTCTACTAATACTATAGATAAATACTTAACCCTTCCAGTGTCTTTGTCTTTAAATTGGGTATTAATACTTATTATATTCCTTACCTCTTTAACAGTTACTGTAGGTGTAGCACACTGTAAACCTTAAGGTGCTACATAATTATGATTTGTTACGGTATGATCTAGGGAGCTACATTAACATGGGATTTTCATATTTATGGAATATCTGAAAACGTCTAGTCCAAATTCCCTGCTTGATAGATGAGGAAACTGAGGCATATGATATGTAGCTTCCCGGGAGTTTGTGACAAAGCAAGAACTAGAAAACAGGTGTCTTGTATATTAAGTACTGAATGCTATATCACTGGCTTATTTGGGGGATTACTGCAGAATCAAATGAGGCATTGAGATGGATATTTTAAGTTTTGTTGGCATTATTAAGGGTTGTAGAGTGCACTATTCAAGGCGCTAGGGCAGTAAAGAATAAACATGACATAATTCTTGCTGTCCAGGGGTTTACCGCTTAGTAGCTTGTTAAGGTACTTATTACAACATTACAAGTTAGCTTGAGATGTATGTGAAAGAGAGGTCAGACATGGGTAAGAGATTTAGGGAGGAGAGGGATCATTGGGAGCTGAGAGAAGTTAGGATGTATTTCCTCAAGGAGGTGACTGACATTGGACCTGGAACTTGAAGAAAGAGAATTCACCAGGCAGGAATTGTGGAGGGCTTCTATTGCATGAAGTGTGGGAAGTATTTGGCTTATAAAATAGTGTGTGGGAAGGCAGATTCTATGAAGTAAGTTTGGAGAGGTAGATGAGAGTCACATTGTCAAGGACCTTAAATGCCAGGATAAAAGCTTGTAGGTAGGCTATGAAGAGCTGCTAAATGTCTTTGAGCACGGGAAATGATAGGATTAGTTTTACTCACTAGGACTAGTACTTTTGTTATATGAAGGATGAATTGGGAGAGGGGAAAGAGTGGAAGCACATTAGTGAGAGGTGAAGGAGGGTCCTGAATCACACACAATGGAGGAAGTAGAAAGGTCTGGTGGAGATAAGTGTTAAAGGAGAGTTGAAATGACTTACCAACTGTTTTATGTGAGGAGGAGGGAAGAATCAACTATGATTCTATGGTTTTCTGCTTGGATCCAAAAGAAAATAGTGATGCTTTCATTTGAGAAAGGAAAGATAGACTGAGCAAGCTTAGATGGGAAAGGGATGGTTTAGTTTTTAGGGCATTAGACATTCAAGTGAAGGTTATCTGCCAGGCAATTGGAAATGTGGGAATAGAGCTCAGGAATTAAAAATTCAGACTGGGAATTATTTGTATAAAAAGAGATAATTAAAATCATAGGAGTCTACAAAAAGGTCTAGAGAAAGGCTTGGGAGGAAGAAGGGAAGAGGAAAAGGAATGAATGGGAATAATCAGTGAAGGAGGAGAAAAACATAAGATAGAATCAAAACCAAAGGAAGAAAGAGGGATGTAGTCATCAGTGTCAAGGACAGATAAAGACTAACAGAATTACTCTTCAAAAAACAAAAACAGTGTGTACTGCTTTGCTAAAATGCTAAATTTGAGTGAACTTTTGACTTAGAAGTCACAGAAGGAAGTGGAGTAAAATAGGAGCTAGACAGGAAAGTTTTTCGTGTGGAATGGCTTTTCTAGTAATCTAAAAAACTTGGAGAGAATTTAAAAGAATTTCTATAATGCACAGATTTAATCACAATTGAATTTATGCAGTGAAGATTAGCTTAGGCCAAAAGTTTCATATCCAAGTACAGTAATACTTTGAAAAAATTATTTCCCCTAGCCAGTGCATAATTTGAATTGAAGGGGAGGTGTAGCTTTTTTAACCAGTGGAAGAAAACTGTTAAACAAAATTTGGTATTATGTGAATTACCATATGCCATTGTATTTTAAACATAATTTTACAAAGTAGCTTATTTCATAACTTGTCTGTAGTTTAGCTAAAGAATCTCTTGACACTTCAACCAGAAAAGTCATCATTTTCTGAAAATGGTAAAGTCTTTTTAGGTACTACTTATCTCTTAACAAATTGTTCAGTGCCTAAAACTTGTAGTATTATAATAGAGTTACTTAGTAACATTTGAATCAATCATAGGTTCCAACTTGACCAAAATAGGTTAAACTACGCAGTTTTTTCACCTTTACTTCAGTGGAACCTTTGAGAAAAGGTGGTTTCTATATGGAAATAGACAGGTATTATTGATATTAAGTATTGATCAGTCACTCTACTCTGAAACCAATTAATTGCTTACTGTGTGGTAGGTATAGGGCTAGGATAGGTTTGGGGTCTAGATTTCCTCCACTCTGCTGTACCTCAAGAGTGACTGGGAAAGGTCAGGGTGATAGTAGCAGTGGGTTCCATCTCTACCACAACACTGAACCCAGGGGCTCCTGGGCAAAGTCTGGGTCTGAATCTCATTCATAAAGTGTAGTAAAACTAAGCATCTGAATTTCTAGATAGCTTTAGAGGACATTATTAAAGGTTTAAAGTAAGTAGTATGGTTCAGTTTTATATTAAGGTAAATATACTTTCTTGATTTGGACACTGAGCAGTTCAAAACTGTTAAACTGATTTTTCTTCGCTTTTATCTAAAGCAGTATGTGTAACCTCTTAACTCGTATCATATAAAATTAATTTATTAGAATCTAGATTTAATAACTTTTCCTTATTATGAAAGTCTGTGAAAGGCTATATATATATATAGTCAGAGAGTACCAAATGTTTGAATAAAAAGGATTTGAATCCACCAACATATCAGTTACACATGTATGTGTGACCATATATTATGTCTTGCTAATGTGTTAAGGAAGACCAAATGGAAAAATCCATTCTCACAGGATAGAAGGTTTAAGTTTGTATAGTAGTTTGGAATTTTCTATTTACTTTTAAAAAATGATTTACTTTAATGTTTCTGTTTTCCTCTTAATAGGTCTTAGAAATTCTTGATCAACCTTGCTGGGATTGACTCCTTCCTGCTCAACTGGATCATTCAAATTACATGAAAACATAAAGAGAACTAATTTTTATGCTGATTTGATACAAAGCAAGTTTGAAGCAATCTTAGGAATCTTTATACATTGTTTATGGAAATAACTTGACTTCACCTACATCAGTGATTCTTCTAGCTTATAAAAATAAGCATAAAATTGATTGTGGACATTTGTAACATTTGCCATAATATTGACACCTAATTTAGGTTATACGTCATAAAAGTGTCCTTACTATTACCTCAGAAATTCTCTGAGGGAATTTGACATTATTCTTCTTAAACATAACTGAAAAGTGGCAGAAACATGCCAACTCAACCTCTCTTGGCCTACATTGATGGGCCAGATGTTATAGCCAGTACAGTTGATTCCCGTATGGAAATTAATGATGCGTCAATATCAATAAAAGGGACCAACACAATTTCTTATAAAAACCTGCAGGATAAATTTTTAATACAAGCAGAAGGATGTATGCCTTTGGACTGTATGTTTTGTGAACAGACTTTTAAACATCCAGAAGATCTTAGTAAACATGTCTTAATGCAACATCGACCTACACTTTGTGAACCAGCAGTTCTCCGTGTTGAAGCAGAGTATCTTAGTCCTCTTGACAAAAGTCAAGTGAGAACAGAGTCTCTGAAAGAGAATGGCAAAGAAAATGAAGAATTTAGCTGTGAAGTCTGTGGGCAAACATTTGGTGGAGCCTTTGATGTTGAGACCCACATGAAAAAACATAAGGACTCTTTCACTTATTGGTGTAGTGTATGTGGAAGAAGATTCAAAGAACCTTGGTTCCTTAAAAATCATATGAGGACGCACACTGGCAAACCTGGGTCTAGAAACAAACTACAGCAAGGTTTAGATAGTCCAATAACAATAAATGAGGTTGTACAGGAGCAAGTAGCTGAAATTGTCACATCGCCTTACAAAATCTGCATGGTTTGTGGCTTCCTATTTCCAAATAAAGAAAGCCTAATTGAGCACAGTAAAGTACACACCAAAGAGTCTGTTTCTACTAGTGAAACACAAACTGTTGACTCTAGTGAAGGAGGAATGTCATCTCAGAGAAAAGAATTTCTTCAATTTCTAAACTTGAGACCAAACCCAACACCTGAAAAAATTAAGAAACCTGCAAAATGGATAGCTGAGTTAGATCCGTTTAATACATATCAAGCATGGCAGTTGGCTACCAAAGGCAAAGTTGCTATTGGCCGTGGAGAAGTGAAAGAACCAGGACAAGAAGGAAGTACAGACAATGATGATTCATGTTCAGATAAAGAAGAACTTGGAGAGATTTGGAATGCCAATAAAAGCCATGCTGAAAGTACTGGGAAATCCAAAACAAATAAAAACAGTTGTGCAGGAATTGGCCTTTCACAAGACAAAGAAAAGATTAAACACACTAGTGGTGAAGTGCCTTCAATGGATGTGGATCCCAAATTAACACATAATAAAGAGAAACCAACACATTGCTCTGAGTGTGGCAAGGTTTTTAGAACATACCATCAGCTAGTCCTTCATTCAAGAGTTCATAAAAGAGAAAGGAGAACCGATGCTGAATCTCCAACTTCTATTGAGGGAAGGCAACACAGAACATACTCTCCAGATTTATCTACAGCTCTAGATGAAAATGGAACAATAGATCGGGTGGAAGGTGGTTCTGAAGATGGATCAGAAGATGGACTTTCTGAAGTGCTTCATTTAGGTAAGTGGGAGCTTTCAATGTTTCTCTACACAAATTTATTTTTTTAATGTTACTTTTGCATTTTTGGGAATTAACAGAAGTGCTGTATAGCACTTTCTGAGGCCTAATTTCTTTTATAAATTGAACCATTTACAATGAGTATGTTTAATTTCTTCCAGCTCTGATATTCTGTCTTGTTTTTTTGGTATACATAGAAAATTAAAAGCCTGGGTATGATCAGTGTCAAGGGTCGATGGTACTGACAGAATTTGTGATTTTATCTTTTTAAAAGAAATTATCTTTACTTGGTTTTTTAGTTAATGGATTATACACACTCCCAATTCCAGCCACCTGTTCAACAGTTATATAATGACAGTTATATTGAGAATTGACAAAAGTGTCAGCACAAACATAGTACCATTATTGGAAAAACAACATAAGTACTGGCACTATCCGTTGTATATGAGGGGAAATATGGTAGATATTTGGGAACTAACGTCCATCAAAAATTAATGAGTCAATTCAATTTTTTATCTGATTGTTTCAGAGCTCAAAAGGGTATTTCTTAAACCTTAATACTACCTTATAAAACAAACTATAAACAGCACAGAATTACTTTCCCAGGTTTAGTAAACACTTGATATTTGAATAGCCACCGAATAAGGACAGAAGCCTCACTTAGGTTAAACCAGCCCTGACATTAATATAGCAGCAGTTGTGATCATAGGATTTAGAATTGTAAATGACTTTAAAGATTAATTACTTAGCCCAACTCCTTCATTTTCCAGATCTGAAAACTGGTTTTAATGACTTACACAAGTTCCTATAGATACTAAGTAGTAGAATTTGGAATTTTGAGTTCAGTTGTTCTGACTTTGGAAACAATAATCTTTCCACTGTACTGTGCAGTGTTGTTAACATTTTGAGTTTTTAGTATTACGCAGAAATAGAATGGGAATGTGAGTTTACAAGAAAGAACATTACTCTTCTAAATCAGTGCTCATTTCTGTAATTTGTAGTTGATGTGTGACTTAGAGGATGACTATAAATTGTTTAGATACTGTTTTAGGTTTCTTTATGGTACACATCTGAAAAATTGTACTTAGAATGACAAGAACCTTAAGATCTAGTTCTGCTTAATTGGCTTGCTTAATGACCTGTGGTAAGGCAATAATATACTTGAAGCTCAGTTTCTCCAATTGTATAATAGGATCAATGATAATCAGAATTTTTGCTACTTCATAGTATACATGAAATGGTATAAACAAAGTATTTGAGTTCTTGAAAATCATAGTAACCAGTGTTGTATTTTTAAAAATAGATAGCATATTCAGTATTATTTGGAAAACCTGTATAATTTATAAGAGATTGCTTTGTATAGAAAGTAAATCCTGATATACAGCTTGAAATGAGAAATTGCAAAAGTTTAACCAGGTAATTTCATGTGATACCAGTAGAATAGTAAATTTCAAATTAAGAGGTTTATTCTTTATATTTGTCCATATCATTTCATTCTTCCAGGAAAGGTCTTGTGATACCAAGTGATACTTTCAAATGTTAGTCTTAACCATAACGCCAACCTGTAATTCATACGGTCTTTTCTAATACCCAAAGCATATTATAATCTTAATATAATGCCTCATAAGGTCATTCAGTTTGAGCTGGAAGGGGCCAACTTCTTCATTTGATGAGTTAGGAAACTGAGACCCAGAGAGTTTAGAGACGGATTGTTTGAGGGTCATATAGGTAGAAAGGAAATCAAACTGAAGTTTTCTGACTGTAAATCAAGGCTCTTTCCATTACATACCAAAAGAGTTTTGAGTGGTGTCTTAGCCTAATTCCCTCACTGTTGCTTGATATTACTTTAAACGTGAAATATTTTGGATACACACAGATACACATGATTTTATATATAATACATATGTATATGATCAATATTAAGAATCTTTTAAGAAGTCAGGTGTGTAGCAGAGATAAGACATCAAAGAAATAAATTTTCTTCAGGCAAAATGAGCAGTGTAACTTGTAAGTTGGATTTTGTTCCAGTGGTTTAATCTTAAGGAATTGACCCATCATTGTAGTAGTAGAATGTTGTATGGGTTGTGATTTGAAAAAAACAAAAAGGATGAGAATTGCTCAGAGTCCAGGAATTGTTATAGGAAGGAAAAACTTTTGTGTTGACCTGGAGTTGATCCAGCTTTGAGAGCCTGTTTTTTGCAATTGATGACATTTCTTTGTATAGAGTGCCACCAATTATATATGGTAAATAGTACTGTTTTTAAGTACTTTCTTGAAGGAAAAATAAACTGGAATAGTTTCTGCTGACTACTATTTCAGCCAATTTAATATACTGAAAAGAAGTCAGTAAACTATTTGATTAAATTAAGAAAGCAGTATTTGGTTTACTGAGGGATATTTTATGTAGATCAGTGCTTATTAGATGATCAACGTTTAAAAATTTTTATTTTAATTTTGCCTATCCTGTTTCACACATTGAGTTTTTCTTTCTTGCTAAAGATTAAGTTGCACTTACTGCCCTCTAGTGGTAACTTATTGGTTGGTCTTAAATCAGAAGTGAATTTCTTCTGTGGCTGGGAGAGGAAGATTGGTAAATTATTGGCATGATTTTCTAAATTTGTCATTTTGAGTGAGGAAGCAGTTCTCTTTTCCAGCCACAAAGTGTTTTCTACAATCTGTTTGCCAGATCTCATTTCTCTTTCAATAATTGATAGAGAAGGGAAAGCTATATATTTTAGAATCTTTTAGCTATCATTTGCTATAAAAGCACAAGGAACCATGTTTTTTTCTGTTGTGTACTGTTATCATACTTACCAATAAGTGCACATGCACACATACGTACATACATACATGCATACACACCTACTGTTTTCCTGTAACAAAATGACAAAAAATGATGTTTAGAAAGTTTTTGAGTTTTTTAAATACACATTGTCACTAATGGAAGAATTGTTTTTAATGAAACTTAATAGTAATAGCTACAATACTTATGTATAATTTGTAAGCATACTTCATGTGCCATGGCTATTTCCTTAACTAATATAAGTATTTTTGTTTAAGATAAAAATGAAGATGGCTTGGAAAGAGGAAAAATTAAACATCTTGCTTCATCCAGAGAGTGTAGCTATTGCGGAAAGTATTTCCGTTCAAATTATTACCTCAATATTCATCTCAGAACTCATACAGGTAACTTTTAGAACTCTCTTTTATAGATATCCAATCAGTTACTACATTTGTAAAAATAGTCTGTTCTAGTTCTCTTACCACTTCTGCCAAAAATTCTGTTTGACTCTTCTAGTTTCTAAGAATAAATAATAGCTTAATTTTACATTGCATTTGGTGGGTCAGTAGTTGTCCTTTTTAGTATGATTACATGAACTAATTATATTCATTATACATTTTGAAATTCTTTTATAAATCCATTAAATCTTTATCCCAACTCTTATCCTAACATTAATACTCTATAGTATCTTTTAGCCTCAAACTTTTTAATTTTTCTTTTTGTGGCTCTTAGATTAATATGAACTGAAGAGTAATCTTCCATCCTAACTATTTCCAAATTGCCACTTTGCTCTAGATTAAGCTAGTATTCAGTTTCAATTGCTTAACTAAAATGTTGCATTTTTAATATACTAGATAATTCACATTGGAGGTAAAGGGCAAATATACACATACTTCTTTGGCTGCCCCCTGACATTGTTTCTTTTTGAAGGTTTTATGCAAGATCTCAACTACTTAGTGTAGTTGACCTAAAAACAAAACAAGATAGAAAAAACTTGGTCTACTGGGGCATATCTGGTCAGACTTTACAAAATTCTTATTGCATAGGAAAAATAACTGTTGTCTTTTTTTGAACCAACAACTCTGGTTTAAAACACACAATTTATTTCAAAATGTATTTTAATGGTTTTAAAAATGTGTTTCAAGTTTTTACATTATTGATATTTTAAAATATTGTTTCAGGTGAAAAACCATACAAATGTGAATTTTGTGAATATGCTGCAGCTCAGAAAACCTCTCTGAGGTATCATTTAGAGAGACATCACAAGGACAAGCAAATTGATGTTACCACTGAAGTAAAGAATGATGGCAAAAGCTCACTACTGAGTCGGGAAGCTGAAGATATGCTATTAACAACTGATGGTGCTCAAACCAAAAATTTGAAAAGGGTTTTTGATGGTGCCAAAGATACTAAAGGCTGTACACCTGCAAAACAACATAAAGAAATGCCTTCTGCCTTTCAAAATGTTTTGGGAAGTGTACATTCAACCATAAACAAGGATACTCAGGATTCCAGTAAAAATACAGTTGATGACAATGCTGATAAAATGAACAAGAGTGTAGTCACTCCATACTTGGACAGATTGAAAAAGAAATCATTAATTGAACCTCAGGCAAGCAACCCTGTTTATAAAACAGAGAGGGATGGTCTTTCTGGCAGAGGAGATACTATCCTTGAAAGTGAAGTAAATAACATAGGTGAAATAAAAGAGAGTTCTCCTAACTGCAAACATAAACCAAACATGGACTTTGAGGAAAAGCCTTTGAATTTGTCTATTGGGTCTACCCAAGAATGTGGAGCTGTTTCTATTAGCAGAGGTTTATTAGCAACAAGCACCTGCCCGTTTTGTACTTACAGAACATTTTACCCAGAAGTTCTAATGATGCATCAGAGATTAATGCACAAATACAATCCTGACATTCATAAAAATGGTAGAAATAAGTCTTCAGTCAAAAGCAGGCGTACTGGATGCCCACCAGCTTTACTTGGAAAAGATGTGCCTCCCTTATCTACCAGTTCACATAAATCTAAGATTTCTCTAGCAACTCAGTCGAAGTCACTGCAGCCAGAGAAAACGAAGCAGTGCCCACCCTTGTCGAGCAAAGTTCCGCTTTCTTCAGGAATAGACTCTAGCACTTTAGCCCCAAGTAACCTGAAGTCTCACAGACCACAACAGAATATTGGAGCTCAAACAGGTGTGATTAGACAGCAGCCAGAGATGAATTCTAAAGCCAGTGCTTCTCCAGTCCCTGACAGAATAAAAAGACCGGAGACAAAATTAAAATCTCTGAGCATATCTCCTCAATCTGGCATAGTAGGCAATAATGTCAATGGTTCCTTTGACTATCCTATTAAAAATGACTCACCATGGTCTAGTAATCAAGGAAGAGAATATTTTTGCAGTCGAAATGTGGGCAATGTCAACGTGGAATTTGGTGAACCATCTTCAAAAAGAGTGAAATCTAATGTAGTTACTCTTGAACTTGATTCTGCTACAGTAGCCAATTACAGAAGAGAATATGATATAAACAGATACCGTGTTGCAAACAGAATTGCAAATCTGTTACCTCAGGATTGTCCGTGTCCACCTGCATCAGTGTTGCCAACTAAGCAAGGGCTCCTGAATTCAAATGAAGCTGATTCTCCAAATGTACTGACTGTCCTAAAGTCATATGAGCCATATGGTCCTGGACCAATTTATAGTTCTTGTGGATCTAGTGGTAGTCAAGCATCAAGCTCTGCAATAGAAGGTATTTATTGTCTGTAGAATGGTGAAATCTCTCATCTTTCCATCACCTTTCCCATTAGAGGGTAACATCATCTTCCCAGCATCATTGGATCTAAGTGTACATTGTGGTGGTGGGTGGGATAATATCACTGGGAAAGTGAGTGGGGGGGACCAGGCTGTGAAAGGCTGAATGTCAAACAGAATATTTCATATTTGATGTTGGAGATTATAAGAAGCAGTGGAGTTTATTGAGTTGGGGAGGAGGTTGTGACAATACAGGATTGTCATTTAGGAAGGTCAGTTACACTACTGAATAGAGAAGGGACTGGACTAGACAGAGATCTGCAGCAGAGATAAGAGTAACCACTAGCTTATTGCAGTAGTTCGAGCTTGTACCAGGCTGGTAGGAGTGTCAGAAGAGATATTACTAATGTTACAAAGGTATAATCAATAGGCTTTGGCAACAGATTGGGTATGAGAGGGTGAGGTATGTGATAGAGAGTATTTGAGGATGACATCTAGGTTGTCCGTCTGATCAGCTAGGAAAATGGTGGTAGTCCTGAGAGTAATAGGGAAATAAGTAAGCTGGAGGATTTTGTGAGAAAGATAAAAGCTTTCATCATAAACCTGAGTTTTTGAGGAACTTCATCTAGTCAAACATTCCTATTTTACAAATGAGAGAACTGAGGCACAGAAAGGGAAAGTGACTTTGTCCATAGTTAGCCATTTAGCGACAGAATCAGGATTTGATCCCAGGTCCTGATTTCTTGTCCAGCACTATTTCATGTACTAAACTGGGCTCATGACACTTAGCACATACCACCTTACAGAGTAGGTATTTACACACTTCTGTTTATATCCCCTACTAAATTGGGGTCCTTATGTTGTAGAACTTTGTATTCTGAGCATTACTTTGCATGCAATTATTAATGATAATGATTTAGTGCTGAAACAAATACAAAGTTATTTTCCACTAATGTGTTCTTTGTTTTATATTGAAATTTCCCTAATGGTAGGGGTGTTTTGTTTTGGTGAAATTATTTTTATAGCCAATATTGAGTACCTCATTGCAGTATTATGAAGAGACTCTTGAGTATGCTTCTGTAGCATATTAAATGTAAAATCAGAATATCATAGGGTCATATTCCACTTGGTTAACTGGACTACAGTGGTTTTTGTTACTACATATAAACTTTACTGGTCTTTGCTACCTTGAAGAGACAGACTGACTTTAAATCATTCCCTTTATGTTAGACACTGCAAAGGATCCTTAACCTGAAACTATCAGGTCTAACCTGATACGAATTGATCTGGAGGAGAGAGCAAATTAAGAGCAATTGCTTTAGCATGTTACAGTGGCTTTCTTTTAAAAATTTCTGGTGAAATACTAATTTTGTTGGCTTTTAATTGTAAAGCTTCCACTTTTTGCTTCTTTAAAATAGACACGAAAGAAAGAATTAGGCTACATAGTTCTGAAACAGAACTCATTATTGTGGGCTCCCCTCAACTCCTTCCATTCCCAATTATTGTTGAGGGCAACACCATCCTCCCACCCCTCAGGCTCTCAGCCTAGTAGTCATCCTGGATTCTTTACTATTTCTCACCTCCCCTTACTCTCCCCAGGATCCAAGCTATTGCTAAGGCCTGTCAATTATACTCGCCTTTGCCACAGCACCTGAATATGGCCCTCTCTTTTCTCCTCTGACACTGATAACCAACCACTAGTGTAGGCCCTCATCATCTTATAGTTTGATTCTTACAGTAGCCAGCTGGTGAGTTGGCTTGCTTCAAGTCTCTCCTCACTGCAGTCCATCCTCTGTTCAGCTGCTTAAAAAACCGGTCTGACCACATTACTCCCCTATTGAATAAATCCCAGTGACTTCTCATTGCCACTACCATCAAATACAAAATAAAATGCCCTGTTTGGCATTCAAAGTCCTTCATAACTTAGTGTGGTTCTTGTTCCTTCTCCTTCAACCCTCATGCCCCTTCTAGTTTTATTACACCTTACTCTAGGACATGTGCTCTTTGATCCAGTGACACTGTTCTACTGAGAAGTCACACCATTTTTTGACTCAGCCATTAATAGGAGTGTCTTAATTCCGGTGTCTTCCCTCTGTTAATTATTTCTTTGTTTCTTTTGCTCTGCTTATTTGCTTGCATATTGTCTTACCCATTAGATTACAAACTTCCTTGAGGTCAGGGACTAGTTTTTTTTTGCCTCTTTTTCTGTCCCCAGTACTTAGCACTCTGTGTTAGGCAAATAGTAGATGCTTAATAAATGTTGATTGGTTGATAGTTGAAAAAAATCCTGTCTCTTACCCTCAACTTGGTTTAGCCCATCTGCCAACAAGGTTTACCAGAATGTGACCTCTCCCCATGCTGTAGCTTCTTGGAGCCACAGGTAAGAGCTGGGTGAAGGTGCATCCAGAGGTAGATGAGTAGCCCTCAGAAGGGCTTGGCAAGCCCTCACATCAGGGGTGCTAGTCCTCATTGAACACTACTCACAACTACAAAATATGGATAATAGGATGAAGAAAGGAAACTAATGGTTGGTTTTGCATTAGTAGATTCTATTTGAAGGAGGTGAGATGTTTGAATCTATTTGCTTTCCTTGTTCCCAATACTAGAAGAGAATTAACTGTATTCTAATTAATACTAGGGACCCCTAGGTGGCTCAGTGGATAGATAGAGCACTGGACCTGTAGTCAGGAGAACTTGAGTTCAGATCTGGTCTTAGACACTTAACTCTGTGAACCTGTAGTCAGGAAAACCTGAGTTCAAATCTGGTCTTAGATACTGAATAACGCTGTGAACCTGGGCAAGTCACTTAAACCTCTGTTTACTTTAATTCACTGGAGAAAAAAATGGTAAACCACAAAATTCCAAGATGGGCAGTATAGTCTGTGGTGTCACAAAAGAGTACAACATGAACGAACGACAGTTTATTCCATTCTACATGTTACGTTGGAGGGGCTGTATTATGAAATAAAAACTAATGTTGATCTTTCCGTTCTAGCTGTTTCACTGCTGAATGTTGGAATTAGATGCTGTTCTGTGTTTTAAAAACCATCTCTGAAGATTCTTTGTAGTTTTTTTTTGTTGTGTTTTCTGTATTACCGTTGTAATGTCTGTAATTCAGTAATATGTAAAGCCTTGATTCCATGCAAGTTCTTTTTTCATTTTCTTATGCACCATTGAATTAGTATATGTTGCATATTTTTAAAACTTAAATTTTATTTTGGGTCAATTAATGTTGATATTAACTTGGACCTAGAGGACTTTATTAACTTTATCTTTTTTGTAAACATAAGGAAAAATGAATTTTTAAAAAAGTTCATTGATACTAGATGTTCTAAAAAGACTTGTATTTTTTGTTTTGAGACTACCCTTTCAATTCAACAAATGAGTAGCATATCCAGTATTAAGGATGTGAACTTATAATAACTCATACTTTTTAAATGCATTGAAAATTTTGAAGTACTTTCTCGTTTCTACCTTGTGAGATCTGTAACTCGGCAAGCTCCTGAAATACTGAGTATTATAGCCTGAAACCCAGGTCTCCTACCTCTTAAGATTCTTAAGCTGTACCACTATTACAAGTATATGGATCAGCATTATGTTGAAATTGTCACAAAGTCTGTTAAGTATAAGAGAACAAACCTAAAAATTTAATTCTAAATACCTTTTCTTCTTATTTAGGAAAAAGGCCCATGTCTTATCAACAGTTATCTAACAGCATGCTGCAAAAAAGAAACTATGAGAGTCTTATTACTAATACACATTATCGACCGAATGACAAGAAAACTTGATTTTTTTGAGGAAAAAAAGGTAAGATGTATGTTTTAGGTAAATGTACTTTGATTTTTCTATAAAATTCAATGTGATGAAACCCAGTTGAAATTACTTTATGTTAAGTCTAGTTTGTTTGGTTAAATAATACTAATTTTTAAATTAAGGAATTGGAATTTAAGAAATTAGGCTAGACCTAAACAACCTGCACACTTTGAACAACATCGACTGCCAAGAGCTTTCCTTCAACTTCACTAACTCTTATTTCTTTAAATTAAACCAAATTGTAAAAATTATTGTGCAAGTAGAATGTAGATTTTGTTGTTGTTATTGTTGTTTTTTGCTTTTTGGAGGGCAGTTGGGGGTTAAGTGACTTGCCCAAGGTCACACAGCTAGTTTTTGTGTTGTGTCTGAGGTCGGATTTGAACTCGGGTGCTCCTGACTCCAGGGCCGGTGTTCTATTCACTGCGCCACCTAGCTGCCCCGGAATGTAGATTTTTAAAAAAATTATGTAAAATGTGAGAGTTAATTTTGTTCTTCTTAGATTGCATGTTTTTGCGGGGGTGGGGGCCTTTTTTTTTTTTTTTTTTGGAGAGGAGAAGAAGGCAGACAGGGCAATCGGGCTTAAGTGACTTACCCAAGGTCACATAGCTAGTAAATGTTAAATGTCTGAGGCCAGATTTGAGCTCAGGTCCTCCTGACTCTAGGGCTGCTGCTCTATTCGCTGTACCACCTTGCTGCCCCAAAGTGGTTTTATAGAAGATGGCAAGACCCTCGCCTTCCTCATGTTGAACACTGCTTTTCTTTTCTTTTTTTTCTTTTTTGGAGGGGGGAAGGTAGGGCAGTTGGGGTTAAGCTACTTGCCCAAGGTCTCATGGCTAGGTTTTTGTGTGTGTGTGTGATGTTTTAATATTAATCAGACAATGAATGTTGCCTGTAAAGTAGTCTAAGAGCAACCTCAAGTGTTATTTTAACAAGACAGAGGATATGCTACTTACTTTGGACTTATTAAAGATTCTTTTAATAATGAGTGAATGACTGAAGAGGGCTATGTGGAGAACAGCACTATTATGACTTGTTACACAGATGTAGCTAAAGCAGTTCAAATTACATCTGATGAGACATACTCTTATCATATTAGGCAAGTGATTAACTTTGTTCTTTTATGTCAGTTAAAACAGTATTCTGCTGTACCCAGCTTTGGCCCTGTTTTCAACTCTTTTATTAAAAGAGTTTTAGAAATATTAGGTTTTAAAAGTATTCAGCCCCCATTCTTTTGAAGAAAGATTATACCACGTTTGAGATTTTCCTTAATGTCATTTAAATATTTAACCCTGGTCCATCCTATAAATTTTGTTTCTTCATGCCTGTACTTTCAAAATGTAGTGTTGGGGAGTAATTGCTTATTTCCCTTGGCCTCTGTTCAGCCAATACTGTTGGCTTTTAAGTGCTTAATCTTTCTTTAACAACTTAAGTAACTAACTTGTAGTCTGAAACAAAATGCTTCAGTACATATAATTCCACTTCTACTTTACAAATTTCTAATTGTATCTTCCATTACTCACTTGTAAGAACCTGGGCTTAGATTGCCGTTCAGATTTTTTGACTACTTTTCTTACTCTTGTTCAGTTTTCTATTTTCCCCGCCACTATTGTGTAATTCCATCTTAATCAGTTTTCTTTTTCTCTCCCCCAGGTCTTGTAAGGACATAAGTACATATTCTCTGGAATTACCTTCAGCTCATCCTTTGCGAAAATGAATGGTGAAAGCTACTGAAATAAGCTGTGATTGTACTGTATATATAAAGAACACTACAGTTTTATAATGTTGGTTCTGTTTAAAATTTGTACCAAATAGCAATAAAAATTGTAGTTGGAAAAGTTGGGTTGTAAAAGTGGAGAATGTATATCTCTATTTTGACCTTGAATAATATTTTTTTTAGAATTGACCAAATAATAAGTAGTTTTTTGAATACTTGAGCGCTGCTGAAAAGTAATTGGGGGAGGGAGGGAGTATATAATGCTTGCACCTCAGGTAAAATTTTGTAAATATCTGTTGGAAAACTTAATTGTTTAGATACTGTGGTTCTTCCCCCCCTCCCCCTTGCTCCTTCCATGGTAGCTCAACATTTTGAGCACTTTCTGATCTTGTGCTTCTTTCAGTTAGGATATAGGGTTTATTTCAAAACGAATTCCCAATGATCTGTATGATAGCAAATCCTAGGCAGTCTAACGTTTTTATGCAAGTCGATGTGAGTACACCTAACTGAAGTATTGACCCTCTCGACCAGTTTATGCTGCATCTTATAATAAGATCACTTCTGAATTTTCAGTTCCTTTTTATTGAAAATTATTTCAGCATGTTAGCTGAGAGAGATATATTACTTGTTACTAGTTGTTTCATGGTTTATAAGTTGTTCTGGAACCACCAGACTACTTTATTTGGTGAGTTTTTTTTTTATTCATGGGGTGTGGTGGTTATGTGGGATTTTTAAGTATGTCTCTACTGAGAACTCTTTGCTCTAGCAGACAAGTCTTTGCTAATAGTGAACAAAGTAATGTGTAGAATTTATTTAAATTTGTTTTCTATCAAACAAATCATTTTTTAAAAAATTTGACATGTCATATATTTACTCAAACTGGCAAAGTTTGAGTGCAAAATTACAAATATCTTATAATATGGGGAAGCAATTTTAAAATAAAAGACTTTTTGGTGTATCTTAATGTTTGTATTTAGAAATCTCTTGGTGTTCCTGGAATCTTAGTTAACTGAAGACACATTCAAGTTAATTGTAGACACATTGATTCTGAATAAGAAATTGCCCACTGTGCAGAGGGGGTGGAAAAGGGATTATCTGTCGTTTCCCTTCCTCCATCACAATCCTACCCCCATCCTTTTTTGTGTGTGTGTGTGTTTGTTTTGAAAAGACAAGGTTTTTCTCTATGCTCATTCAATTTTGGTTTTAAAAGGAGGGCAGCCACCAGCCAGCAGATCTGATTTATTGGATGTTTTAACTTTTGCCCATAGTTACCTCTACTTGTAGCTGATAGCTGAAGATTTATTACTTCAGCATATACATGGCTTTGACTTCCATGTTGTATTTTAGTAAGAAACTTTCAAATATTTTTGCACTGTTAGTTTTTTTTTTACCATGCTCTTCTCTTCCACATAGAAAGTGTAAATGTCCTATAGTAGCAAAACCTAGAAATACTCGTTTTCATTATGCAACATAAGACATCCTTGATGTATGTCTTAACTCCTGTGTTAAAGGGGACCTAATTGAGATCTGTCAGCTGGCATTGTAATGAAGTGCTGTGTATCAGGAAATTGTACACTATTTACCTTTTTTCCTGTTCATAAGCTGAGCCATATGTACATAATCTAGATTTTGTTTTCATAGTTTTGCACTTTTTTATAGCCTATTTTTCAAAATGAACACATTTGGAAGGTGGTTGGCCTAATATTTGCCTGATTTGCTGAGTCTTACAAAATGCATGCCATAAGGATATTCAAATCTTAAGGGGTTGTATGACAGAGGGCTGAAATTTAAACTTGTAAAAAAAAATTACCAAATCTATTTGAAAACAATCAATTCATGTTATGCTGCAATTTTCAGGGGTTTTCAGATTTTTCCTTAACCACGTTTCTTAAATGCATAACAAATGTCAGTAATTCCACAGCCCTGTACTTCAAAGTACTCTTTTGCCCATCAGTATTAACTATTGGGATACTACTGGTTTTGTATTTTTTTCCTTTAAGATAACAGTGCATTTATATAGAAGTACAATTTGTTGGAATTTTGTTTATATTTATTTCATTCCAGTTTGATTTATTTTAATTGTTAAAACTTAAGTTTGTCAAGCAGTAGACATTACTCGTTTAATTTATGATATATTTCAGTTTAGTCAAGGTATGTTATTATATGTGGATGTAAATATAGATTTGGTGTTTTGCAATTTTGGCTTCTGGTCTTTATTCAGCACTATATTGACTTCCGATTTTTTTCTAAACTTCCACTTTAAAAAATGGTATATCAGGACTAAGCTAAAGCTATCTTTATGCTTGAATCTGTGATGGAAGACATCACTTATTTATATGCAAACTGAATAATTTTAAGATCTATTTTACCAAACTGGGTAAAAGATTTTACCAAACTGGGTAAAAGATGAGTAAATAGATCTTTACTGATTGCTGGGGAGAGATAGCTAACACTAATTGAGATTAAGTTCCAGAAAGATACTGACTTGAATGATTAACGGAATTTAAATAAGATGCAATTTACATAGACATTAAAAAATAGATGCTCTAAGTGAGGTGAAGCAGGTGTAGCTATTTAAAAGTTTGAAAAGGATGTGGAGATCTTAGTGGACTGCAAGCTTTATATGAGTTAATGTTAATGAGTTAATTGCAGACAAAATAGCTTAATATGATGCTAAGTTACATCAAGAAGCAAAGATGGGATGGAACATGTTGACAGCACTTTGAGAAAGCAGAGATACAGATTTGAATCCTGTTTCTGTTGTATGACCATATTCAAATTACTGCCATGGGCTTGTTTCCTTCTGAATAAAATGATCATTTTTTTGTCATGCTGTAAGGAACAAATAAGATATATTGGAAAACAATGTTCAATCCTTAAAGTGCTATGTGAAGATTAACTGTTAAGATTATTGTGTTCAGAAAAAGGTGGGGATCCTTGACTTTTCCCTCTGTGACCAGATTTAGAACACTATGTTCATTTGTGGGCATCTTATTTTAGAAATGGCATTGGTTAAGTTGGAGGGTGGCCCAAACGTTGATGAACCTTGAGAACAAGCCATAATGAGCAGTTGAAGTGAAGATGTTTTAGTCTGGGGAAAAGATGTATTAGACTTGTTCTGCTTCACATAGGATTAGGAATTTAGAGCCTCCCCACTTTACAGATCAAGGAGGTTAGGGTGACTTTCCTGAGGTCACCAAGCATCTACTAAGTGTGCCAAGCAATGTGCTAGGTGCTGGAATACAGTTTAGAAGCTAATACAGAGGGGTGGCTAGGTGGTGCAGTGCATAGAAAACCTGGCCCTGGAGTCAGGAGGACCTATGTTCAAATCCGGCCTCATACTTGACACACTAGCCGTGTGACCTTGGGTAAGTCACTTAAACCCAGTTGCCTTGCCTTCCTCCTTCCAAAAAAAAAAAAAGAAAGAAAATACAAGACGTTAAGTGCAAGAGCTAGAAGTTGAGCTTAGGTGCTTGACTCAAAATGCAATGTTCTTTCCACTAATTTTTTTTCCGAAAGTTATTAGGACTGGGAGTAAAGCATGGAAGGTAGTTAGTAGAGGTAGATTTATACTTAATGCAAAGGAAAATCAACAGTTATTGTTCAACTCTTTGTGACTCCATTTGGGGTTTTCTTGGCAAAGATATTGGAGTGCTTGGCCATTTCCTTCTCCAGTTCATTTTACGGATGAGGAAATGGAGGCAAGGTTAAGTGATTTGCCGAGGGTACAACTAGTAAGTGTCTGAAGCTGAATTTGAACTCTGGTCTTCCTGATTCCAGACCTGGTATTCTATCCACTGTGCCACTTAGCTGCTCCAAACCAGCAATTCAAGCTGTCCAAAAGTGGAATTAGGATATTAGGAATTAAGATTAGCTTTAGGCTACTGAGTTCCCTTAGTGAAGATTTTCAAAATGAGACTGGATAAACTCTTGTTGGTTAAATAAGGTCTATTCCAAAAGTGCTTTTAAACATGAAAAGTTCAATGGAAATATGAGCTATTATGATGACATGAACAAAAAATGTTTTAGAAACATTAATCTGGCATTGGTGTATAGGATTAAAGGGGGGTGAAAGCCAGTCTAATAATTACACCAAGCTTCTCCATTTCTCATTTGGTGTGGAGGCTTAGATAAAACACAATACATGGGGGTGTGGTAGGGAGAAAATAGGGTGGGGCATAGGGAAAGAAGTCAGGATGATACCTGGGGGTGGGTGAAATTATGGCGGTTACTTGCATTTTAAAGGATGAGTAAGAATCAAGTAGGTAAACAGGTGGGAGGGAGGATATTCAAGAATTTGGACAGTCCTGGAAGCTGAGTCCCTAGCCATGCCAATCTATCGTGGCCCCAACCTGGCTTCAGATTATCTGAGAGAGAAGCCTCAGTGTGGAGGCCAGCATACTGAGAGGTACTAATGGCCCCAACAAAGCTGAGGGAGAAAGACCCTAGGCAGAATCTAGCATCAGAAGCCCTTGAAGCTTGTGGTGAGAGCCTAGCACCAGGGAGAAGGAAACCCAGATGAAGGGACCAAATGTGAGGGAAGCAGCCTGGTTACAAGAGGGAGCCCTTGAATCTCCAAAGGAGGGCCCTAGTCCCATCCACTATACTCAGAACCAAGAAGTATAGGCTCATCTCTGAACAAAACGAGGTAAAGTGACCACCATGATGAAATAGCCTTGGTTTGAGTGACACCCAGGGGACAAACCCCAAAGAAGATAGTGATCCCACCAGTCCAGGTAAAGCCTCAGAGAAAAAAAATACCTAAGCCACAGGAATTAACTAGAGTACCCTAGAGGAAATAGTATACGAAGTTTAGAATGGAAAAGCTGGAAGGAAGGAATGGCAAGGGAAACTTACACCTTAGCTCAAAGTATAGATGGAGACTTAAAAAAAAAAATGTGGCCAATGAAGGAATTTGCTTATCCATATGTTACTGTAATGTGTTTTGTCTTCCTTTCTCAGTGTGTGTGTAGGGGGAGTTGGAGGGAGATAAAGCATATTTTTGTTCATTTAATTAAAAAAAATGGAAAATTTCATATAGGACCTGAATTTGCTGAAAATTAGAGTGGACTGGACAAAACAATGACTCAAAAGTCAAAAACAATAAAGCAAAACCAAAAAATTGTTAAGAAGTGATACGGAAAAAACATGACATGGAAAACTGATTGAGAGGTTCTCTTAAGAATTAGTAGTCACACAAAAAAGGAAAATTATAAATGTTGGAGGGACTCTGGGACAATAGGCACATAAACTGTTGATGGATTGGTAAATAGGAACAGCCATTCTGGAAAGCAGTTTGAAATTCCACACAAAAAGTTATAAAACATTGTGTGCTATTTGACCCAGCTCTATCACTGGTAGGCTTAATAAGAAAAGACAGGAAAAAGCCCTTTATGTACAACGAATATTTGTAGCAATTCCTTGAGTGGTGGCAAAAATGAAGACAAGAATATTTTTTGGGTTTTTTTTGCTTTTTGGAGGGCAGTTGGGGTTAAGTGACTTGCCCAAGGTCACACAGCTAGTTTTTTTGTGTTAAGTGTCTGAGGCCGGGTTTGAACTCAGGTACTCCTGACTCCAGGGCCGGTGCTCTATTCACTGCGCCACCTAGCCGCCCCGACAAGAATGTTTTCATTGGATGAATAAGTTGTATGTATCTGAGGGAGTATTATTTTATAAGAAATAAGGAAATAGATGGTTTCAGAAAGACATGAAAAAATGATAGAAAGTGAAGTGAGCAGAACCAGAAGAACAATTTATAATTGACTTCAATATGATAAAGATGAACAATTTTGAGGAATTTTATAAACTGATGAACAATGAAATGAGCAAAACGAGAACAAGTTACATGACAATACTGTACAAAGACAACTTTGAAAGCTGTAAGAACTCTGACGTACTAACCATCCATGATTTCAGAGGATATGTTGAAGGATGCTATTCATCACAGATAAATGATGGGTTTAGGGTGAAGAATGAGACATGTTATATGGATTAACTGAATTATATAAAGTTGTGAACAGTATCTAGCAAAACTTAAATGTAAGCCTGCAAGGGGGAAAATAGATCTTTAGTGGAATAGATTTCAATGCATTCCACATGAAAAGACCATAATTAAATAGATATTTGTACATGAAAATGCAAGCACCAAAAGAAACAAAGTTACTTATATTTATATAATTGAAAGGGAATACATAAAAATGAATTACTGTTAATACAGAGATAGGAAACATGTCTTCTTAGAATTCTTAATATTTAAGGGTCACAGAAAAGTTGAAAAAGGGTCTGTGGGTGATTTTGTTTTAATGGTCAGACTAAAATAAAGATGAGACTACTGTGAAGGAAAGGATGAAGGGGAGAGATTATTGTTGCAAAATAGAAGTGCATAGGATAAGGAGTATACATACACATGCATATATGCATATATGTGTATTTTGTGCCATGGGAGAAGGGGTGAGGGGAATAGGTATCTCATGAGCCTCAATTTCATCTGATGTGTGTAAAGGAAAACAATGTAATTATACACAGAGATCTTGATATAGAAATACAAATCAAAAGAGAAATGAGAGGGGACAAGGACAACAATGCAGTAGAGAGGACTCTTAAGAAGGAGGGAAGGATCGTCAGTATGTTGATCAGCATTTATAATTGTCTACTATGTGTCTGACATTGTGCTAAGTGCTAAGGATACAAAGATAGGAAGAAAAAAAACTTCCTTCTCTAAAGGGACTCCCAGTCTTGTGGATTTGTAAGGGAATGGTCATAAACAAAATAATAGTGATTAATAGAAGGAGCCACATAAAGGCTTAAAAAGAAAGGAAGGAAGCAAAAATTTGGGATTAGGTTTGGGGTAAAGGGAAGAAAAGAGTCCTAATATGGTAAACAGGCTATTTTACTTAAAAGATCAAACAAACAAGTGTCAGGCAAATTCCTCTTCTACCACCTCATTTATAAAGAAGGAAGTAAGAGGGGGAAATATATGCAGACAAGCTGAAGGATAATACATGGTTAACTTTCATAACTCTTTATGTGAACAGGATGAACTCACCCATGGAAGAAGATAGAGTGGATTAGAAAACAATAAAGCTATATATGGTTTACAAGAAACACACTTGAAATGCAGATTCACAGAGTTCAGTTAACAGAATTAAAATGAGGTGCTGGGACAAAATCTTATGCTTCAGCTGAATTTTAAAAAGCAGAGTTAGCAGTCATAATCTCAGATAAGACTATAGTAAATATAGAAAAGACCAAAAGAGTTAAGCAGGGACATTTTGCTAAAAGGCACCTCTAATTAATCGATATCAATACTTAGTGTATGTTGCACATAACAGCATCTAAATATTTAAAGGAGAAATAAGTAGTAACACTATAATAGTGGGGAACATCAATGTAACCTTTGCAGTGCTAGACAAATACAACAAAATTAATAAAGAAGTTTAGAATTTGAAAAGATTTTTAGAAGAATTAGAGAAAAATGGATATGTGGCTATTTATTACTGAAGTTAGAAAGGAACTTACCTACTTGTGTATTTTTAAATAACTGACCACTGCCACGTAACTCCCATACGCACAATTTAGTTATTTATTTTTACATGCATTTATCATGTATCCTTTCCATTGCCTCTCCCTCCTTCAAATTGGCAACAATAACAACAAAAATAATGAAAAATAAAATAATCATAAACATACAAAACTGCATTATAGTCCAGCAAAACAAATTCTCATATTGCTTCTGCCTGAAAACACCACTCTGAATTTTAAGTTCATCACTCTCTGCAAGAGATAAGTGGCATGTTTCATCTTTAATATTCAGGATTTTTAATTTATGTTAAATTGATTAGATTGGAGATAATTCTAATTGCTTTCCAGAATGACATACCAACTCACAGTTCCAATAATGGTGTCTTTTTCTGTAGCCTCTTCAATGTTTTGTCATTTTTCTTATCAATTTTGTCATATGACAAGTGGTACTTGAACGCAATTCAAGTGGTGGTACACTGGTTAGAATGACAGACTGGGAGTCAGCAGACACTGGCTATGTGACCTTGAGCAAGTCACTTAACCCTATTTGCCTTAGTTTTCTCATCTGTAAAATGAACTAGAGAAGGAAAGGCATACCACTCCAGTATCTTTGCTAAGAAAACCTCAAATGAGGTCATAAAGAGTCAGACACAACTGAAAAGACTGAACAACAACAAGAACTTGAACTTAACTTTGAAGAAAAGAAAGTATAAGGGGACAGCTAGGTGGCGCAGTGAATAGAGCACCTGCCCTGGAATCAGGAGTACCTGAGTTCAAATCTGGCCTCAGACACTTAACACAAAAAACTAGCCGTGTGACCTTGGGCAAGTCACTTAACCCCAACTGCCCTCCAAAAAGCAAAAGAAAAAAAAAAGAAAAGAAAGTATAAGACAGAGGTGAGAGGGGAGGATATTCCAGGTGTGTGTGGGGGAACAGCCTCTTAAAGGAGTATATAGGAGAGAAGAGTTGTTTAGTTAATTTGGACTGTGGAGATCAGGAAAGAAAATATGTAATAATGCTGGAAAGGTAAGTTAGAGCCAACTGTGACAGGTTTTAAATGCTAAACAGACTAGTTTGTTTTTTATCTTAGACCTGAGAAGGAACTACTGGAGTTTACTGAGTAGGAGAATGACATGGCTACTTAAAGAATCTGTGCTTAAAGAAATTCAAAAATTTTATAACTGTATGGAGAATGCATTAGAGGAGAGATGACACAAGCAAACATATTAATAGTTAATGGCCCAGGCTAGAGGTTTTGAGGGCTTGAACTAGGGTAATGGCAGTGTGGGAAAAAAAAAAGTAGATTATGAAAAAAAGACTGGGGGAGTATCTTTGGATGAAATTAAATTGATTTAAAAAATGATGTGATAATGCTAGAAGAATAAAAATAGACAAGAAATGAGAGCTAGAGAGAAAATAGGGGAGAGATACAGCAACTTAGACAACAGACTCTTTGAAAATTATAATGAACCGAATAGAAATTGATGCTTCTAGGAGACAACAAAAAATATTTCAATGTCAAAAGACTGAAAAAAAAATTAGTATGTAAGGTATCTCATAATATAAACTGACTTGGATAACAGATGAAAAAGTGGTCATTTAAGAATCGTTGGTCTACCTGAAAGCAATGAACCCAAATAGAGGCCAGACATCATCAAGAAATCATAAAAGAAAACTGCCCAGATCTTTTAGAAACTGAGGGCAATTTGAAAATAGAAAGAATCCAGTGGTGGCCTTCTGAAAGAAACCCCAAAATGAAAATTCCTAAGAAAATTATAGTCAAAATCCAGAGCTTCCAGGTCAAAGAAAAAACAAAATTGAGTATAATCCCACAGGGGGAAAAATAGGTCTTTATAGAAATAAAAGACTTCTAAGTCTTTTTGATGAAAAGACCAGAGTTGCATAGAAACTTTGAAATATAAATGTAAAAGTCAAGAGAATGAAAATATAAACATGAGCATGCAATCATAAGGGACTAAAGAGGGATAAAACTGTTTACATTTTAACACAGGCAGATGATACATGTGTCCCCTCCAGAACCTGATTATCATCAGGGATTGTAAAGGGAGTTTAAGAAGACAGAAGGACTGGGAGTGGTTTTGTTTTGTTTTGATGATCATAAAAAGAAAGGAAAGGGAGGAGAAAAGGAATACACCAGAGGGGAAATAGAGAAAAGTGGGGAGGAAGGAGAACAGACAAATGAATTGGACATGTAAAAAAATGACAAACTAGAAAACCAACAAATTAAAAACTCATAATTATGTACCAAAATAGAAATGCTGAAAATCCAAGAATAAATCAAAAGAACTTAAAGCAAAAGGAAAATGTAACAACAATGAATTAATAAATAAAGCTAGGAGCAAGTTTAAAAAACAACGAAATAGATAAAATATTAGCTACTAAAAAAGAAGAAAATTAAATTTCCAGTATAGAATTTAAAAAAATGAATTCAAAGTCAATGAAGAAAGATAAAAAGTAATTATTAGAAACTATTTTGCCCAATCATATGCCAATAAAACTGATGAAAACCATCAAAAATATGAACTGCTCATATAAAGAGAATAAGAAACAGAAATTTAAATAAACCAGTCTCAGAAAAAGAAATTTAGCACGTTATAAATGAGCTCCCAAAGGGGAGGGAAAAAAAAACCCCAAGCCAGATGGACTTATAATGGTATTCTATCAAACATTTAAGGAATAATTAATTCCATTTCTATAAAAGCTGTTTTAAGAAGTAGGAAAGGAAGATGTACTCCAAATTTCTTCTGTGCTACAAATATGATCTTGGTACCTAAACCAGAAAGAGTCAAAACAGAAAAAGAAAACTACAGACCAATATTCCTAATTAATATCTATACAAGAATTTTAAACAGGGGGGCGGAGCCAAGATGGCGGCATAGAAGCAGCAAAGCACCACAGCTCCCACACAAACACGCTAAAAAACTCATAAAATGGGATGCTAAACAGATTTTCAGGCTCCAAAACTCTCCACAAGACAGAAAGCACATCTGTTGCTACAGGTAGCGCGGCAGGCGGGGCTCTTCTCAGCAGTCTGGGAGCCGTGGCCAAAACCTGGCTGGCTCAGGCCCTGGGGCATCAGGCAGGGAGCCGCGTCTATAGGAGAGCAGATCGGCTGCACTGGAGGCACAGTTACCACATTTATCAGGCCAGAAGACAAAAAGGCTAAGAGAAAGGTCAGTGGAAGAGCGGGTCCGGCCAAACTGCTCCCAGGCAAGGAAGCAGTGGGAGGCAGCTGTACCAGCAGGACCATCTGAGAGTCGCAGCGGCTTCCACTGGGCTGCTTCAGAGCCCTCGGCCTGCAGATAGCAGGGGGGCTGTCGCGATTCATCGAGGCTAAGGGCTCTTGTGTTGAATGGCCT
>CM053595.1:134431364-134460589 GCA_028646575.1 Pseudocheirus occidentalis
TGCTGGTTCCAGTAGTTCCCCTCCCCCACTGCTTCCTTGCCCCGGGGGTAGAATGGCCGAACTGCTTTACCCCACCAATTAAGTTTCAAAGTTTCAGCTTTCACTAACAGTCTCTGACTGAAGCTCCCCTCAGGCCGGTGCTTTAGATTTTCTTTGAAGTAAACTCAAGCTGTGGCTTGGGAAGCTCTGCTGCTCCTCGTGGCTGCCCTGGGGCCTTGCCTGGCCGCAGCTGCGGTTTTGGGCTCTGTGGTCTCTGCTCCTCTGCGGTGTGAGCTGCACCTCTCTGTCCTGCTCCTCACGCCTTGGCAGATGTGGGGGTGCTGGAGGCTGTAGAACCTCTGCAGGCTGGCTGCGGGGCTCGGCTCAGCTCCTTCCCACTGGCCCAGGCCTGGCCGTGGTCTCGGCTTCCGGCTGTTCCAGCCTCCACTCTGGCAGCCGCGCTGAGCCCCTGCTGCCGAACTGCCTTCAGCGAGAACTGTGTTCTCTGTATTCTTGTGAGTCTGAGAGTCCTAGACTTTCCTAGACTTTGTCTGGGCTCATATTTTATGGGTGTTTAGGGTGGCGGTGTGGGAGCTGCGGGACCTTGCTGCTTCTACGTCGCCATCTTGGCCCCCACGCTGCTATCTTGGCCCCCCAATACAAATCTTTTAAAAAAAACTGTTTTTCAACCTTACATACCTAAGTTTTTTGGTGGTTCAGTCATGTCAGAGTCTTTATGACTCCATGGATCATACAGTCCAGGAGGTTTTCTTGGCAAAGATACTGGTGTGGTTTTGCTATTTCCTTCTACAGCTCATTTTATAGACTAGGAAACTGAGGCAAACAGGGTTAAGTGACTTGCCCAGGTTCACACAGCTATTAAGTGTCAGAGGCTGTATTTGAACTTAGACCTTCCTAACTCCAGGTCCAATGCTCTTTCTAAATATACTTCTATCCAAAAGAATACACTTCTAAACCCTACTTTTCTAAATATGCTCTCTTGTAACAGAGAAAAAACAAGCAAAAGTAAACAACTTAGTGACTGAGAGTGTATATAACATTCCATATCTGTAGTACCTCACTTTTTTTTTTGCCAAGTAGAAGAAAGTATGTTCTGTCATTTGTCCATGGGGACCAAGTTTCTATCAATTGACTATTAAAAGAACCTGGGGAAGAGCTTCCAGTATGTTGGGTACATCCTTTACAATTTTTTTGAAAGAAATGGGTAAGCATCACACTGAATAACAGGGCAAGGATACTTAGCAATTTGCAGTGATGTAGGGTCCATTAATGCAATTATAGATTCTCTGAAGTGTCAATAAGTAGGTAGTGTTAGTTTACAAGCTCTTTGAGGGTAAGGATTATTTTAATTTTAATTTTTTGTCTCTAGTGCTTAGCACAGTTTCTGCTTTTAATAAATGTTTCTTTATCAATTGGATATTCAGGTGAAGTTGTTGCCAAGACAGCAAAAAATATGAGTTAGGAGCTCTGTTGTTAATACCCAGGTCTCCAACTCCAAGTTTAAAAAGGAGTACCCTTCTCCCATAGGAGTAATATCCCCTTCTGATTTCTGTTGGCTCTTAACTACATGGGTTACTCGAGTAATAATTACAACTGTGTGAAAAGACAAGCCAAGGAAAGATGAAAAATGATCTTATTAAATGTTAACAACTGATATACACATGATCGAAATGAATGTCATTTTCCTTATCTGTAAAATGGGAATTTTAATACTTGTGCTGTCTTACTTCTATACAAGATAATTAACCCCATTCTGTCTCTCCCCATCTCCTCTCATTATAATCCTCTCCCACTTCTCAATTTCACCTTTTAAAATATCATCCCTTCCTATTCAATTGATCCTGTAACCTCTGTCTATGTACACATATATATGCACATCTATATTCATATGCATATATACCCTCCTATATACTTGTGACTTACAAGTGAAGGTTGAAATTACTATGAGTAGCCCACTCCTTGAAGCCTTACCCATGCCCTTGGGGTTGCCTGTTGATCTCCTGGGCTTCCTTTAAATTTCAACTAAAATACCATCTTTTACCGGAAGCCTTCTCTGACCTCTCTTCATTCTAGTGACTTTCCTTTGTTAAATTATTTTCTATTTATCCTGTATACAGCTTGTATATATTTGTATATATACCCTACTACATAGACATATGTGTATGTAAACATACACATTTATGTTCCCTTCACCTATCCTCATACTGAGAAAAGTTTCATAGATTACATGTTGGCATGTAAATAGTTCAACTTTGATAAGTTCCTTATGATTTCTTTTCCATGTTTCCCTTCTCATGCTTCTTGTGTTTGAGTGTCAAATTTTCTGTTCAGTTCTGGTTTTTTTCAGCAAGAATGCTTGAAAGTCCTCCACCTCATTGAATGACCATATTTTCCCCTGGAACATTATACTCAATTTTGCTGGGTAGATGAAAAACTACATCTTCATGAGACAGAAAAAGATTTCACGTTAAACTGAATTCATTTCTTTTCTTTTTAAAGAATACATCCAATTTAATATGGTAGCACCAACACTGCCCTTCTTGTCTGTCTCCTGAACTTCTTTTGTTCTTTTCTGTGTATTTAAAAAAATATTTTTATTGATACTCTTTTCTTTCATTTCTTTTATGGGGGCATTATTATCTCTCTTGACAGCTCTCCTCCTATACTCTCCTTAATGTCCTCCTTTCCCAAGGCTTCTAGAAGGCCACGGCTTTCTTCTGAACTCCTATAAACCTGGGAGCTCAAGATCTCTTCTAGCTGTGGCATCCTGTGTTATTTGGTTCATGGTCCTTTCTAGTTCTGACATACAATATTCATGGTCTAGAGCAGGGGAGGGGAAGCTGGGGCCTTGAGGCCAGATGAGGCCCTCTAGGCCCTCAGGTGTGGCCCTTTGACTTAATCCAAACTTCACAGAACAAATTCCCTTGAGGGAATATCCACAGCTGCAGGTTCCCCACTCTTGGCCTAGCCTAATTTCCCTCCAGTTTTAATATTCTGTATTCAATTCCTAAATCCCTTCAGATTCTGATATTCTACTTTTTAAGGCCTCTTCCCATTCTAGTATTCTATAAGACAACTAAATTACATGGATAATAGCAACAACAAGAGCTGGTGTTTACAAGCATATTGATTTAAAGTTAGTGCTTTAAGATTTGAAAAGTTCTTTACATACATGATTTAGTTTAAGTCCTACAATGAGTCTTTGTGGGAGGCTCTATATGGCAATAAAGCTCTCCATTTTACAGATGTAGAAACAGGTTTTAATCAATTAAAACTATGGTCAAACATAATAAATATCTAAGATAGGATTTGAACTATGCCTATGAACTATGACTTCCAGGTCCAGCACTCTATCCACTGGACCATACTCCCTGGAAAAGCATCCGTAGACAGTCCAGAGTGACATCTTTTGGCTAAATAGTGTTAAGGTCCCAGAAGTTTAACTCTAAGGGAATGTTCTTTCCCCCCCCCCCCCCCAAAAAAAAAACTTAGCTCCTAAAGATTTTTCTAAAGGCTAGTACTGTTCAATAATGGCATGGGTTGTGAGTTTTTTATTGTGTGAGAATAAGCTCTATGGAGCTGGGAAATATTGAAGCAGACGTCAGATCGATGAGCAACCTATCAGTAATGCCGAAGAAGAAATCTGTGAATTCAGCAGGTGGTTGTACCAAAGAACTCTAAGGTTTCTTCCTCACTGCTAACATGGTGTGTACTATCTGTTTTAAAAATAGAACATTTGCTTAATCAAGGAAACTGTTATTTTTGCCTATAAGTGAAAACAGGAGAATGCTAAACAAACGAAACATTCAGGAGCAGAAATATAAATGTCTGAGACTCAAATGTAGGTCCAGGAAATGTTGACCTTTATTGTTAACTTTAGGTTTCCCATCTGTAAAATGAGTTAGGACTTTCAACTTTGACATTACAGGCTCAATGTTCTAAGGTTCTTTTAGTTCTAACATTATGTAATTACATGAAATATGGCAAAATTTTAAAAATTAGGATGGGTAGGTGGGTGGATGGGTGCAATGATAAGGCTTTCCCTGCTTAGGCAGAGATAAACAAACAAGATAGGGAGCTAGGTGACACAGTGGATAGAGTGTCGGGCCTGGAGTCAGGAAGACTTCTCTTCCTGAGTTCAAATATATCCTCAGACACTAGCTATGTGACTCTGGGAAAGTTTCTTAATCCCCTTTGCCTCAGTTTCCTCAATCTGTAAAATGGGCTGGAGAAGGAAATGGAAACCTATTCCAGTATCTTTGTCAAGAAAACCCCAAAATGGGGTCACAAAGAGTTAGAGACAACTGAAAACGTATGAACTGCCATAACAAAATGCAAACAAGACATTTGGCGATGTTTCTGTGACTTATCTACTGCTCTGAAACAACTAGAAATCTGATTCACACACAGTTCTTTGTTTTGCCTATTAAAAGGAAGACCGTCATTGTAACTTTACCAATATTTTCATGGTTGGGCTAACTAGGAGGAAATAGTTTTCCAGGTGTTAGTAAATACAAACTTTTCCCATTAGGTGGCAGTGTTTGCCTAGGATAACAATTTGTAGTACCCAGGGAAACAAAGAAAAATCTTCATAGAGAAACTTAAGAATAAAGGAGAGACAGTATTTCTGACTCGGCAGAACCAAATTAATCAACAACTGTATAACTGTTGGTAAACAAACATAAAACAGAACCAGGCACTGCCTCCAGAAAACACAATGAGGCTCTGACCTCTTTTAACTTGGGGGAAAGGAATCACACTGCACAAACACCTGGTCAAAACAGATATGGAGACAGAGTCTAATGACACACTAATAGAGTCTTTGATTGAATCTCCCCAGCATGTTTATTTTTAAAGATGGATTGCAGATATATATATTGCAAAATTATAAAGCAACATTCAACCTCTGGCTAGCTCTTTTTCTTCTTTTTGTAAACAGGAGCCTTGCAACTATCGAACATATAACTGATTAAAAAAAAAAGTTTGAAGAAGATGTGGCTGGATTTTGGAGTCAGAGGACCTGGGTTCCAGTTCTGACTGCTGTCTACTCCCTGTATAACCTGGGGCACGCTATTTAACCTTTATGGGGTTCAATTTCTTCCTTTAATGAGTGATTGATTTATAAAACAAAGGGGTTAGCTTCGGTGCCCAGTAAAATTCCTTCCTATATTTATGAGCTCAGTTTTTTTTAGTGGGAAGGTGCTGGGAAAGTCATTTTTGAATCTGAATCTGAATCTTTTCAAATTTGACTCCTCAGGGCTTAGTGCAATGAATGGCACATAGAAGAGTTTAATGACTGATTCTTTTTTAAAAAATTTATTTATTTTTAGTTTTCAACATTCATTTCTATAAGATTTTGAGTTCTAAATTTTCTCCCATCTCTCTCCTCCCCTCCCCGCCCCAGACGGCATGCAATCTGATATTGCGTGTACATGTACAATCATATTAAACACAGTTCCACATTAGTCATGCTGTGAGGAAGAATTAGAACCAAAGAGAAAAACCATGAGAGAGAAGAAACGAACAAGGGGAGAAAAGAGTGTGTTTCGATCTGCATTCAGACCCCATAGTTCTTTCTCTGGATGTGGATGGTATTTTCCATCATGAGTCTTTTGGAACTGTTAATGACTGATTCTTAAAGTCACATAGGAAGGCTACAAGGAAAGCTTAGTTGTAAGTTTCCCAAATTCACGGGCCAACAAGCTTTTCTGGGTACTTAAGTGGGGTCATGACAAAAAACAAACAAAACCAAGAAAAAAACCACTGTCAGGAACCCATGAGTTCTACAAATGCCCCTTGATAACCCTGTGAGACATGGGCAAATCACTTTGGATGTCTGAGCCTCACCTTCCTCCTTTGTAAAATGAAGGGTTTGGATAAAGGTTCCTTCTAGACTTGCCTACCACTGGCTCTCAATTTGAAGAAGCTTGAAGACTGGGAATTAAAGTAGCAGGATCTGAGTGGCATGAACATGGCTTTTCAGATATGTCAGGAGGCAGACTGGGTAGAGGACATGACCTTAGTTCTTGGAAGAAAGCAATGAAAGTATCTGTAAACATGTAGGTTAGGAAAGAAACTTTAGAAATGCAAGCAGGGTAAGATCATAATAATGGGTATTATTTCTGTCCTAAGTGTGTAAGGTAGGAAAAGTTTGAATAGTTTCAGTAGGATTATTTGCTAATTTTGATTAAAGATTCATCATGATGAAATGAAAATAAAACACACCACTGTGGGCTTGAAACATGAAGATCTTGGGCCTCCCCCTTACTAGCTATAGGTTTTTGAGTAAGTAATTCATGTCTCTAAACTGCAGTTTCTTCAATTCCTTCAATTAGATTAATAATATGTTAATTTTTCACCCTGATGTTTTAAGTATTAAATAAGCTAATATGTATAGTCATTAATAAAGTTAAAATAATGCATTTCCTTTAATGGAACAAAAGACAGTATTATATGTGCATCTAGTTGGTTCTGAATTCTCCAGAGTGAGAGAAAACAGCAAAATATATTAAATGTATTGATTGCACTGTCTTCCCTAGATATGAAAGTGAGAATGAGTAGGGACTGGAGAAAATGTTTAATCCTTTATCTTATTGGTCAGGTGACCTGGAAATTTTCAGTAAATATGAAAACGAGATTGTTGTTTAAAATACTAAAATAAAATTTGTTATTGCTGTTCGCTTGTTTCAGTCATGTTTGACTCTCTGTGACCCCATGTAATGTTAATGGGAGTTGAAGATCTTCCCTGATCATTAATAGGCTTCTTGTGGAGCCCAACAAAAGAAGAAGGTTGATTAAAGGAGGCTTGTTTTTCAGGAAGTCACATAACTTTTGTAACTTTGTAATTAGGCAGTAGGTCATGAGGGTTGTGATGCTTTCTGACTCTGAAGAAGGATACATATACTCTGAGGTGAGGTTTTACTTTGGGGCTCACTTATAGGAAGAATTGTGTGATTTGGCCAGATGAGACTCTGGGCAGCTATTGAGCTCCCCAGTTCTGAAAACTCAGATGTTGGTGCCTCTCTTTCTGGTCACTATGTATGTATGTAATGGTTAGACAGCTAGAAGTCCTGTGTATTGGGCTGTTGAATTGTGTTATTTTCTTTGTCAGTATTTTTTGTCTGCTTATAATGTCTGTTTCTATTTTCTGAAGTTCAGAGTGTTGACTTTTTCCCCTGAACTAAGTAAATTATATATATGCTTAAGTAAAGATGGTTGACCCCTTTAAAGTTGCTTTCCTTTAGTAAAGTAGATCAAAGAACTTGTGCTAGCAGCCATCCTGAGTATGCTAGGGTGTTTACTATTACACTCCATTTGGGATATTCTTGGCAAAGATCCTGGAGTGATTTGCCATTTCCTTTTCCAGCTTATTTTATATATAAGGAAACAGAGGCAAACAGTGTTAAGTGACTTCCCCAAGGTCACTCAGCTAATGTCAGTTGGATTTGAACTCAGGTCTTCTTGAATCCAGACCTGGTACCCTAAAATAAAATAGTTGTTGCCTTAAGAGGACCAAACAGGACCAGGTCAAAAACTGAGGTCAAACTTCCAAAGTGATCACTACTATAGGATCACCTGTAAGTAGCCTCTTCATTTCTGTTCTGGATAAGTTAGGGAGAGCCAGTTTTTAAAACCAAACCAAAACAAACCAGTGGGTGAGGAATCTAGTCTCTACATATTTCTCCTAGTTCTGCCTCTGTCAGTCCTCATATATGGTAATTTCTTATCTCAATCTCTTAGTTGCTTTTCTCTGGGCATTCTCTGGCTCATCATGTCTCCCTAAAATGTAACACTCAGTACTAAACACAAGTGTGATCCAATCCAGCAGAGGGGAGTGAGGCTGTCACCTGTTTCATCTCTGTCCCAGCAATCACAAAGTTCATCAGGGTAAATAACCAAATCTTCTGTCCCCCAAACACAAAAACAATAGAATTTTTAAATTTAAATTTTTAAATCTAAAATCATTGATGTCTTTGTTTTTATGTAGCAGTCATTTCTGGAGATTCTCCTTTCCTTCACATCTGTCTATCCCCTCCCAGTGAATCTTCTTTGGTAACAAAAAAAGTTAAGCCAAAGCTTATCAACACAAGGATCATCACAAGGTAGGCAACATTCCACACCCACAGTACTCCACCCCTCTAATGAAAAGAGAATGATTTCATCTTTTCTCCAGGATCAAGAGGGGTCATTTAAAGGTATTAAAAAAAAAATAAGAACCTCTACCTACTCTTGGAGAAGAGGCAGAAGTAACTAGCCCTTGGCCAATGTTCCCTGAGTGGGAGTTGAAACAGAGTCAGAACTCACAGGACCAGTGCTATTAATGAGCCATTAGGCAGACAGTGCTCTACCTCAGACTTAGAGACTTTACCTGAGCATTAGATCATAATGTACTAATGACATTATCTTCAAATTATCTCAGTCAGGTCAACCTTACACAGGAGTTTGCCTCCATTTAGGGCGTTATCAGCAAACTGCTTTGGCCTGTGTGCTAGCAACAGAATAAAAAATGCCCATGGACATCAGAGGCAGAGAAGGAAAAGGCAAAATTAAAAGCCTTCGAGAGAGCAGGGAAAGATGGGAGGAGATGAGGTCAAGAGTTGCCCTGGGTAGCCCCTCATGGATACCAAAGCTGTGGGTGGATGTCACCCATCCTGGGGCCTTCTGGGTGGGATGGATGTTTTCAGCCAAGAGGAATACTTTGAAATGGTGACTTAAAGTTTTTCACTGTTGCAGGAAACCACTAGAATTTGACTCTGTTGTTTTTCCAAGAATTCATTGTAATTTTTCACTAGTCATTCTTTAACTTTGGATTTAATTTTATCCTCACAAAGATAGAGCATTTTTTTTTCTTGTTTAATTTATAAGTGCCTTCCCTTTTATGATGTTCCCAGTGTCTGATGGACTGGCTTAGGAAGCTTCTGGCTGATGATGTCTCAGTGGGACCTGGTTGTTTAAACAGGGATTTGAGTTATGAAGGTGGCTCTTTCCCTTTATCTTGATGTAGTATTTTGATTTTGCTGAAGGTAGAAGGCTTTCAAAGTTTAACTGAAAAGCCCCACATATTTAAGAGGTTACCCATAAAATGTAGAGGGTCAGGGTTAGGGATGCTTGAGACCTGAAAATACCAACACTCCAGGTCCTGCTGAATGAATTCGACTCATGTCTTCTCTCAGCCAAAGAAAAGCAAAGTTTATTAAAAGTTTACCATATTGGCTAGACTCTTACGGAACCTCAGTGTCTGTGATGCTTGCATTGGTCAAGCAGACCAGAGCAAGTCTGTGCTAGGTCATTCTATGGCGTTCTTCCACCCCATGGAGGCAAGATGGGGTCCTATATACAGAAAGGTTGTAGGAGGAATCTAGGGGTGGTCTAGAGGAGGAGTTTGGGGAAGATCTTCAGGATGAGTTAATGAGGTCAGGTAACAGTTGATTTAGGTATAGATATTTTGATAGGCTCAAGGGTGAGAAGTAGAAGGACAATGGAGGGCCAAGCTAGTAACAAAAGTTTGGGCAGAGCCACAGTGAAAGGCTTATGGCTTCATGTAAATGCCTCATCAAGTGGGAAGATTCAATCAGAGTTCAAGGGGGTTACCAGAGCCTGCACCTCATCAATATATCCTCAGACACAATGATAGTGTTTTCAGTAGAGTTGACTGGGAAGAAGTCAGTGAGAGTAAAAATATATACCCTAACTCATAAGGTTTAATGTAAATACAAGTCAAATCCTGAAACAAGTACTACAAATATAGTTAAAATGCTCAATAGAACAAAAAGACGGCCATGTCACTTTGCTTGTTTCAGAAAATATTTAACCCAGCAAAATTGGGCTTCATTTTAATAGGATTTAGTTTGTTTACTCTGGTCCTTCCTTGCCTCCCTCCTGGCTTTTCTTACCTTTATCCTGACAGAATATTTGGGAAGCCTAGATTTAGGGTTTGCCTTTGGAAAAATCATTATCTTTCCCCCTAAATCAGTGGTTCTCAACCTTCCTAATGTTACTTGTATATGGGTGTATCTGTAAGTGGGTAGACCTGCCTGGAGATGTTCAGAGGAGCGGTGTCTTGGATCCTAAGACCATCAGAAATATGTGTTTTTCAATGGTTTTAGGTGACCCTTTTGAAAGGGTCGTTCAACTCGACTCCCAAAGGGGTTGCCACCCACAGGTTGAGAATTGCTGCCCTAAATCTTTTTCTCCCCCTATCTTGCCTGTTTCTGTTGGGGGTACCACTGACAGTCTCCCTTATGTTCACTACCTTGGAAATACCCTCAACTCTTTACCCTTCCTCCCTCCTACCTCCAAACAGGTGCCAAGTCTTACTGATTTTACCTTCACACTATCTCATCTCTATCTCCTCTCCATTCACTTAGCCACCACTCTACTTCAGGTTCTTATTGGCTCTTTCCTAGTCTAATGTAATTACTTTGTGACTGGTCACCTTTCTTCCCATCCATCACTTATGCAATCAGATCTCACAGCAACTGCCAAAATTATCTCCCCAAAGCACAGATCTAGTCATAGCACTCCCCTGCTCACATATTTTCAAAGGCTCCTTAATGCCTCTGCTATTCTCCATTCTCTTTACTCACCCCTCTGCCTTGGTCATGGTCTCTACTTTCCAGTAAGGAAGAAAAGTAATTCTTTAGTTCAGTCAACAACATTTAAGTACTTTCTATGAGCTAAGCACTCACTACACTAGGTGTAGGGGTGGAGGAGGGGGAGGGACATAAAGACAGGATAAAATGTGGTCCCTGTCCTCAGTGAACTTACATGCTAATGGGGGAAATGAGAGGTGGTAATGAAGAGGTTACCGGGAGAGGGTTAGGGCTGCCTGCGACCCCAAAATACCAACATGCCGGGTCCTGTGGAAAGAATTCCACTCAAGTCTTCTCAGCCAAAGAAAAAGTAAAGTTTATTGAAAGTTCAAGTTCGCCATATGGGGTAGACTCTTAAGGAGCCAGTCTATGCTAGGTTGTTCTATGGAGCTTTCACACAGAGCAAGTCTATGCTAAGCTATTCCACTGAGCTCTCACAGAGATGGAGGGAAGATGGGGTCTTATATACAGATGAATCTAGGGGTGGTTTAGAGGAGGAGCCTGGGGAGGGTCTTCAGGAGGAGCCAATGAAGTCAAACTCCAGTAATGAGTTTGGGGAGGGACTTCAGGTGGAATTAATGAGGTCAATGCAAGGGTGATTTGATATTTTGATAGGCAAGGGGTTTCCCAGAGCATGTACCTCAAAGATTCAAGGAGAGCTCAAGTGAGGGTGGTCCCAGAGCCTACACCTCATCAGTAATGCAGCATGTATATAGGTATATAGTTGTAAGTCAATTTGAGGAGGGAGAGATTGAGAACAGATAAGTTTTCCTGTGAGATGTGACACCTGAGAGGGGCCTTCAAGGAAGCTAAGGATCCTAAGAGGAAGTGCATTCTTGTCATGGGTAGCATCTGCCTATTTAAAGGCATGGAGATGGGAGATGAAATTCTGAGTTCGGGGAAGGGTAAATAAATCCAGTTTGTTTGAAACATATGGTGTATAAAAGGGAGTAATATGAAATAAGCCTGGAAAGGTAGACTGGAGTTAGATTGTGAAAAAACTTTAACTATCAAATCAAGAAGCTTATATTTTGTACTAGGAATAGCACTTATATTTTGTACTTATCTTTTGTATAGGAACTCTTTGAAAATTGCTGAGCCAGGAATGGCATGATCAGATCTGTGCTTTGGGGAGATAGTTTTGGCAGTTTTGTGGTGAATGAATTGCATGAGTGATAGATGGGAAGAAAGGTGACTAATTACAAGGTAATTACATTAGTCCAGGAGAGAGGCAATAAGAGCCTGAAGCAGAGTGGTAACTATGGGAATGGAGAGAGGAGGAGATAGATGTGAGATGGTGTGGAGGTAGAATCAATAAGACCTGTGTGGGAGTGAGGAAGAGTAAAGAGTTGAGTGTATTACAAGGTGGTGAACCTAGAGGAGACTGTCAGTGGTGCCTTCAGCAGAAATAGGCAAGTCAGGGAAGAGAATATGTAGGGGGAAAGATAACAAATTCCATTTTGGACATGTTGAGTTTGAGGTGTCCAGTGGACAGCTAGAGATAGGGGACTTTGGTTCAGGAAAGAGATAAAGGCTCTGTTTAACTTATTCTCACTAGGGGCATTTCATAGGGAAGAGTACAGAAATGGGGGCCACGAGACCAGGATGCTCATATTACCTTCCACCACTGTCATGTGACTCAGCCAAGTCACTTCCACTCTCTGAGTTTTAGTTTGTCTCCCTGGTAGAATAAGAAAATCAAGTTAGATTATCTAAGAGTCCTTCCAGAACAATTTACATTTTAAACTTTTTTTTTTCTTTTTTGGAGGGGGGAAGGCAGGGCAATTGGGGTTAAGTGACTTGCCCAAGGCTGGATTTGAACTCCTGACTCCAGGGTCAGTGCTCTATTCACTGTGCCACCTAGCCGCCCCCACAACAATTTACATTTTGAAAGATAAAGCTGGATCGGGTTTTCTTACGATAAAGGATTATTAGTGGAATTTAAGATAGCAGAGATGGGGAGATTGGGAGACTGCCCCCTAAGGCAAGGTGTAACTGTCCTCCAGACTACATGGTTGCCTGTTTCTCATGCCAGTCCTGCTGGTGTTCAAATACTACTATACTTTGAAAGACTTATGATTTTATATGTATTACTACTCCATCTACCTATACAAATTGCAATCCTCCAAGCCTTTGGAGATGTTCTTTATGAGTTGCTGTGGTGAAAAATCTTCACTTCTTGATGGCCAAGCAGGGAGAAGTCTCCTTGTGTTTAGCTAGGCCTATAATAAAACCCTTTCCAGTTTTTGCAGGACCTACAAGAGAACACACTTTTCAGTCACAGCTTTTGAGAATTCACTCTATTCTCAACTTTGACAAGGGGGGAGGAGTTTGTGGGAAGCTAGAAGGGTAAGCATTTTTCTTCTCTATCTTCCCCTACCCTTTTTAATTTTAGAAGAGACTATATGTCAGTATTTATTCTGTATATATTTATAAATGAGAAAGGCAAAATGGTATGGTGGATAGCTGGCCTCAAAACCAGGAAGATAGTTCCAGTTCCCTCTCTGACACATACTAGTTGTTTGACTCTGCCTAGACAAGTCATTTAACCTCACAGTGTTCTAGATAACTCTCTAAATTGCAGATAAGTACCAACCTGCGTTGGTAGAAGCAATTTTCATGCATCTGAGTTCAAGATGGGTGTCTTCCATCTGCACAGCTAGTCTGTCACTTCTTGCTGCCACCTCACAGTCAGCCTCCTCAGTTAAGCAGACCTCAGACCTTGCCCATGTTAGTTCCTTGTGCCCTCAAGTCTCTTGCTTAATGTACCATGCTTGCTAAGGAAAGACCAAGTCAGCCCTCCTCCATCTGTCCCAAAGCAACCACTTCCATCTGTACCAGCACAAGTCATATTCTACTTCCTACTGCCAGCCCAATTTCTAAAATGGGATGTGGAGAACTTCCAGTGTAAAGAACAACCTGCCCTTCAACTCATCTTCCACTAAGCCCATTCTTTGTGGTAGGGGAGTGGTACCTTCCACTCAATATGAACATTTGATGAGGTATAGGCTCTGGGACCCCTCCCCCCCCCCAACCCTTTTTGAGCTCTCCTTGATTCTTTGAGGTACAGGCTCTGGGAAGGTGAACCTTCCCAGGGAAGACATTTGCCTGAGGTCATGAGCCTTAAGTTGTGGCTCTGCCCAAGTCTTTAGCCCCCTTTGTTCCAGTAGTTTCCCATCCTTGAACTGGCCTGGCTCACCATTGTCTATGGTCTCCAGGTAGCCTCCATCAACTTCCCACCCTTAACCACTCATTACTGGAGTCTGACCTCATCTGACTCCTCCTGAAGACCCTCTCCAGTCTCCTCCTCTGGACCACCCCTAGATTCCTCCCGCAACTTTTTTGTATATAGAACCCCATCTTCCCTCCACGTGGGGTGAGAGTGTCATGGGATAGCTGAGTATAGACTTTGCTCTGTGAGAGCACTGTAGAATAGCTTAGCAGAGACTTGCTCTCTGAGAGCACCTTTAAATGGCCTGGCATCCCACGTGGTGAACTTGAACTTTCAATAAACTTTACTTTTTCTTTGGCTGAGAAGACTTGAGTGAAATTCTTTCAGCAGCACCTGGCATGTTGGTATTTTGGGGTCTCAGGCAGCCCTAACCCCCTTTGGGCACCCTCTTTATTTTTATGGTTCCCTGACCAGGAATTGAACCCGGGCCATGGCGGTGAGAGCGCCGAATCCTATAAAAATGAAGAGGGTGCCCTTCATTGTCTTCCCTGGGAAGGTTCACCTTTCCAGAGCCTGTACCTCAAAGAATCAAGGAGAGCTCAAAAATGGGGGGGGAGTCCCAGAGCCTACACCTCATCACATTCTCATACTTGTTATGCTTTTTACAAGCCAGTGTCTCTAAACTTGTGTAGTCATCATCCAAACCACATTCCACATCCCCTACCACCTGCCAAAGTTTCAACCTAACTTTACCCAGCTGCTTCTCTGTGCTCTCTGGAATACCTGTTCCATAGATAACACACTTCCCTTCATTCTAAATCATTTCCTCTCCCACTCTTTCCATTTACTAGCTATTACTGAAAACTTCCCCCTTAACTCCTCAATAACTGGCTCCTGGCCACCCTTTTCATTTTTGGTTGCGCCTTCACTTGTCCTTGACTCACTGCTCAGGGTTGGAGGATTGGAATACTCCTAGGTCTCTCCTACTCCTTCTAGGTTCTCCCTCTACCTCCATCACTCATTAACTTCTCCTTTGAGGTTCATACTATTCATGTCTACCACCCAATCAAAATTATGGTAGCTATTGTCTAAAGACCTCCAGGTCACTTCCCTTCCTTCTTCTATGAGTTCAGTACATAGCTTACAATTTTTTTCTCCACCCTAACTCCTGTTCTCATACCAGGGATTTTCAATGTGCATATTGATTTTTGTTGTTGTTGTTCCAATTATTTATTTATTTTTAATTTAAATTTATTTATTTTTACTTTTCAACATTCACTTCCATACTTCTAAATTTTCTCCACCTTCCTCCTTCACCCTTCCCTAAGATAACATTCCATCAGATGTAGGCTCTACGTATACATTCTCATTAAACATATTTTCATATTTGTCATATTGTATAGAAGAATTAGAAATAATGGGAGGAATCACAAGAAAAACAAAACAAAAAAAAGAGAGCAAATAGTATGTTTCAATCCACATTCCAACTCCATATTTCTTTCTCTAGATGTGGATGGCATTTTCCATCATGAGTCTTGGAGTTGTTTTAGGTCCTTGCATTGCTGAGAAGAGCTAAGTCTATCAATGTCCGTCATCACACAATGTGGCTGTTACTGTGTATAATGTTCTCCTGCTTCTTCTCACTTTACTCAGCATCAGTTCATATGATAAATCTTTCCAGGATTTTCTGAAGTCTGCCTGCTTATCATTTCTTATAGGACATCAGTATTCTGTTATCATACACCCCAACTTGTTCAGCCATTCCCCAATTAATGGGCATTCCCTCAATTTCTAGTTCTTGGTCACCACAAAAAGAGCTGCTATAAATATCTTTGTACCTGTGGATCCTTTTCCCATTTGTATGATCTCTTTGGAATACAGACCTAGAGGTGGTATTGCTGAGTCAAAGGGTATGCACATTTTTATAGCCATTTTTTATTTGGTATACTACAACTTTATGTTATGCAATCTTAATTGGGCCCTCACTGCTTCTGGGTGATCCTATTATATCTCCCTTATCAACTCACTATCCTGTGCCCCACAGTGGCTCTTCCAAACCTTTTCATCCTTCCTCAAATCTCCTGTGGTTCCCCTCCCCCCCACTCTCTCAGCTAAGAACCTTCCCTCATATTTCATAGGAAAAAATCGAGGCATTTGCTGTGAGCTCCTGATTCTCCCCTCTTTCTTTTCTCCTATCACTCAGGTGCCTTCTGCTACTATCTTCTTGAGTAGGGTATACTCTACACCCTCTGTAAAGACTTCTCAGAAGGAAAAGGGAGAGAAACTATTAGAAACCAGAGATAGACCTTTGTAAGACTGGACAGATCTGAGTCCTCTTTCCCCCCTTCCCTTGTTGTCATCAGCATTAGGCCCCTTTCAGGAGTTTGAGACCTCCACCCTTGTATACCACACTTTTAAAAGCATTAGGCTCTTTTTCAGGAGTTTCTGACCTCCACCCTTGCTTGTGACCTTTTCCCCTCCCTTGCTTGGCCTTTACCAAATAAGGCCATGGACGATACCTTGGCTTCCTGTCCCACCTCCTTGCCAATGGGAGATAGTAGTGGGCTTCTTTGTTATCCGCTATTGGGTTAGATTTGGTGCCAAGGCTGAGAGCCCACTTCCTAGCCAATGGGAAAAAGCAGAAGGGAGGGGGCTTGACTGTGTGAGGGTATAAGTTCTTGTTCAGTCTTTTTTTTGGTCTTGATCACCACCATGGAGAGGACCGCCCTCTTTCTTCTGGGGAAGAGAATAAAACTTCCTGTTCCTTCCTCAAGATACCTCTGACTTTTAATTTTTCTTGGGAAGGGGATTTTTGGGGTCCCCATACTGCACACATTCTTCACCCTTGTCTTACATGATAAAGTGGCCTTACTCCTTACCAAGGCTGATCCCTCTACTTGTTCAAGTGATCGCATCCATCCCATCTCCTCCAACAGTTTATCTCCTCTATTATATCCCCATTCTTTCAATTATTTTCAATTTCTTCCTCTGTATTGGTTCATTTCCTGCTGCCTACAAGTATACCCATATCTTCTCTATCCTGTAAAGACCCTCACTTGATCTTTCCGTTCCTACTGTTTTCCTCTTATGCTCTTTATAGATGTACTCCTTGAAAAGGCTGTGTACAACATGTGCCTCTACTTTCTCTCTTTTCTTAACCTCTTATAATTTGGCTTCTCATTTTATCATTCCACTAACTGCTCCCTCCAAAAGTTACTAATTATCTCTTAGTTGTCAAATTCAATGGCTTTTTCTCAATCATTCTCCTCGATCTCCCTGTCGCCTTTGATACTATTGGTCATTCTCTCTTCTTTGATAATTTCTTCTCTCCAGGTTTTCAGGACACTATTCTCTCCAGGTTTTCCTCCTACGTATCTGATTGCTCCTTTTCTGTCTTCTTTGTTGGATCTTCCTTTAGATTATGCCCCCTAACCATAGGTGTCCCTCAGGCTTCTGTCCTGGAACCTTCTTCCTCTGTACTATTTCACTTGGTGATCTCATAACATTTAACTACTGTCTCTATGCTAATGATTCTCAAATGTACCTAACCTGCTCCAATTTCTCTGCTGACCTCCAATCTCACATCTACAACTGTCTTTCAGACATTTGAAACTGGATGTCTAACAGACATCATAAACTCAATTAAATTCATTGCCTTTCTCCCTAAACTGCTCCCTCCCCAGCTCCTTACTATTACTGTAGAGAATAATACCAATCTTCCAGTCCCTCAGACTCTCAACCTAGGAGTCATCCTGGCTTCCTCATCATCTTTCCCCTTCCCTTCCCTGCCCTACCCCCCCCCCCCCATATATCCATATCCCCCTTGCCAAGCTTGTTGAGTTCATCTTTGTAGTATCTCCCAAATATGGTCCTCCCTTTTCTCCTCCGACACTAATACCACTGGTGCAGGTATCACTTCATGCCTTGGTTCTTGTAATAGACAGCTGGTGAGTCTGCCTGCCTCAAGTATGTACTAATTCTAATCCATCCTCCATTCAGCCACCAATGAGATTTTCCTAAAATGCAGGCCTGACCACGTCACTCTCCTAATAAATAAATTCCAGTGGCTCCCCAGCACCTTCAAGATCAAATGAAAAGTGCCCTGTTTGGCAAAGTCCTTCATTACCTAGTCCTTTCCCCGACCTCTAACCTTTCAAATCTTTTTACACCTTACTCTAGGATACATGCTCTTCTCTCCTGTGACACTGGTCACTGTTCACTGGTGGCTATTCTCCTAAGTCACTCCATCTCTTGACTCCGGGGCTTTCTCTCTGGTCTTCTGCCATTCCTGCAGTGCTCTCCTTCCTCTACTCTGACCACTGACCTCCCTGGCTTCCTTTAAGTCTCAACTAAAATCTCACCTTCTACAGGACGCCGTCTCCAACCCTTCTTAATTACATTGCCTTCCCTCCGTTCATTATTTCTTATTTATCTTGTATATAGCTTGCTTTGTATGTATTTGTTTGCATGTAGTCTCCCCCATTAGACTTGTAAGCTCCTTCAGGGCAGGGACTGCCTTTTGCTTTTTTTGGGGGGGTGGGGGGGGGAGAAGGAGGAGGGATAGAGTTTGGGAGGGGTTATCTTCAATACTTAGTACAGCGCCTGGCACACAGTAGGCACTTAATAAATGTTTATTTGTTGAGTAATTATATTAATGAAGCCACAGGTCCAGAGAACTATCCCTATTCCCTATATTTACAGAATCTGGGAGTCCATATATAAACTCCCACTTTTACTGGCAAGTCAGGCCCCAAAACAATCCTACATCTTTCCCTCAGGGTTTTAAGGGTGTCCTTAAGGGGTTGGATTTTAAAAAGTCTGTGTTGTGTGTTCTCCCCAGTATCAATCACCAGTTACAGTTAGTATCTCCCTTATATCATTAATTGATTCAATGATTAGTGCTCCAGTATCAATTAACCAATAAATATTAATGAACTTTTACAAAGGCCTGTTTCCTGGAAAGATATAGCAAGAACCATAACCCAAAGATGTTTCTCTCAGTATCCAGGGGCACACACTCCCCATACTACTTTGATCTCGGAGAAAGTGAGCTCAAACTTTAAGTGCTTTCTTATCCCAAAATCTTAAGTCTTTATATTTATAAATAGAAGGTTATTAGGTTTATTTGCTGCTGTAAATTCTACGTCTACTCTGTTCTCTTGATCTACCTTTCTATTTCTTAGCCAGGACCAGATAATTTAGGTAATTACTGCCTTATAATATAGTTTGATAAATTTATTTCCGAAAGAGGAGGAAAAGTAGGCTGCTGTCATTTGGTCACTCTTCCCAGCCAGAGAGTTATAGTAGAATTGGCCTTCTCACTGGAACAAAGCTTGACAGGAAAGAGAAAAACGTTGAGTCACTTTGGCCTTTTTTTTTCAAACATTCTCATTTCGTACTCAGAAGCCAATCAAAAGCCTTTCCTCTACTATACTGCATGTGAAAAGGAAATGGTCCTGGAATAATTGCCCATGCTCTGATGTTGTGGATTAGGTCCTTGTATTTTTCATGATCAGGCACTCTTAAAAATAGATTCACCAAACATTTATGCCCCCAGGACTGAGTCCTTCCTGACCAATCCCTTCCACCTCCTTTTTATACTTAGAAATATTATGTTATTAAATAATAAAATGTTATACTTATAGATGTAGCTATTTTTTCCCTGACAGAATGTAAGCTCTTTGGGTGGAGGGATTGTTTCTTCGCGGTCTTCGTATCCCCAGCACTCAGTGGAGTGCCATGGTACATAGTGATTAATATTTATTTTTTAACTGATTGACTGATTAACTACAGACTCCAGCAGTTCAGCATTTCTCCCACATAGGCTTCAGGAAAACACTAAGCAAGTTTGAAGTGTTCACAACAGTGATACTCTGAGTCCTACGTACAAAACATGGCTGCCTGGGCTGAACTGAAAGTTGTGAGTCCCCCAAAGGCTGCCAAATTCCTCTATAAACCAAGGTAGAGGAAATATTCTATAAATTAATAGCCCCCCAAATGTAGCCTGAATGACTCTACTTCACCCTCCTCCAATGACTATACTGCTCATCTCTACTGGATCCTGTGGTAATACCTGCATCACCATAGAGTTCATTCAGGCTGAAGGCATGGGACAGGGCACATACATCTTTGACTTCTCTTCTAATTTCATTTGAACAAATAATGCCCTTGTCTCCCCAGTGCCCAGCCTGCTTCATGGCTTACAGTAGGTGCTTCATAAGTACTTGTTAATTGATTGATTGATCTTATGGAACTGATCAGGTAAGGAAGCTAAGGTAAGGAACAGTTAGTCACACCCTGGCAGAGGGATGGGAGTTTGCCTTGGATTCACGTAGGTTTCACAGAAGTCTTTCATAGACACATTGCTAATATTGACCAAAAGAACTAAGGTTAATGGAGGAAACTCTGCTTTTGAATTGATCTCTCTACACTGCAGGAGCTTGATCTTCTCCTACCACAGATGATAGAGATGTGAAGGCCCTAGAGCAATGGTAGAGGCCTAGATTGTATGCATGACTGGCACTGTGTCTCTGTGTCTGTAGATCTCAGTATAGTACCTGGAACATGATAGGTGTTTAATAAATGCTTTTCAATTGGTTGATCATGGTGGACAAATCAGTGCACTAGACTCAAGGATTTAAAGAAACTCTCTGGCATTGGGGGACTTGCCCTTGTAGCCTTGCCTAAGCTCTGACTTTTTCTTCTTTGCCTGTGATCTCCTCTTTCTATAGCCACTACCAGACCATTCCTAAACCAGTAGAATCTGAAGGAAAATTGGAATCCCTAAAGACATGAACTGGTGCCAGTTGTAAAGAGGCAGAAGAGTTTGCCAACACCTAGTAGAAAATGAGTAAGATCCAGCTTCGTATGGGTTTGGTTCTGTGAACATGAGCATTTGCCTTGCTGTAATTTCTTTACACAAGATACTTTGGTTTGGATATTGGTAGCTTGATGCCTCTGAGACCCTGAGGGTCATTATACCCTGATGGGCCTCAATTTTCTAGTCTATAATATGAAGGTAGTCATAATATATGCATTACCTACCTCAAAAGGTTTTTATAAGAATAAAATATGCTTACTTTATTACATCTAGCATATGTGATTTTGTTATTCTGGGTATTCTCTCCTGTATGTAAGGCCATGATTCCTTTATGTCCTCAGAGATGGGCTTTATGAATTGCCATAGCCAAAAGAATTTACCACCTGGTAGTCAAACATCAAAGGATGAGCTTTTTTGAATTTAGATAAGCTCATTCATAAATGATAGACATATTAGTCAGATTCCAGGGCTATAACTAAGGTGGTGTAACTAGGGTTCTGTCTCACAGGCCATGCTAGGTGGGTGAACACTTCCTCTTAGTGGCAGCCTTCTGACTTCCTATTTCTTGTTCCCAGAGTCCTCCTTTTTTGGTCCTGTGCCACAACTACCAGGGTCCCACCATGGTGGCACCTTTCTTTTAGAGCTTCACTGTCCCATATCCTGTTGTCTTAGCTCCCCTTTCCAGGATTAGATGAGGCCAGAGGCTGATCATTTTCTGTGCTACAGGACAACAGATTAGATTGACTGGGGGTCATGTCTTTCTCAATATAATTATATTCCACTGGGATGACTGTTCTGGGGACCCCTACCATTTGTTTCATGGCGGATGCCCACAATTTTCCTTTCCTGCCCGCCCCCCTCATCATAGCATATTGTTCCTGAGCTTCTAACTCCATGGGTACTTGTATCCCAAAGTGTACCTCTTCCAAATGAACATACCCTTGGAGTCAGGATATAGCTTTGTCAGATTTCAACTTGATACCTTTTCCTTTGGTAGGACTTCCAAGAATCCGTATGATTTCCATGCCTCTATAGTATCCACCTGTAAGACTCTCCTTCTCTTACACCATAATAAGACAAGGAGAAAGAGTGAGTAGAATGCATTCTAAGTATCTTAGAAAGGAAAGAAAGAAAAGAGCAAATGTATCTTTTAAGAATTATCCTTTTCTCCCGCCTTCCATTCACATATAAATTTGTTTGAGCAGATGCAGGAACCTTGGCCTCACATACTGACAACGGGTGATTTGAATTGCTTCTGTTTTTGTTGAGAGCATGCTGAGGGCCAGGCTTTTATGGCACAAAATTAGTCACTGTGTTTGATAAATGACTGTTTAATGCTGGCAGCGAAGCTGGTTAATAATCGAGCCATAACAATCATCATAATTAGAGATGGAATAGATGTATGAGGTCACTGAGTCTGCTTTTCTCTGGCCTCAACTCCTCTCCCCTCCCCTGCCTTTCCTGAGCCAGCATGGGATTATTCTTACTAACATGCTTTCTATGACTTGGCCTGCTGTCAGAAGAATTAGCCCAAGCAATGAATGAGAAAAAAAGACGAGCATTTTCTGGAAATATTGTCTTGGATCTATCTGTGCTGGTCCTTCATTCTGACTGATTTTCCTGCCTTCCCCACTTTCAAGGAGTCTTCAGAAATTTTCAGCTCTTAGCTTGTAGGCATAGTTATTTATTTATTTATTTTTTTGGGGGGTGGAATCTGGGGAGTGGCTGAATGCACTTAGTCGTCTTATGTTCAGCCTTGATAACACTTTCTTCTGATGTTGTTGGAGAAAACAAGACACCCATCACTCATAACGGGAATGTGTCTCCCACCCTCCTTGCCAAAGAGAAACGCTCTATATCCCCATTTCATACCCCAGAAACAGTATCATGATCACTTTTCCCCCAATTATCAGCTGTCCATTCGCTTTCCTCTTACAATTCAGTGTTTTCTCATTACATTTAATCCTAATGAGAACTTCATGTAGAAGAATGTTAGATAGGTCCAGGACAGTTATCACTGGATTGGCAGCATGGTACAATGGAACGTGGCAACATGGTACAATTGGGTTTGGAGTCAGGAAATACCTACATTGGACACTTATCACTTAGCAAACAAATCAGTTGACCTCTCTGAACCTTAGAGTTTAAATCTCTGAAATGGTTATAATGATAACAAACCTCATGGGACTTTTATAAGGATCAGATGAAATAACACGTAAAGTGCTTTGCAAACTTTATATAGCTGTTGAGAGGCAGCAGATAAGAGTATTGGACTTGGAATCGAAAACATCTGAGTTCAAATCTTGCCCCAGATGTTAACTAGCTGTGTGGCTCTGAGTAAGTCACTTAATCTCTCTCAGTCTTACTTTCTTTATTTGTAAAATGGGAACAATAACAGCACTTTCTGTCAGGATTCTTGTGGGAATTAAATGAAATATTGTATGTAAATCACTTTGCAGACCTTAAGGTGCTACATAAAATGCTTCCTATTATTATTATTATTATTATTATGTAAAGTACTTTGCAAACCTAAAACCTATATAAATGTCAGATTATTTTGCATAAATGAATTGTATGTTTACAGATTATAGATGGTCTAAAAGAAACCCATGTGATTGCTAACACTTCTTTTTATGTCATTATGTCATCATGGTCATAGAAATGGAAGGGTTATAATAGAGGGCTGTTAAGCCTTTACTCACCACCCTTCAGGGCCTTTTCATTTTTTAACATTCATTTTTAAAAAATTTATTTTGAGTTCCAAATTCTCTCTTTACCTCCAATCCCTACCCCACCCATCAGGAAGGCAAGAAATAGGTTATCACTTATATACATTACATATATATATACATATATATATATACACACATATATGAAAACATACAAGACATACCAGAGCTTTTTCAGCCATTAGCCCAACAAGTCGAAGAAGTAGAAAGAGGCCACTTCACAATAACAGTCATTTTGTATTTTTCAATGTTCCGTGGTTGCTAGGACCCAAAAATTCATCACCAAGTGTTTACACTATTAAGTAATGAATTTTTCCATACTTAGCTAGTCTAGTCTTCAGCAAAGACACAGTCTATTGTTGCAACCACAGTCAAAACTTTCCCAGCACTGTCAAACCTATTAGACCTTTCCCTCCTTTGGTATAGCCTAAGAACCCAGTGTTGCCTCTATGCTTGATGAGGCATTGGAATGCAGAATGGTCCAGTGGAAAGAGAGCTAGGTCCGGAATCTGAGGACTTGGGTTTAAATCTTGTTTCTGACAACAGGCTGACTGTTTCCTTGGGTAAGTCACTTAACCTCCACAGGCTTCTGTTTCTCTCATATTCCCTCATATGAGGGGTTGGATTATATGGCTTCTGAAGGCTCTTCTAGCTCTAAATCTATGATAGAAATACAAGAAATTATGAAGGAGAATCAATGTAAAAGATATCATCAAAGAGATGGATGAATGAAAAAGAAAATAAACTAGTCGTATAGTGAGATCAAGGGAATGGACAGCCTATGCGTTCCATTGGTGTTCTTTCTTCATAGCAAGAGAAAGGAAGGAAGGTCCTAGCACATTGTGTAGGTGAGCTGCCCAAGTGAACCATAGGTAAACCCTAATGGTGAACTTATGGGAGGACATGGGTAAAAGAGGTTGGATAACTATGGATAGATTCTGATCTATATTTCTAGAGGGATAAGAAACATTATTTAGTACTTCTGAATTTATTGAGTTGGATTATTCTTGTACAAAACTGTGAAGTCAGCCATGTAGATATTCTTCTCCCTTGCACAACTCTTTTATGTGAGATATTTCCCCATTCTATGTCTCCTGTCCCTCTTCTCCATGTGCATTCCTCTATCTCATCTCTCCATTCTTTTTTTTGAGATCATTTGAAGTAACTGACTCATACCAGATCCTCTGTCTATGTAGATTCCTTCCAAGTGCTCTAATAATACTAATAAAATTTTTAGGAGTTACATGTATCATCCTCTGGGAAAGGATAGTAACCGGTTTAACCTTATTAAATCCCATGTGCTTTCTCATTCATGTTTACCTTCTTATGTTTCTTATGAATCTTGAGTTTGAATGTCAAATTTTCTATTTAGCCTGGTCTTTTCATCAGGAATGCTTAAAAACCCTCTATTTCATTAAGTATACATTATTCCCAGAATTGTATTATACTCAGTCTTGCTGAGTAGGTTATTCTTGGTTGTAATGCTAGCTCCTTTGCCTTCTGGAATATCATATTCTAAGTCTTCTGCTCCTTTTTAGTAGTAGCTGCTAAATCTTGTGTGATCCTGACTGTGACTTTATGGTATTTGAATTATTTCTTCCTGGCTGCTTTGCATTTTCTCCTTGACTTAGGAGCTCTGGGATTTGACCATCATATTGACTATCATTTTAAAAATCTCTTTCAGGAATTGATCAGTGGATTTTTTTCAATTTCTATTTTGTCCTCTGGATCTAACTTACTCAGGGTAGTTTCCCTTTATAATTTCTTGAAATATGATGTCCAGGTTTTTTTTTTTTGATCATGGCTTTCAGGTAGTCCAATAATTCTTAAATTATTGCTCCTTGATCTATTTTCTAGATCAGTTTTTTATGAGAAATTTCATATTTTCTTTTATTTTAAAAATTCTTTTGATTTGTTTTGTTATTTCTTGATCTTTCATGGAGTCATTAACTTCCATTTTACCAATTCTAATTTTTAAGGACTTATTTTCTTCTGTAAAGTTAAAAAAAATCAAGCTGCTAATTCTCTTTTCATAATTTTTTATATTGCTCTCATTTCTTTTCCCAAGTTTTCCTTGACTATTCTTAGTTGATTTTTGAAATCATTTTTTGTTCTTTTTTTAAAAAAAATTCTTTCTTTAGTTCTAGAAATTCTTTTTGGGTTTCTGTCCAATTTGCATTTTTCCTTTGATGATTTGCTTGTACATGTTTTCATGCTATTGTCTTCTTTTGTGTTTGTATTTTGTCTTCCCTATCACCATAGAAGCTTTTTATAGTCAAGTTTTCTTGACTTTCTTGCTAATTTTTCCAGCCTATTTCTGCACTTTTGACTTTATGTTAGAGTTGAGCTCAGCTTATCTCTTTGGGGAGGGTGGTGGTGGTGTTGGTAGCGATGGAGAGCCAGCCTCAGGTTCTGTGGCTAAATCTGGGAGTCTGTAGGTTTTCAGTACTGCCATGGCAGTGTGATTTGGGGAGTTTTCTGGTTGTTATCCTCCTGGTCTGTGCTCTGGTCCTTGTGCAGCCAGGTAGAGCCTCTGCTCCTTTGTGTCTACAGACTATAACTGTTCCTCTCCTTCTTGGAACTGTGTGACCTGTAACTGGGTAATAGGTAACACAAATGGTACCTGATTCTGCACCCAGTGCTAACACAGGGATCCCTTGTACTATCTTTTTGACCATGTGTTCGGTCCTTTTTGGTGCTGAACACTCCTGGTACCACCACTGCTGCCACCGGGCCCAACAACCCAGTGCTGCTTCTGCCAAGCCATGTTCTCTGTCTTTGCAGGTTTTCAGAGGTTAAAAACTAGAACTGGAATTAGAGTAGAGACCAGACCTTTCTCCTTGGACACCCAATTTAAAGGACAATAGTTTAGACTTTCAGTACTGGAGAAACAGGGTTTGTAAAGTAATTAATAGGAATTATTAGTTAAAACAGGGTTCTGTGGTGCTAGGTGAAGATCTCCAGTGAGGAGAGAACCCAGACACGCTTCAGTGCTGCTCCTCTACGTCCCTCACCTGGCTGATTAGAAACTAGTCAGATCAAGACTTTATTTTATATGAACCTGCTATTGGGGTCAGTGGGTAAAACAACAAGCCTATTAGGCTAATAATCAAAGAGTTTCGAATAGTAATGAGGAAAGACTTAATAGTCTATGAGAGAGTAGGCTTACAGTCAAGATGAAAGAGAAGAGAGGATTTCTCTAGGATGATGGCAGAACATTCAGAGGTGGGGGGTATCTTCTTTCGTTCTTCATGGGGAGGAAAACTCATTGGGCTTGAAATTCAACCTGTATCTAAAGAATCTCCTGCCTTTACAAATACATTCAACAGGTAGTCATCTGGCCTTTAAAAATCCTGTCACTTCATGTTTTGCCTTCTGGGGACCACTGAGATTTAACATCAGCATTCATTTTTGCTTAGGGAAATGGACTGCCTTGGGAGGGAATGGATTCCTTCTCATTGAAGGTCTTCCATCAAAATTATCATCAAAATAACAATTTCTTCATTGGTCCAATTTACAACCTTTCAATACCTGCCCACTCTGTGTGACTCTCATCTATGTTCTTAACCTGTGTCAATAAATTCATTACAAGGGGCTTTTTGATGCATTCCCTTGACACCATCACTGTGAGGACATTCACTAAATATGAAGGATGTTGTTGTTTATCATTGTCCTCTCACAGTTTCCTATATGGCTAGCCATCTTTTTTTCAGCCCCTACATTTCTTGCTTTTTTTTTTTTTAGAGGGCAGTTGGGGTTAAGTGACTTGCCCAAGGTCACATGGCTAGTTTTTGTGTTAAGTGTCTGAGGCCGGATTTGAACTCAGGTACTCCTGACTCCAGGGCCGGAGCTCTATTCACTGCACCACTTAGCCGCCCCAACCCCTACATTTCTTAACCATCTCTACTCCTATTCTTCCGTGTCAGTCCTTACTTATCTTGTTATTTACTCTGCTCACACTCACCCTATTTGTACCTATTCCCCCTTTGCCCTTTGGGTGATCCTTTTCTTCAGAGTTAAATTAGTGGACATTACTGATGTAAAAAAGATGAACCTTGATTTTGGGGAGAAGCTCAGTCAATAAAAGAACTTTGCAATTTCCCAAAGGAAAACCATCCTACTTTCCTCTTCTTGTTTCATTCTGAGCCCTGCGCACTGTTCATTTTTAGTGTCTGCCAAAAAGAGACAGACACATTTATAGCTAAACATATACATACATGTATGCAAACATATGCAGGATGGCATAGTTGATAGAGTGATGAGCTTGGAATCAGGAATAACCAGGTTTAAATCTCACCTTCCATACTTAATAGCTGTTGTGACCCCAGGAAAGCCTCTAGCCTTTTTCAATCTCATATATGTATGAGTTTCCTTATATATAAATTGTGATGAATAATAGCACCTGTCTTTCAGGGTTACTATAAGGATCAAATGAAATAGTATATGTAATGTTATATGAATATGAGATATCATTAAATAGCATACACAAGGCTGACATGTATCTTTATGCAATATATGTACATACTATATACGCGCACATAAATGCATGAGTATAAATGTTATATAGGTAATAGTAAAATATGTAAATATATGTGTATGCATATATATTTACATAAATGCACATATACCTGTGTGTATATAATAACACATGCAATACATCACACAGACATACATGTATGTGTATGTAGCATGTATATATAATATACTATTAGCACGTAGTCTATATGCACATGTACTATATAGTATGTATATGCATGTATATAATATACTACATGTACATATAGTACACATGCACACACATATAAACATATTCACACACATACTTACATATACTACTTATGAGGGGAGTTCTTCTATCCCACACTGTTTCCTCCTCATGAATCTCTGCTCAACTGAGGGTGAACTTTATACCACTTGTCCCAGGTTGTGAAATTTCCTAGTTATAGCTCTGAAGATCCCTAGTCAAAAGATGTTATAGAAAGGGTTTGTGCATCAGACAATGGGTTGGTTCAATTACCCTTAAAGGTCCCTTACAACCCTTGGATCCTATCATCCTATGATTTTAAAATTTGGCTTTAGCCCTTGACTTTGCTGATCTTTTCCCACTTTGTCCTTTCTTCCAAATGTCCAGGCTAGAATGTTTTTATTCTCTCCCTTTCCTGGTTTGCATTTAATACAGATCAAACCCTCCTGGTAAAGGCTTAGGTAGAATTTCTTGTTTCAGTTTTATTGGTTTGGGTGGGACTGACTGTAAAAATAGCGATTCTGTAATAGCTAAAAATACTAGATCTTCTCTGATGGTATCACACAACTACTTCTCAATTTCATTTTGTATTGTAGTTGTTTGTGTACTGTCTTATCTCCTCTACTGAGCTTTTAGGAGGGCAGGAACTCTTTAAAAAATAACTACAAAATAAAATGTAAATAGAACCAAAGAGTGGGTGTACAAACAGGTGCTCTGAGAGCTTAGAAAAGGGAGTGAGGACTTTGAGGAAACATCACTTCCTGTTGGAGGAAGGAAATCAATAAGGATGCAATTCATGAAAGTCAGCCATTTAGAGTGCCGTGTGCCCAGCTCCCTCTGCCCAAATTCTGTCCCTTGATTGTTCAGCCCATCCTCCCTATCAGGAGTCCAAGCTTAGATATTTCTTGCTTTCAATCTTCTCTCTCACCAATAAAAACTTATATAGTGGAAAGGATGCTGGAGTCAAGAGCCTTGCATTTGCCTAGAATCAGATGTGTGACTCTGGGCAATAATTTTTTTTCCTTTTTTAAAAAATTTATTTTTTATTTGTTTTCTTGTTTACATTATTCATTTTCATTACATTTTTGAATTACACATTTTCTCCCCGTCTTGCCCCTGCCCCAACCCTAAAACAGCAATCCCACTGTAAAGCCCCTCCCCTGCTCTG
>CM053595.1:134461089-134480309 GCA_028646575.1 Pseudocheirus occidentalis
GGAGAGAGACAGAGAGAGACAGAGACAGAGAGACAGAGACAGAGAGAGAGGGAGAGAGAGAGAGAGAGAGAGAGAGAGAGAGAGAGAGAGAGGGAGAGGAGTGTCTGGTCTGTGTGTGTGTCTGTGTGTGAGACCATCTTACACCTGGCAATAGGGATATTTCAGAGGATCTTTTGCTGAATGGTCCCTAATTTAAAAAAAAAAAAAAAAAGGGTAATTGAGCTTGACTGCTCTGGTTTTTGTTTAATGAAAGGGGTGGGGAGGGGAAGTGGGGGAGGCATGCAGGCAAGTTTCAAAGCCCTGTTTTGGAAAAGCTTCCTAGCATAACCTCCTATTATAATGATTTGAGATCAGAAGACAATAAATAATGCACTTTGGCAGCATCACAGAGGAAAAGAAAGATGGGCATTCCTCGGTAGAAATGAGTTCTGGCACTCCTATCCCTTTCCCAATCTCTGAGTGATCTGATTCCAGCAGATCACTTAGAGAACCAGCATTCGATTGTCTGCTTCCCACTAAGATATAAGAGAACCCAAGATCTGCTCCTCCACTCCAAACTCTTGTTCTTCTAACATTTCCAGCAGGGGCACTCAGAAGAATGGATTGCAATCAGATGAACTCCAGAATACCTTCACTGATCTGATTCTATGGCATTGCCATCAGTTACCGCCCAGCCAGGCTCCATTAGAATCAACAACCCTGCCATCAGCCATGTTAACGTAATATAACAAATACATTGTACTGGGTCAGAGGTCCCAAGGGGCCTAGTTCCAGTGCTGTCATTCTCTCACTCTACGTATTACCTAGGGTACATCATGTCCTCTTTCTGAATCTCAGTTTCCCTATCTATAAAGTGAAGTAATTGAACTAGGCCATTTCTAAGTTCCCTTTTAGGTCTGACGATCTAGATACATTCTAGGCACCTCACAAGATTGTTGCAAGGCTCAAATGAAGAAGAACCCTGAACAACAGGTTATTCCATGCCCCATAAGGCTCTCAAAGGAGGTAGCTAGGTAGCTCAGTGGATAGAGCACTGGGCCTAGAGTCAGGAGGACCCGAGTTCAAATTTTGCCTCAGACTCATACTAGCCATGTGATCTTGGACAAGTCATTTAACCTCTAAGAAAATAATATTTTAGAAAATAATTTTTAAAAATGACTACAACAAAGTGAAAAGAACAATAAAATGAAACTGAATGTTGTATAATTATTGTGATCAAACTTAGTTCCAGAGAAATATGAGAAAGTTCACCTTCCTCCTTTCATTAGAAAAGTGGGAAACTATAGATATGGGATATTTCATACAGTGTCAGATAGTCAACATATCTTGGTTAATTTTTCCTGAATTGTTTTCTTTTTTTTTCTCTAATATTTATTACAAGAGAAGTTTCCCTACTAATGGAGGTGGGGGAGGAAAATATTAGGTAATTAGTGGAATCTAAAAACAAAAAGCATCAACTAAAAATTCTTAAAAATAAAATTGTTGTATGAAACATTATACATACTTACAGTATTATCCAAAATCAATAACAAAGGGAAAGGATAATAATCCAATCACATATGAACTATCCTCCTTATAAAGAGCTATTGAATGAGTGACTTTTAGAACAATTCCTGGGGGTGGCTAGGTGGTGCAGTGAACAGAGCACAGGCCCTGAAGGCAAGAGGACCTAAGTTCAAATCCAGCCTCAGGCACTTAACACTTATTAACTGTGTGACCTTGGGCAAGTCACTTAACCCCAATTGCCCTCCAAAAAGCAAAAAAAAAAAGAATAATTCCTACTAAAACATATTGGCCACAATGAACATGATATACCTTTTGCACTTGAATGAAAACAGCCATAGCCTAAAGATGGTTGACAGGTAAAAGAGTAGTTTTTCTTCCCAGCCTTCAGTTTTTCCTATTGATTCCTTTCTTAATGATATTCTTTTCCTACTTCAGGCACCTGACCCAACTCAATTCAGGAAAAACTTATTAAGTGCTTACTATGTTCCATAATGGGAAAGCTAGGTGTGTTACAGTAGATAAAGTGCTGGGTCTGAAGTCAGGAAGACTCATCTATCTAAGTTCAAATCCAACCTCAGACACTAAATAGCAGTGTGACCTTGGGCAAGTCACTTAACCCTGTTTGCCTCAGTTTTCTCATCTGTAAAATGAGTTGGAGAAGGAAATGGCAAACACCGCAGTATCTTTGCCAAGAAGACCCCAAATGGGGTCACAAAGAGTCAGACATGACGGAAACAATTGAACAACAACAATGTGGCATAATGGATAGAGCACTGGTCCTAGAGTCAGAAAGGCCTAAGTTCAAATCCATCCTCGGATACTTAGCTGTGTGACCCTAGCTAGACAAGCCACTTAACCTATGTTTGCTTCATTTCCTTCAAGTATAAAACGGGAACAATAATAGCACCTACTTGCCAGGGTCATAGTAAGGATCAACTGAAGTAATACTTGTAAAGTGCTTAGCAAACATAGAACCTGGCACATATTAAAGTGCTAAATAAATGCTTGTTTTCTTTCTCTCTGGCACCTAGTAGGTGCTTAATAACTGATTTTTTTTTCTTTCCTTCTTTTTGTAACGGGTGCTAACACATTCTTTGGTTTTCATACAAGGACATAGAAAGTCATGATCCCATCTTATCCTTCTCTGGTCACAACTTCGGAAGCACATGTTCAGTTCTAGAAGCCACGTTTTTAGGAAGGACATTGACAAACTGGAACAAATCCCGAGTTGGATTAACCCGGAGAAAGAGGACTAGAAACTATGACATGTTGAAGAAACTGTAAGTGTTTAACAAGAAGTGAAGACTTAGGGAGAAAATGATAACTGTCTTCAGGTATTTAAGGGTTGTCTTGTGGAAGAAGGATTAGGCCTGTTCTGCTTGCCCCAGAGGGCTAAACTAGGAGTGATCAGTAAGTTGCAAAGAGGCAGGTTTCAGTTTGATGTAAGGACAAACTTTCTAATAATGAGCTACCCCAAAATGGAATAGACTCCTCGGGAAAGTGGTTGATTTCCCATTTCTGGAGATCTCTACATTGAGACTGAATAAGTGCTTGATTGGAATATTATAAAGATGATTCTTTTTCAGTGATGACTGGACAGTCCACTTATAACAGACCCCAAATGGGGTCGTGACCCATAGTTTAAGAAGTGCTGAAGGGGTCACGAGTGGGAAAAGTTTCAGAAGCCCTGGGCTAGATGACCTGGGGCATAGTGTTCTGAGCATGGCTCTGAGAGTCAGAAGACCTAGAACTGTCCTGCTTCTGCCTTCATGTATTTAAAGGTTTGTTTTGTGAAAGCTTCTGCTTGGCCACAGAGAGCCAAGGAGATGCCAGTGGAGTACAAGCTCTAGAAAGTGCTATCATGTCAGAAAGGCTTGTAGAGCAGACCTGGTGATGTCCATCATCCAAAGATCAGTCAGTCTGTGTGACCTTAGCCAAATCACTTCCCTTTTCAGGGTCCCCCCTTTTTTAACTTCGTCTATAAGGTTGAGGGCATCTTAACAGCGCAGTGAATAGAGTGCCAGCCCTGAAGTCAGGAAGACTCATATTCATGAGTTCAAATCTGGCCTCAGACACTTACTAGCTGTGTGATTCTGGGCAAGTCATTTGACCTTGTTGGCCTCGGTTTCCTCATTTGTAAAATGAGCTGGAAAAGGAAATGGCAAACCACTTCAGTATCTTTAAAAGAAAACTCCAAATGGGATCATGGAGAGTAGGATGACACTGACCAGCATGAGGTTATAAGGAGCTACACGAACTGACCTCCCTCATCTCGACTAGTTCTTGAATTCAATGATCAGGTGAGGACTCTGAGAACCCTGAGGTTCCAAATCCTGCCTTATAAATTTTATACAGGGCATGGCTTCTGCTCTCAAGGAGCTTAAAAGGAAATGACACATGAACACAATAGCTCATGGTGACTGCCCTGTAGCAATAGTTCACATCTGAATCATTTTTTTACTTTCTCCCATTTGATCTTAATAATAAGTCTGAGAAGGAGGTAATACAACTATTATTGCCCCTGTTTTACATATGAGAAAACTGAGGATGTGTGAAGTAAAACAATTTGGAAAAACCACCGGATTTGGATTTGGATTTGGATTTGGATTCAGAAGACCTGGGTTAAAATCCTGGCTCTTCTTGGAGGTGGTTGGAGCAGGAGCTCAAGCAAGTTCCTGTTTTTACTCTGCCATCTTGACTCCACCCTATCCTACCTCTTCTTCTCAGCCATATGTGGCCTTAAGGAAGTCATTAACTGCTCTGGGCCTCTTTTCTCATAAGAAACTGAGCAGTTGGGCTAGATGACCTAGAAGAGTCATCTTCCAATTTTAAATCAATTGATCCTCCCGAGGTTACCCAGATAATGAGTAGATAAAAACCACCTGGGGCTCCAAATCCAGTGCCCTTTCTTTTATACCATACTGACACTTCTATGCCATGTTATAGGAGGGCACTAAAGCAAGGAAATATGAACACTGAATAGGGGGTGAAGCAAGACTTCATCAAGGATGCAGCTTTTGAGCTGGGCTTTAAAGGAGAGGTAGAATTTTAACAGACACAACAGGGTCTTTGCAGCCCTCTAACTTAGCAGACTCCTCCACCAGGAGGGAAGGAAGAGGAGCCACTGGGAGCAAACATTCATCATATGCATGTGTTAACTCACCAAGGTATGTGTATTCTTTTTCTTTTTTTTGAGGGGGGAAGGCAAGGCATTTGGGGTGACTTGCCCAAAGTCACACAGGTAATAAGTGCTAATGCTAAGTGCCTGAGGTCAGATTTGAACAAGGTCCTCCAGACTCCAGGGCCAGTGCTCTATTTACTGTGCCACCTAGCTGCCCCAGGTATGTGTATTCTTAAGCCCTTTATTGCTCATTGTGGAGTGAATGTCTTTGCCTTTTATAAAGGAATTTTAGGCACTACATAGAGGGAAGATTGCTGTAATACAGGCCTGCACAACATACAGTCGGTAGGTCAGTTGGGGCCCACCAAAGGATTTCTGGTGGCCAGCGGAAATGCTGCTGGGCACTCCCCTATTTGTCCCATGACCTGCTACATCCAACTATCATCAGTTTGACCTATCTGGGACCCTAAGAAGTTTAGCCTCTTTAATTTTGGCCCCTACTTACTTCCAAGTTGTGCTGGCTTGCTGTAATGGATAGAGATCTGAGCTCAGAGTGAAGAAGACCTTGGTTCAGGTACTGCCTCTGACAAATACTGAATGTGTGTAGCTAAGTCATGGAATCCTTCAGTGCCTCTAAGACTAGAAATTGCCAAGATGCCAAACTGCATTGGTAGAGGGGGGCTTTTTTCCATGAGTTCCCTATACTTAAGAAATCATAGACCCAGGGGCTGGTTTGTTTGTTTTTAAAAGCAAATAAACAAATAGCATTAGAGACTGTGGCCAAATTTGAGGGGTCCCAAAGTTCCGTTTTACATTTTAAATTGTATTTAAAATACCAACAGGTCATGACATCACCCCTTGTGACCATGCCACCCCAGGACCCTAATCTACCCAAGTATATGCATATATAACATGATATCTATGTGCATATGTTCTACCAGAGGTCCGTTCTCTTGCTTCAACATGGCAAGGAGGTAGCTCTGGGTTCTTGAGGGTTATGCCAATGGACCAGGGAAATCCTACCAAGTTAGATAAGTTTATATAATGGGCTAGTGCCATCCATCACTGGAGGACGGGGTTACTTAAGGTCAAAGAGGTTTATCATTACAGGACACAAGCTGTGGAATTTTTCAGCCTCTACAATGCTCCAGGACCTTCTAGGAAGTCATAAGGGATACAATCTGCATGGAGGGAGTTCCCACATTGATTAAATTCCAGGTAATTACCTTCAATTGAAGTATAAATTATATACATATGACATATTATGTCTAATATATATCATATATATGTTTGTGTATGTATAAATATACACATCTGTATCTATTTCTATTTATAGTGTATCTATATCATATAACATATAATGTATAATAATAACTGCCAACATTTACATAGCACTATGTGTCAGTCACTGAGCTAAGTGCTTTACAATTATTATATATACTTTGGAGGAGGTTTAGAAGCGACAGAAAGGTATCCTCCTTTTTTTCCCTTACCTCTTTTCTAACCCTTACCCCAACCCCTCTTTTCTTTGTAGGAACTCAGAGCCTTATCTCATCATGGCCTTTCCCTTGGCCTTAGGTCACCAACTCTCTCATCTCCCCTCCCTCCCAATATAGTAATCATCCTGTCACTAGTGAGGTAGGCAATCCACAGACCCACAGAGGACTCCTTCACGCTTCCCAGAACCCAACACCAACAAGCTACAGTTGAGAGAAGAAGGAAACTTCTACTCACAATAGAGGCTTTGGGGTAGGGCGAGGGAAAAAATGACTCCTTTATGGAAATAAGGAGACCAGTGGAGGGAGCACAGCAGACTTCAGCTTCGGCTCATGGTGGGAGGATTGGGTTTGGGAAGCAAAAGGATTATAGCAGCTCTAGGATTAGGATTAGTTTATGAAGTTTTAACTTGTGTGAATGTCAATGAGCTCTCATAATAAGGAAAAACCACCAATGCTGATCCTGATTATAGATACTGAAGAGCTAACAAAGAGGAGAAAACTTTCAAATGTAATTTGGCTGCATAAACTCATGCTAATTACAGTCATTTACAAATACATCACAATAATCATTAGACATGAGATGAAATAGGTACCAAATTAACTTTGTTATAAATTTTATTTGATTGCAATAGTAGTAACTTCATGCATGTAAAGAGTCTTCAGAATTTGTTCTTTGTGCAGCATAATTACCCATTCACAACTTAAAATCGCAGAATCACAGATTTAGGAAAGAATTAAGAGAACATCCAGTCAAACACATAGCTAAGCAAGAAGGTATGTCTCTATGACATACCCAAGAAGTGGTTATTCTGCTTTCACTTGAAAACTTCAAGTGAGGGATGACTAGGTACACAGTGAATAGACCATAGAGTCAGGAGAGCCTGAGTTCAAAGGTGACCTCAGACACTTAACACTTACTAGCCATGTGACCTTGGGTAAGTCACTTTACCCCAATTGTCCTGCCTTCCCCCCTCCAAGAGAGCAAAGAAAAAAAATTATTTTTATTACTTCAAATGAGGGATGAGCCACTATCACCTAAGATATGCCATTAAACTTTGCAATAACTTAAATGGTTAGTTTTCCCCCAAGATAATGTGTTTTTTTGTGACCTTCATCCATTCTTCCTAGTGCTGCTGCCTGGGGCCAAGCAGAATAATTTCCATCCATCCTGAGAAGTGAGCCTATGCCTTCTTTGACTCTCCTTTTTCTTTTAAAATTGTTTTTTAATACCTTCTTTATATTTAGGGTATTTTTAAAAATTAGAGGAAAGAAGAGAGCATATCATCTTAACACTTCAACCCATTCTGAGCCTTAGTACTCTTAAAACAGTTCTTATATGAGCATGCCATACTTTGGTATTCATTTTTGTTACCTACTGTTTATCTTCTATACATCTTCTAAAATTTTTAGCTGGTTAGTAAGCTCTCTGTGTATCCATATTGGTGGGGTTTTTTAGACCACTCCACTCTTTTTTCTTTCTTATCAGAAGTGTATCTTTTTGAGTCTTCAGAATTTTATTCATGAGAGTTTCCAATCCCTTCTGGGCCTACCTCCCTTGTAAAATGTTAATCCATGGGATCTTCCCTATCTTTTCTCTGAAACTTCTTAAAACTGCTCTCCCAAAATCTAAGGGTAACTGATAAATTATTCCTAGCTTTCCTTTCTTTCTCTATCACCAGTTGATTTCCACACTAGTAACCAGTGTCCTCTTTGGTGATAATCAGATCTAGAACAGAATGTCCATTTGTTGATTCCTCCAACACACGAAGAATGAAATTAAAATTACTTTTACTCTTTAGCTTCATTCTTGGCAGGCAGTTCCAGCAGATGTCCAACTAATATGAAATCCCACAAAAATCGCTATTGTGATTTAGATACATAGATAGATAGATAGATGAATAGATAGATGTGAATGTATATAGATATAGATATACATATGCATATACATATACATACACATACACACACGCATACACATACACATACACATACACATACACACACACACACATACACATACACATACACATACACATACACATACACATACACATACACATACACATACACATATACATATGTTTTTGTACCAGGCTTGTGATCCATCTCCTGAACTTTTCATCTAGTTCTTCTTTCTAACAAGGTGGTCTATAGTATATTCTGATGAAAATTTTGTGGTTGTTGTTCAGTCATATCCATTTCTTCAGGACCCCATGGACCATACTGTCCGTGGGATTTTCTTGGCAAAGGTACTGGAGTGGTTTGCTATTTCCTTGTCCAGCAGATTAAGGCAAATTGAGGTTAAGTGGCTTAACCTAGTAAAGTGTCTGAGGTCAAATTTGAACTCAGGTCTTCCTGACTCCAGGCCCAGCACTCTATCCACTGAGCCACCTCACTGCCCCCTGATGAAAGTGTTTTTATTTCTGTATCCTATAGTTGATTAATCCAAATTCTCTCCCATTTCCCTTTCCTGAATTTCTAAGAGCCTATTTTCTTAATATCTGATGCTACTCCATACCTCCTCCTCTTCCAAAATGTACCTATGCCATTTCTTTTAAGCAAAGTATCCCCTTCTAGAGGCATATTCTAGTTAGGGCTCATATCTTACCAACTCGGTGATACATATGAATTCACAGAAATAATGTCAACTTTACCCTCTTGACTCTGGATTTACTTGCTTGCTACCTATAACTTTGCACATTTGTCAGCCCTGTCTTGGATTTTTGTCACTTGTGAATCCTGGGTTGCTTTGACTACTGTTCTTCCTACCTTGTAGAAAGTTTACAATATGTAATGTATCTAGAACATCAGTTCTCAAAATTTTTAGTTTCAGAATCCCTTTCTCCTCTTAAAAATTATTGAGAATCCCCCAAAGAGCTTTGTTTATATAGGTTATATCTACCAAATTTGCTCTATTAAAAGTTTAAACCTCCAATGAAAAGTTTAAAGCATCTAGAAGTTTAAAAATGTTGGTTGGTTGGTTGGTTGGTTGGTTGGTTGGTTGGTTGTTGTACTTCATGTTCTAAGAGGACCAAAATCATATCACTATGTTGGAGTCAAGGTACAGTGTATCCAACTGTGGCTGATGAAACCAATATGAGTTTGGAAGGCTCTACCACAGGACAGACACAAATAGTCCATATGAACATTTGGAATGCAGATGTCTCTAAATTGGTGCATTTCATGGTTCTTTTGAATTACTGCAATTCTGCTTCTCCAATAGAGCACAACACCTTCTTTGATGCGGGCACCGTGCTGGGTGGTCCTATGCCAGTGTCTCTCATGTAATGCAATCAATTCCAGAGTTCTTCAGAAAGACCTTGAGCATGTCCTTGTATCACTTTTTGTGACCTCCAGGTGAGCACTTGCCTTGTGTAAGCTCTCCATGAAACAGTCTTCTAAGCAAATACACTTTTCACATTCAAGTGATATGACCTGTCCATTGGAGTTGTGCTCTCTGCAGTAGGACTGGACTGCTTGGTTATTTCAGCTCTAGAAAGGACCTCAGTGTCCAGCACTTTATCTTGCCAAGTGATCTTCAGAATCTTCTTAAGACAATTCAAATGGAACTGATTCAGTTTCCTGGCATGGCACTGGTATACTGTCCAGGTTTCACAGACATACAACAATGAGTCAGCACAATGGCTCTGTAGACCTTCAGTTTGGTAGTCAGTCTAAGACCTCTTCTTTCCTATACTTTCCTTCAGAGCCTCCCAAACCCTGAGCTAACTCTGGCAGTGTGTGTGTATGTATTACCCTTATCATCTAACTAATAGTTCCACATATAGATGGTATGCTGCTAACAGATGGAGAAAGCATACTTTCTTGATGTTAATTATCAGACCAAAATTACCACAAGCATCAGAGAACTGAGCCATACTTTGTTGCCTCTCAGTCTGTTATGGGAATCTGAAGATCTTCCCTTCCCCTAGGCCCTTTGATAGGCTTAAGTGACTCTGAGAACCTTCCCTGATTTGAAAGTATACTCTGCCCCTTAATAGGCTGAATGTGGTCATGTGGAGCCTGTGGCTGGAAGCTTGTTTTTAGGGAATGCTGGCTCCTTGTTGCTTTGTGATTGGGCAATGGGTCAAGAGGGCTGTGACATTCTCCCATCCAGGAGAAGGCTATATATATATATATTCTATATATAGAAGGTTGGAAGCCTTCTGCTGATTTGTTTCTTGGTCTGCTTGTAATTTGTGTTTGTACTCTCTGAAGGTCAGGGTGCTGACTTTTTCCCTTGAACTAGGTAAATGATATGTGTTTGATGATTAAAGTAAGACTGCTAACCCATTTTGAGTTGCTTTCCTTTAGAAAAGCAGATCTAAGAACCTGTGCTAGCAGCCACCCTGAGTATGCTAGGGCGCTTGCTGATACATGGTCTTAGAGGCTGCATTGAGTGCGCAATCATCTGTGAACAAAAAGTCATGCACCAACTCTCCCTCCATTTTAGTCTTGGCTTGTAGATTTTTCAAGTCAAATAACTTACCATCAATGTGGTAAATAAATAATTTACTGATGAATTTCTCCAGGAAAACAAATTTTGCCATAATTTTCTGCAAGCCCTTACAACTGAAAGTATTGAAGGCCTTTATTAGATCTACAAACATTGTGTACAGACTGCTGTGATGCTGCTGGTATTTTTCTTGAAGGTGTCAAGCAGAAAACACCATATCAACTGTTCCTCAGTCTTTTGAAATCACACTAGTTCTCAAATAGGCAACCACCTTCCAGGTGAAGGATCAACCTATTAGGAGGATTCTGGCAAAAATTTTGTCAGCAATGAGTAAGAGAGAGAGAGACCCTCCAGTCATTGTCAAAGGACAAACTATATCACTGTCCCTTATAGAGATAGATAATGGAAGCATCCTTGAACTGCTGGGGTACAACCTCCTCTTGCCATATAAGCTAGAAAATTTCATTCAGCTTTTGCATGAGCAATGGACCCCCTGCCTTGTAAATCTCAGCTGGATTAGAATCAGCACCAAGTGCTTTGCCACAGGAAAGGAGCCTAATGGAATTCAAAACCTCTTCTACAGTTGAAAGTTCAGCTACAGAGGGATTGACTTCAACCTGAGGTATACAGCCAGTGGCTTCAGAATTAATTGATTATAGTCTGTTGAGAACACTATGGAAGTGTTTAGCATGGGTGGGGAACCTCAGACCTCAAGGGGACACGTGACCCTCTAAGTCCTCAAATGTGGCCATTTGGATTCAAAGGGCCATATTTGAGGACCTAAAGGGACACATGTGGCCTTGAAGCTGTAGGTTTCTCACCCTTGATCTGACCCATGTCTCCAGGATCCAGTCTTTATCATTAATCAATGTGACTCCATCAGTACTGAGGAGTTGAGATGCACAGTGGGTCTCTGGGCCATAAATAGCCTTTGGGGCATCATAAAAGTGCTTTGGATTGTTGCTATCAGCATAAGACTGAATTTCATCTGTCTTCTTACTGAGCCAAGAGTCTTACATCTCTCTAAGTTTCACTTGCACTTTACTTTTGATGTAGTTAAATGCTGCCTTCTTAGAGACTGACAAACTACCCTGTTGGTAAAACCTGTGGAGTTATCAGTTTTGATTTAGCAGCTTCTGCATTTACCCATCGTTTTCATCAAGCTAATCTTGATGTTTGCAAGTGTTCTGGCCCAGATGAACCAAATTTCTGAAAGCTGGCCACCCTTTTTCTGCTCCACTATTGCCAATCATGTATTGGCTCAGCTTTCCCTCTAAGTTAGCAATAAACTCTTCTTGCTCTAACTCTTCTAGAGAAATACTCTAACCTGTTGGCATTGTCTTCTGGTAGTCATTTTGCCTTGAGCCCACCACTTTTGTTGAATGAGAATGTTCATCTTGGAGAGGATAAGTAAGTGTATGATCAATCCAGCACTCTATATCCCATATCACCTTCATTACTTTCACTTATCATCTGTAGCTCTTCTCCTTACAATGACATAGTCTATTAAATGCCAATGTTTGCTATGAGGATGCATCCATAAAGCTTTATTACATTTAGGTAAACAGAAGACAGTGTTCATAATGAGGTCATGAGACACATGAGTCTTATGTAGTAAGACTGTTGGTTTGCTCTTTCTGATTCCACTCCTCCCAAGGCTCCCTGCCATGTCTGATAGTCTGTGCCTACTCTGGCATTAAAGTCACCCAGAATCATAAGCTTGTCCTCTTTCAGTACATTGATGATGAAGGTCTCCAGGTCTTCACAAAATTTTCTTTGACCTCGTCAGGGTTCATCATGGTGGGAACATAAGCACGAATGATGATGGTGTGATGCTTTCCTACAAGTGGCAATGGCACTGTCATGAGTCTGTCGTTTACTCCTTTTGGTAGGCATATGAGCTTGTGGACGAGATTAATTTTGAGAGCAAAACCTCAACCAACTTCATGGTGCTCCCCTTCACTGCAGTCTCTCCAGAAAAATGTGTATCCAGCTCTGATTTTATTTAGCCGTCCTTCATTTGCCAGTCTTGTTTCACTCAGGGCTGTTATTTGGATACAATACCTGCTGAGTTCTCTCACAAGAGCTATTCATCTTTTGGGTCTACTGGATTTCTCGTTGTCCATAAGCAAGTGCACATTTCATCTACTGATGGTGAGTGGAATCATCTCTGCAAAAGGTTTTTATGTTTTTTTTGGTTCCAACCATAAGGTAGTAACTCCATCTGCTATGGCAAGCAGGCCAGTGCTGGCTGAAGCAAATAATTTTTAGGATACCTTTTCTAGCCCTTTTTTCATGCCAGGAGGTGAACAGTGAGATCCTTAAAAGGCTGCTCAGACACTCAGGGGGGCTGCTGACTTCCACTGTTGCTTCAGTCAAGTGAGAAGGCATGTGCAGGGTTGAGACTATAACTCCAAATGTATTTGCACCTGTTGCTCCATCACTTGCCTGTCACTACAGGACTTTGAGGTAGATAAAAGTGGCAGAATGGTATGGGTGAAGTCTTTTGACCCCTTCATAAAGTGGATTTAAGTGAGCCAGAGTTGTATAAAGTCATCAGCCTCACTATCTCTTCCAGAGTCATTGGATTCCAGTGGCAAGACAAAAGTCAAGCCAACTGGTAGTGGCTCAGGATGCAGTGGATGACTTTGGCATCTTTGATGTCTACCCAGGCTCTAACCAGGAGTGGGGAACTGCAGACTTGAGGCCACATGTGGCCCTCTAAGTCTTCAAGTGCAGCCCTTTAACTGAATCCAAACTCTACAGAACAAATCCCCTTAATAAAAGAATTTGTTCTGTAAAATTTGGACTCAGTCAAAAGACCACACCCAAGGACCTAGAAGGCCACATGTGACCTCAAGGCCCCAGGTTCCCCACCCCTGTCTGAGCACTCTACAGAAAGCACCTGGTTCAGCTGCCTGAGTGGTCATTGGAACAAATTGTTCTCATCTACCCATTCTACCAGGGGAAGTCTTCACCTGCTTGGGAGAAACATCCCCCCAAACTAACCAATGGGTTTGAGATCCCTCAGTTAATCCTCAAACTGGTTTAATCCATTTGTCAAAACAGTTTTCCGGGATGCGGCCACTGCACTTGCTACAGCTTCTTAGAGCCACAGATGAGAGTTGAGTGATTCAGTTGGACCCTGGAAAGCATCCCTGAAAAAAGCTTGGCAGCCCTCACACCAGAAGTGCTAGTCTTCCTTGAACACCCTAGCCACTCTCCCTTTCTGGCCAGATGAGAACCTTCTAGCTTCAAAGGGTCTGGAAGATGTTAGACTTCCCATCTTCCCACTGATGGCCTAAATAATGTCCCCAAATCAGCTGGTGACAGTGTCTATGCCACTGAGAGAGAGTAAAGACAAACTGGATTCACAGCAGAGACTATACCAGGGATGGGGAACCTGTGGCCTCAAGGCTACATGTGGCCTTCTAGGTCCTTGGGTGCACCCTTTTGACTGAGTCCAAGTTTTATAGAACAAATCCTTTCATGAAGGGGATTTATTCTGTGAGGTTTGGATTCAGTCAAAGGGCTGCACTTGAGAACCTAGAGGGCCACATGTGGCCTCAAGGCTGCAAGTTCTCCACCCCTGCACTACTATACTATGACTAAGCAGATCTTCTTAGATGCCTCATGGAGAGGGGGGTGGAGGGAAAGAGAGAGAGAGAGAGAGAGAGAGAGAGAGAGAGATGCGAGATGCATATGTGTACAGGTACATGTACATGTTTATCCTGAATAAAAGAACCCTGGGTTCATGGGTGGGTGCCAAGGGCAGCTTTCTTCAAGTATTTGAAGGGATAATATGTGGCAAGGGGACTGTACTTGTGCCATTTGTCCTCAGAGGGTACAACTAGGAGCAATGTTACAACTAGGAGCAACTGAAAAGAGGTAAATTTGAGCTCAACTGTCATGAAAAACTTCCTAACAATACAAGCTTTCCTGAAATGGAATGGGCTGCTTAGACAGTTAGTGGGCTGCCCCTCCCTGGAGATCTTCAAACAGAGGCTAGAGGGCTATTTGTCAGGTATGTAATTGTAGGGATTCCTTTTGTAGGTAGGTTGGACTAGATGATCCCCTTATGAAGAAATGGTCTATTGTGGCTTTTAAAAAATCATCAACTTGCAGTCAAATTAGTAATGAGCTTCTCCAAATTTAATGAGGCTAGTCTTCAGATGACAGATGTATGATCAATCACTAGGTCCATACTCAAAGTGTTCCAAGTTTAGTAGGCTCTGCTAGAGCTTCTGTTCCTCTAGCACAGAATCCTAGAGAACCCAGGGTCACTTTTATGCCAAAATGAATTAATAATAAAAGTAACACTTTACATGTATATATCCTATTATAAAGCATTTTCACATATAGAGTCTCACTTGTTCCTCTAACACCCATTTTTGTGGGAGTCAGAGGATCTCCGTGTTATAGGTGGGGAAACTGAGGATCCTGTAGGCAACGTAACTTGCCTAAGGTCATATCTACTAAAAGGGGGCCATCTCCAGTTATCCTGATCTATACCTGGCCCCTGTACCCGGATGGCTACAGAAGAGAAAGTGAGGCTGGTGACCTTGCACAGCCCTGCCTCACTTAAATCCAATTCACTTGCACGTCATGGCATCACCTTCCTGAGGTCATAGTCCTCTTGTAGAACTAAGGACAAATAATAACAATGTGACTAAAATGGTAAAACTAGTAAATGCACTGATCCCAGATCTCTTGGTTCCAAATACAATGCTAGACACCACCCTGAGTCTGCTGCTCGCATTACTCAAATTGAAGTGGATTCAAGGTGTCTATTAACATGCGAATCAAGCCCTGCTGATTGAAAAAAGAAATCCAAAAAAAAAAAAAAAAGGTTTGTCAGTCTTGGTTTTCAACAGTATGGCAGAACTCCCCATGCCCTCTAATGACCTTTCTATTCATCTCCCCAGGAAACTTTAGAGCCAGTGTCAAGGTCAGGCACAACAACACCCTACTTATTTTAGTTTGCTTTAAATAGATCAAAGGCAGGAAATGTGAAATAACAACTGTGACTGTGTGAATGCCCCCATTTGTTCACCTTCCCAACCTAGTAGTCATTATGGGCATTCTGAAATTGACCAGGTCTGCCTGAGAACATTAGTGAATGTTTGGTACTAAAAGTATACTCAGAAAACATTTCCTGAGCCAACCGCACCTGGTTAAATTAGTTGAAATATGCAAAGGTTTGTGCGGATGTCAGGCAGTAAGGCTGCTTTATCGAAAAGACTCTTGATATAGTGAACAAAAGCTTAGGAAATACAGTCAAATCCCCAGAGGAACACTAGACATCACTCTGTTCACACTAAAATATCCAATTTATGGTCTATATTGAATCCTATGTCTATAATTTACTGCCCTAACTACAAAAGAGAGGTTTTTTTTTTAAATATAAACCAATTTCAATGTATTTTACTATTTTCCTTGCCTGTGTTAAAGAAGAAATAACAAATATTGCTGAAAGACCAAAAGGCAATGTAATGGAATACAATAATATTAAGTGGCATTTACAGAGCACTTCAAGGTTTGCAAGGCACTTTACCTATATTATTTCATTTAAGCCTTACAACAACCCTATTAGAGAATTATGACAGGTTTTATTATCCCCATTTTATAGGTAAAGAAACTGAAGTTCAGAGACGTTAAGAAACTGCCCATAGACATACAGGACATACAGAGACAGGATTGGAATCCATGGCTCTCCCATTTTCAGGTCCAGCAGTCTTTCCACTAGCTATGTATCATCATAGTAATTCTCATCTCAAAGTCACATCTTCAATCCAACAAGCATTCGTTGAGTGTTCTCCATATGTCTTATTCTAGAGATAGAGGTTAAGGGGAGGTTACAAAAAAAGACATAAAAGGAAAAAACCATCAAGGTTGTCTACTCCAGCTCGAAAGATACTGAGACTCGGAAAGTCTATATTACTGTATGTAACATCACACAAGTAATGGGTTACAGGGGCAAGGTTTGAACCCAGATTCATTCCAACTCTCTCAGCCTTAGCTCCCTCATCTATAAAATGAGGAGCTTGGAGTATATGATCCTTAATTTTCTTCCAGATCTAAATCCTCTGAATCTGACTTCAATTTGTCACTATGAATGCTTCTTCCACGGGCATAGCTCACAACCCCTCCATACTTGAGTAGAATGTGGTCTCCATTTAAATGTGATGTTCTTGATGACAAGTACTATTTTGTTTTGTTTATTTGTTTCCATGGCCTAGCATCATGACTTTCACATAGTAGGCATGCAATAAATGTTAATTTAATTAAATTAGACTCATCAAATGAACTTAATGGATTGATGTGGCTGAAAAAAAATCATAATATTTAGTAACCAGCTTCCCAGTGATGAACCTCTTGGCACTTTGCTAGGCTGGAAAGCAGGTGATCTACATGGAACGTTTTGCTTGGTCTATATTGGAAGCTTTTGCAGCTTGATAGGACCTGCTAAATTTTATGTTCTACTGGCATAGTGTGAAGAACCCAGGGCTGCCTCCTTACCATAAAGAAGCTGAGGAGGAGGAGGAGGAATTCAGTGAAAGAACAATTCTTAAATCTGGGGCAAATTTTCTCTGCTAAACTTCATGCTTCAAATCCTACCCACTATTATAATTTTACCCCACCCCTATCTTTCTGCTTGAGCTTTTCTCTGGGATTCAGTGACCTTTCCTCACTTTTCATCGACTTTGACCTCTCTCCATAGCATTTGACCTAGGTCAGGGTTTCAGTGAGAGAAATAGTAGTGCAAAGGTTATTATCCCCATTTCACAGGAAAACATGGAAGCCCACAGAGATTCTATGATCTGTCTTTAGTCACACAGCCAGGATTCAATACCAGGTCTTTGTCCATGAATTGATTCAATCTTCAATCAGTTCAAGTGCCTATTGCTCATGAAGCCTTTTGTGATTCACCCCACCTACTAGAACCTTCCCCTGCCCAATTAATTTACATCTATTTTGCATGTACTTAATTATATTTTTTCCTTTGTTTTCTCTTCTCCAGCTTGATTGTAAATTCCTAGAGAACAGAAACTGTCATGTTGTCTTTACATTTCCCGCACCTAGAATAGTGCCTGGCATATAGTATGAATGATTTTTGGTTGCTTATTGATTATTTGAAAGATTCTATACATCAATGTCTTCATTATTCTACTCAGAGTCAGTCCTACTTAGCAGCAGAACAGGTCTAGCTTAATTTGAGGTCAACTCCAATATCCCCAGTATCTGAAACCTCCACTTTTAGATAATTCCTTTGGTGAAAGGTATTGTCCTCAGAAGGCCACCGTTAGAGAACAAATGAGTTGTCACAGAGGAGCAACCTAAAATCATCATTTCCTGTTAAAATTAGCTTAGAAAAAATAAAAATAGTGATGTCTCTTTGATACCAAATTTTAAGATTTGGCACATCCTAAGATTTACAAAATGCTTTCTCAGAAACTGCCCTAAGAGGTGTGCAGTACAAGGGTTATTATTCCCATTTGATAGATGAAGAACCTAGGCCTCATATAGGTTAAATTATTGCCCAGAGGGGAGCAGAGCCAAGATGGCAGCGCAGAAGCAGCAAGGTCCCGCAGTCCCACACCGCCACCCTAAACACCCATAAAATTATGAGCCCAAATAAAGTCTAGGACTCTAAGACTCACAAAAATACAGAGAACCCATCTCTCACTGAAGGCAGCTCGGCAGCAGGGCCTCATTGTGGCAGCTGGGAGCGGAGACTGAAACAGCCTCAAGCCAAGACCGTGGCCAGGCCTGGGATGGTGGGAAGGAGCCTGGCTGAGCTGAGCCGAACTCGCCGCCAGTCTGCAGAGGTTCTACAGCCTCCAGCACCTCCACATCTGCCAAGGTATGAAGAACGGGGACAGAAGAGGGGAAGCTCACACCACAGCAGAGCAAAGACTCGGCCAGCCCAAAATCGCAGCCATGGCCAGGCAAGGCCCCAGGGTGGCCACGAGGAGAGGAGCTTCCCAAACCAAAGCCTGAGTCTACTTCAAAGAAAATCTAAAGCACCTGCCTGAGGGGATCTTTAAATAGTCAGAGACAGTTAGTGAAAGTGAAATTTGGAAATTAATTTGGGGGTGGTAAAGCAGTTCAGCCATTCTGCCTCCGAGGCAAGGAAACAGTGGGGGAAGGGACTGCTGGACCCTGTGGCAGCCCCCACTGGGCTGCTTCAGAGCCCCTGGCCTGAGGACTCTGCAGTGGGGCTAAATTGATTGATCAGGGCCAAGTGCTCTTGCATTGAGCAGCCTGGATCCGGATCGTGGTCTTGGGTGGAGGTCCCGGGTGCTCTTTCAGCAAGCCAAAGCTGGGGGGACTTGCAATACCCCCCAATAGCTGCGGCAGTTGGGAAAACCCCAGCGATTTGGAACAGAGCTCCCCCCCCGGAAGCAGAGTTTCACAGACCTAAAAAAACCAACCAATTGATTGACTGGCCAACATGAGGAAAAGGAGGCAAAATAAAAACACCAATAAAACTCTAGAATCCTTTTTTGTGGATAAAAAGGGTCAAAGCATGGAACAGGAGGAAGAGATCCCAGAACTCAGAACTCCCACACCAAATGCTTCCAAGACAATTGAAGAATGCCTAGAAGCTATACATCAACTGAAAAAGGACTTTGAA
>CM053595.1:134480809-134541464 GCA_028646575.1 Pseudocheirus occidentalis
CCTCCCTTTACTCCCCCTCCCTCCCTTTCCTCCCCTTTCCCACCCCCAGTCTATTCTATCCTCATCTCCCAAGAACTCTTTTCTCACCTTGTCTTAGCATCTTTACCAAAAAACCACCTGGCTACCCCTTCAATGAGTCCCCACTCCCCACTTCTCTTAATTGGATTGGGGTTGCTAGTTTCTGCAGTGCTCAGGAGCAGAGGGAGAGGGCTTGTAATTTAATCATGAACATTTAAGCTCAGATACAGGTGGATCCCATTGAGAACAGATGACAGGCCCTCTAATCAAGGCATGATTGACAGAGCCCTAATCAGAGGGAAGAGAATGGTGCTACTGTAATATGATGTTTGCTTTGTAAATATTTGACATTATCTACCCTGAAAACCTGAAAGAGAATTCAGCTTCCTTTCTCCCTCCCACCCCTTCTGGAATATATCAAATTGCAAAATACTCATAAATATAATTACTTTCAGAGGAGAGTTTCTAGTTGGAGCAAGCATCCTAAAGGATAGAGGCACTATATGTTTATATTTATGTGAGTGGGTGCATATATGCCCAAAGTGGTATACATGCAGACACGCACACACGTGCCCATGCTGTACACAAATTTATTCAAACACATGTGATATACATGTATGTTTACACATGGGAGGGCATGTGCATAAATGTGAAGGGGTGTGCGCACTTTGTGTAGAGGAGGGAAGAATTACTGCCTGTGGACACAAAGAATGATCACATAGGAAGTCCTGAGGATCCTGTTATTCAGGACTCAACACAGTGCCCACCACAGAGGAGGAATTTCATAAATGCACATTGAATTCAAGTGAATTTTTACTTTGATTTTTTTTTTTGGAGGGGGGAAGGCAAGGCAGTTGGGCTTAAATGACTTGCTCAAGGTCACACAGTTAGTGAGTATCAAGTGTCTGAAGTCAGATTTAAACTCAGGTCCTCCTGACTGCAGGGCCAGTGCTCTATTCACTGCACCACTAGCTGCCCCCTTACTTTGATTTTCTTAGTGGAAATGAAGGGGAAGGTAAAATTAAAATAATGTTGTCAAGTGGTCATTGGGTAAATTGACTTGATCAGAAGAAAAAGCTCTAAGTTCCAGATAAATCACAGAGTTTCCAACCAGGCAGCATCTTAATAAGTCCATCTTCTTACCACCATTCTGCTTCGACTCCTCCATTCAGACTCCCTTTTTCTCCTGAGTCTCAGGTTAGTGTCCTAATGGTAAATAGAATAAGTTGGCCAAGATCAGTTTTCTAAAAAAGATGCCCAGGCAATTCTAACTTTCTCAGATTTCCCTCCCTTGTTCCAATTAATTTAGCGCTCTGTTTTTTCCTGACTCATACTGTTTGCCGCTACTGATTCTTAGATATTAATCTTCCTTTTCTCCTGTCCCCCTCCCTATTTCCCAACTCAACAGTGAGCTTCTTAAGGACAGAGGCCATGTTTTAGGTGGCATTAATGGTGCTGGGCACAGAGGAGATATTTAATAGTTACTTCAAGATATCAAGGATGTGTGATTTCATTGGTTGTCCTTCTGCTGGCATAGACCAGAACAGCTCCGCAATTTAGGAGGTGGGCTTGTGGAGTTGTAGGATTCTCTCCAAAATTCATCACTTCTCAGTTAGCCTTCTGGTAAAGAGCCTCTTAGCACTCAGATGTTGTCATCAGCCAGTCCTTGAAGCTTTTTCAGCTTGGTCATCCCTTCCAGAGTTTGGACTCTGCTGCTATAGCCAGGTTACCAGGAAGTACTAGGTGTGGGTTTTAGTGGAGAGAATATATAACAAGTGATAAAAAATGTTTTTCCCTGTCACGGCACATCTCCCATAGACAGGAAAGTAAGCGATATTCTTCTCTTGCTCCTGGGGCACTAAAGTCAGGTTATTATCAATTGTGATGGAAACCAATAAGAAGTCTACTTCTCTGCCCATTTACTTCCCAGACAGGCAGCCTGCAATATAGCTCAGCTCTAAGAGATGGCCAACCTTCCTCACTTCTATATGTAAAACAGGGCAGCAAACTTTGCATCTGCTGCTCTTCCATGGAACAAGATGACCCTCCCATGATAAATTTACCAAGTCTCATCTTACTAACTTACTGCTAACTCAAACCTTGATTGACACTTTCCCTATGGAATACCAAACTCCTCCCAATGCCTTCCTTTATAGAGGGCAGAAATTGGTCTCCCAGCTCCTCCACTTTGCATCTACTGCTCTGTCTGGTTTCAACTCTACCCAATAAGACGCTTCCTGCTGGTGCCATTCCACTCCCCTTCTTCTTTTCTGCCTGTTTTTGAGTATTATTTACCACTTTAGATTGTAAGTTCCTTGAGGGCAAGAACTTTCTTTTTATCAGTTGTAACCTTTGCACTTAGCAAAATGCCTGGAACATAGTAGGTGTTTAATAAATATTTATTGGATTGGAAGGATTGCTTTGGATTCTCTGAGTCCCAGCCCCTGATTCTGCTTTCTCTTCCTAGGGCCCTAGATCTCTTGTCTAAAACACTGAACTTTTCCTTCCCAGTTTTTGACTTTGTGTAGTTGACTCCTGTCAAGCTTTTTTACACTAGGTAGCTTTTCACAAAATTTTGAAGTAGAATTTTATTGGGGATGTTTTCTAATACCTCCTTCCCTGTTCCTTAATAAAGCATGGCCTCATACTCCTCTCCTGCCCAGTTCTTTATTCATATCTGCTTTTGGGGAGCATCTGATAAACTAATTTATACTAAGGTGCAAATATCTATATTTTATCTGTATAGACTATACTGTCCATAGTATTTGAAAAGATGCTACATAAAAGTAGAAATAGATTTTGCCTGCTTGGTTCCAGAGGGAAGAGTTAGGAACCATGGGTAAAAATTACTGAGAACCAGTTTTTGCCTCAGTATAAGTAAAAATGCTTAGTAATTTAAATTATCTCAAAGTAGAATGAGTTCCTTCAGGAGGCATTGAGTTCCCCACCCATACAAGGTTTCAAATGAAGGCTGGATGACCATTTATCAAAGATGCTGTATAAGGGATTCCTGGTCATGTGTTGGACTAGACATTCTCTGAGGAGATTTCCAGCTCTGAGACGCTGCTTGTGTAGGTCAATTGAATAGAACAGAGTGTTTATTTATTTATTTAAAAAATTTTTTTTTAGAAAAGACGTTTTGAATTTACCTCTAGGCTTACCCAAGAAATCCTCAATGGACTACACTTTGAAAATCACTCATCTAGGGGGAGAAGATTTAAAACTCAAAATCTTCTGGAAGGAATGTTGAAAACTAAAAATAAATAAACTAATTATTAAGAAAAAAGAAAATGGCTCATCTAGTTAATTTTGGTTCCTGAGAATCCTAGCTTAGGATACCTACTCCCTTGGTACTCTAGCATTTGTGACTTTATTCCAAATGGACTTTACTTGGCTTCTTGTTTCATTGAGCTTAAGGGATACATCTTCTAGTCAATTCTGAAGCAAAAGTGAGCAATGATAGATTTAGAGCTAAAAAGACACTTGGAAATCATCTGATTCAACCCCTTTATTTAACAGAGGAACATTTACATAGATAGCAAGTGACATCCAGGATTTGAACCCAGATTTTGAGACCTGAAATCCAGTGTTTTCTACTGTAGCACACTACTGGCCTTCTCAGCTCACATCTGTTCTCTGCTCTTCACTATGTACCCCCTAATCCTTGTTATCACTTTCCCTTTGCCCCTTTACTTCCATGATGCCTGTGACCACAATGGATATGATCCTATGGTAAGTCGGAGACCTGAACTGGGCCAATGGATATAGTCACCGATCTATCATAGGAGCCCCAGTGGGGCCTTTCTATCCTCCCAAAGACCTTCTTCACTAGTTCAAGGAATGGTCATATCCTCAGCATCCAGTTGGCCTTATTTGAAAATTATTTCTCCTTCCTAGGTAGTAAGTGGAAGAGTAAATTACTGGAAAATTGAGGATAGAAGGAGATGTTTAAGGCAAATTATAATAGTATTAAAAGTTAGTATTTCTATATTGCTTTAAGGTTTGCAAAGTGCTTAATAAATGCTGTCTGTTTGGATCCTCACAATAACCCTGGAGCCTAGGTGCTATTATAGTATGCATTTTACATATGAGGAAACCAAGGCAGAGGAAGGTAAAATGGCTTGCCCAGGTAACACAGCTAAGTAAGTATCTTTAGTGGAATCTGAGGTTGGATCTTCTTGATTCCAGATTCAGCGCTCTCTCTACCTACTGTACCACTTGAGTACCGGGCTAATAATGAAGCTTAAGCCTAAAAATGCAGTCTAATGATATCTAGACAAAACCAGATTGTCAGGAAAGCTATATTGAAACCTAGAACTATAAGGTCAAGAACCGAGGGTTAGTTAAAAGTCAACTTCCTGGTGGTATGTTGTCAATGAAAATGCTTCACCTTTGCATCAATGTTGAGAAAAGACTTTTTCTTGCTTCTTTTTTCCTGTTTCTTGATTTCTCATCCCTTACATCTGATTTCCCAGCTGGAGGTCAGTGACAATTAAATGGTAGCAATACTGACCTTCTAATAATTTAATGAACACATGGTTAGGAAATCAAGGCAACCCTTGAGTTATAGAACCTGAGCAAAATAGACACTCCTAATCCTGGTATTCAAGGCTCCCTACTATCTGACTGAATCCAGTGTCTAGACTTATCTCACATTACTTCTTTTCATGTAATCTTACCCCTTCCTCTCTCAAAGTTGGATTACTCTCCACCATTTCTTCTTGATCTTTCCTCTTCTGCCTCCATGCCCTTTCTTATACCATAAGTCCTGACTGCCCAGAAGACAGCGTCTCCACCACCATTGCCATCAATTGGAGATCCTTCCTTCCTTCAAATGCCACCGCCTTCCATGAAGCCTCAGCTGACCTCCCTAGGTGAAAGTGACTCTTTGTTTCTCAGATTTCTCCCAGTACTTTGCTTGGAGATTTTTGCATCTATTTCACTTTCCCTTCTTCCAATGTACTTATGTATTTGACCATCTTTCTTCATCCATCTCTGCCTCTCTCTCCTCTCCCCACCCCCTGTTACATTAGAGGCTCCTTGAGAACAAAGCCTGTGTCATAGCCATATTTGGTTCTCCAGTGTCACATTGGAGGGCTTTAAGCACCTAGTAGGTGATTAAAAATGTTTGTTGAATTAAATTGAACTGACAGCCATGACTCAAGGTCCCGAGGTAACAAATCATTTCTGGTGGGGTATCAGCTTCCTCTTCGGAAATCTGAATGTGAAACATGACCCAATTCTCCCAGCGCATTAAGGGAAATGAGGGGAGTACATAGGTAAACTAAGTGCTAACCACAGCCATCACTCTGAGGTGGAGCACCCCAGAGCAGGGGACTTGCTATCTCAATCATGCCTGCTTTATGGCTTGCAATCCCGGAATTTGTGTGACAGCCGTCCACTGCCTAGGACTAGATTACATCATAAATAACCCAGGCACAAGCTGGTCAGAGAGTTGAGCAGAGAGCAACATGAAACTACTGTAGAAAGAAATGGGGGGTGGGGGGTGGGTGCAGTGTGGTAGTGAGATTTTTATTCTATTTCAGATGAGAAACTCTGGAAATGGGTCAGCAGGTCCTAATAACAGAGGAACCCACAATGGATTTTCTTGTTTGGTCTCCCTGGGTCAGCTTTTTTCTGGCTGCTCATCACCCTCCCCCCACCCCCTTTCCCTTTTGCCATGTTAAAAAAACACGCACACACAGAAATCAATCCATCAAATGTCATTACAGATTTATTAAGCCCGATGTAGAAAGACTTTTAACAGTAACATCTTCAGAAAGCATAAAAAGAGCACTTCTCTTCAGTCTTGTGCTTTGAAAATCTAAATATATTTTTATCATATAAATAATTCTTTTCATGTTTTAAGTGCATCTGGTTTTTTTTTTTTAATTTCCATTTTACAATTGGCCAAAACTGAAGTCTGCATTGACTGAAATGAAGCCATTTGCAAAGCTAATGATGTTGTGAGGCATGTCTATGGCCTACCCTATCAGCTAGATTTCAGAAAGGTGGTTCAGTGTCTGCAGCATTAAAATGAGGGGCAGCCTCCAGCAAAATCATAATTGAACACACCCAAGTCCTTAATGTCGGCAGTTGGGTTTCCTGATGCAAATTACGATAAGGTTTCAGATGTGAACAGTCTATTTCCAATAACTGCAGTAGGAAAAAAAAAGACATTTTTCTGCCACAAAGGAAAGAATTATCATGTTTTAAAAATGTAAATAATAAACTTATATAACCTTTTTGGATGGAAATGAGGGACTCCATAGTGCAAAAGAGGGTTCTTGTTGGTTTTTTGTTTTTATTTTTTGTACTACAGCTCAAAGAAGCAGGATCAATTTTTTAAGGTTTTAATTACAGTTCTCAAACCAGAATGATTTTTTATTAAAAAAAAACCCTTCCAACATAAAAATATTATTCTTGCTGATATAATTTAAGGTGTTTTTCATATTCATCTTCCAAATTTATTTCTAGTGGTAAAATTATCTTTAAAAAAATCCTCTCCTACAGGTAATTTCAATGCTGCGACATCCTACACAGACTTACATCTCCACTGCACCCAAACAGTTTCATTTTTAAGCAGAATGGTGCTTCTATAAATGTTTTCTTTATTTTTGAGTCTGAAATGAAATAAATGGACCACATTGTTTGTAATTAGCTGGGGTAGCAGAGTGGGAGGTGGGACTATAATCCTATGTAACAAAGGCAGAAATGGTTTTCCTAGGATAAACTCCTGTGATTTTCTCAGTCTAGAATATAAGATGTCATTCATGATTTTATCTACTTCCTTTGGGTAAAATTACATCATGGCAAAGTCATTTGGAAAAAGTAGCCACCTTTGTAATCAATATTTATGGAAAAAGTGGGGAGAAAAAAAAAGAGACCCAGTAAGGGAGAATGAAATAGAAAAAGAAAGTGTACAGAGGCCTATCTGTGATGAATCTTTTTGGCCACAGGGTGGTATAATCTTCCTAGCAGAAACTTTTTTTTTTTTTTAATTGTAAGGACCATTCATAATCACCCAAAACAAGTGAAACATGGTTTTGATTAAAACAGCCTGTTGGCTCAATAATCTTTGTAATTTTAAAAACATCCTTAATGTAGAAGAAGAACACGCCAATGTCAGAAATAGCCTGGGGGCCCATTATAACAGCAACAAAATAAATAAGGAGAAGAATTGCGAGGTCATAAAAACAAAATTAAGCTAATGTTTCAAATTTTGACAATTATGAATTGTTCCTCTAAGAAGACATTTTAAAAAATTCAGGCACTATTAGATAAAATACAAAGAGAATAATTTTACATGTATGAGTTTGCAGTTTTCCCAAGGGGTTAAGCATGCCTTTAAAGAAAAAACTCAGAATTAGAACAATTTCCCCCCTCTATCCAGCAATTGGGTGGGGCTCATGCAAAAGACTAATTTCTCATATTTTCTCTGTTAACTCAAATTTAATAATTCTTTTTGCAAACTATTGAACAATGATCAAGAAAGAAAAATTACAAGCATATATATTTTTTCTATTCCCCGCCCTCCTCCCCCCAAATTTCATGGACAAGTTTGGAAACAGAAACAAATGGACAGAACAAAACCTGTGTTCATTACATGGCAATAGAGTTCATATATACAAATACGTAGAATATAAAAATGCATCAAAGGCTTAATTTTCCAGCCATTGAATCAGCAATGTACACAGGAAAAGCAGCCTAGTTTTGTTCCTAACATACAGGCAATGTATTATATACAGCATGCGAGTGTTACAAAATTAGTGCAGACACACAGGAATTTTCTACATGTAAGGGCAACACTATTTCCCTTTGAAAAGATTCTAGTTTGCTTTCTTACTATAAAAATGTATTTATCTTTTAGAGCTGAAGTCGACAGACTTTTCCTTCTGACCGAGGACAAACGGAATCCCCACAACTCACTCCTCTCCTTCCTCCCTCCCCTTTCATTAACATATATATATATATATATATATATATATATATATACATATATGTATGTATACATATACATTTATTGAAGAAAAAGAAATTCTCACACAAACACCAGGGGTTAAATATATAACCTGAAGATATGGCCAATCCTCAGTTTCCCCAAATACTACACTCATTGTGTACAGAAAGAACCGGCTGACCATTAAAAAGGCTTGTATGACCAACTACCTCCATTATTGTCAATGGAGATGAAAATGTGTGGTGCATGCTGACCAAGTCTGGCTATTAGGAAAAACAAGGAGGGGATTAATAAGGGGTACCTATGCATTAGAGACAAAAGGGCATATTGTATCAGAGACAGTGTGACAGTTAAGGACCCTGAGCTAAATGAGAACTGTTTAGCCTGTCAGCTTTTGCAACCTTTATTGCACATTTCAGCATCCACTGCATTGTAAAGCCAAAAATATTACATTTCATAACCCAGAGATTTCACTATTTTAATCTAATGCATAATGTGTACAGCTTTTATCATGGAACTTGAGCATCCACAGAACTGTTGGACTGTGTGTGTGTGTGTGTGTGTGTGTGTGTGTGTGTGTGTGTGTAAAGAAAATTCTTGAATGTTATATGGACCATTTAGTAAGTGAAAACATTACTGTACAAGTCTTCCACATTTGAGTTATAATTGAATGGCTGTTTAAGTACTGTAAATATAGAGCTTCACTCTGGGATGACACCCAAGTGTGGATTTTAGTTTCATGATAATTCAGTCATCACATCACAATTTTTTTTCTGCATGTGAGATTAAAAAAAAAAGCAATAAATTTGTCATATTTCTGCAATTTCTCTGGGGAGTTTCCTCACAAAAGAGATATTGCCTGTGCTAACAAAATTGCATTTATACAGTCAGATAAACTGACGGTGTAAAAAAAGTCAAAACAATGTGTACATTGCTATGAGTATTTAATCTGTCTTCTCAAGTAGGCCTTTGTCTTCTCAGAGTGTAGAGACATTTCTGTATCTACGGATATGATGATGTGGAAAATGGGAGGTGGGATATCAGTTACTGCCTCATTCTTTAGAAAAGCTATTTCACCTGGGGTATGGATTTTTCTTCTTGAAGTCATATTTAAAGTCCTGCCGTAGAAATGGTTTCCATTTTATTCTACCGTTTAAATTCAGAAACCATTTTGAATTTCCCCCTAAATATTACATGTGGTTAATTTTTGAAACTATGTGTTATTAGTTTATTTTCTTTAAAAGAATAAGCAAGAATCTAAAAATCTGTCCATAGATATACTTCTAGGATTTTTTTTGGCGGGGGAGGCAATTGGGGTTAAGTGACTTGCCCAAGGTCCCACGGCTAGTTTTTGGGTTAAGTGTCTGAGGCTGGATTTGAACTCAGGCCCTTCTGACTTCAGGACTGGCTGGTGCTCTATTCACTGTGCCACCTAGCCACCCCCATAGATATACTTCTAAAGCAAAGATATGTGCTATGATTAGCAAAATTAGTTGGATCAGTCTAACGGTGATTTTTCTTGACTTTAGATGAAATAGTTAAATTCCTCTCTTGCAACTTTCTAGAAGTTCTGCCAGTTTCAATACCCTTAATATTTTCTTCCAATGGAAAAAGTTCTCTCTGCTTTGGTAGTGGAAACTTGTATCATTTTCTTCATTTCAGTCTGTCCCAAAGCATTTTATAGATTTTCAAGAAAGGGGCCACAGCTAGGTACGAAGTAAATGAAATTAGCATTGTAACACCTTGTTAACCCTTTTAGAATGAAGACTACTCTTAAAGTTCATTGCTGATTTTCATATGCCTACTACATGTTCAAAATAGATAATTTTTTAAAAAATTACTGTTTGGCACAATTTAGTCCAATGTGTGTTCTGAAGTGCCTAGGATACTTCCCTTATTTTAGAACTAGGCTGTAGGTTATAATCTTACTTTCTGGAGAATTGAAAATAATGACAAAATGATTCTTTTTATAAAAAAAAAGCATCAACACATAAAGTCTGATAAAGGGTGAATATATACACAGTTAAAGCAGATAGGAAGTGACTAATATTAATGTAATAGAAAGCAAGCACCATTTGCAGGCCTGGTAGTCTTTGGGTTCACTATCAAAAGCAAATTCTTAGGGTGACATAATAGCCATTGAAAAATAACAGTAAGAGTCACAAAGGCATGGATAAATATTCAATACCTATTATTGTTTGCATTGATTAAATGCAAAATTTACCCAAACTTGTAATTTCTTTCTGTTTTGTTTCTAAAGCCATTATCTGCCCATATAACACTAATATCTCAATATCAAAGGAACCTATCTATACATGCAGAGAGAGGGGAGCTGGTGCGTGTGTGTATGTGTGTGTGTGTGTGTGTGTGTGTGTGTGTGTGTGTGTGTGTGTGTTGATTTTGGGAAATTCACATGAGGCCTGAAAATTCTTTGGGACTATTTGTGCTATTCAATGTATGCCATGTCTTATAGCCTGTTTTTAGACTCTGATCTATTTCAAAATTACTTTTTTAAAATTGTAATTTCACACAGGAGAATGGACATATTTCTCATATGTTATTGTTTAAAAAACATGAAAATAAATGCAGGAATGTTTATGAAGTGAAGATCACAAAATAAACAAAGTTCAGCTCTACATCAGAAAACTTTCTCTTCATTTGGAAGGAGCTACTCCACCTTGGTTTCTGGAGTAAATCAAACTGGTTTCTTGGGCTACCCCAGACATATGGTTTTCAGCCATGCCCTATACTCCCCAATGGACCCTGTAATATCTTCAGTTTTGGCTATTCTTGGCATGTTGCAAAATAGTGCAAGTCCACAAGACTTGTTCAAAACAAAACAAGGCATGGACCTTTCAGTAGGAAATTCTACATCATATTTGAGGAGACCTAACTTAGCCTTTTCTTCTTCCTTTTTCCCAATAAGTGTGCATCCTAACTTGGAGGGGGGGGGTTGGGGAAGAGTTTCCAGGCAGGAAGAGGCTGGCACATGAGTTGCTTACTACATTCCTTCTCAATTTCAAAAATTTCTACAGGGCAGAGATATATTTGTTTAGGGGAAGGAAGGGCCAGTGATGGGAAAGTGTTAAAAACATGATCTATATATCTATACACACACATATGTGTGTATACAAACATATGTGTGTATGTATATATGTATATGTGTGTATGTGCGTATGTGTGTGTATATATACACACACTTTTTTTCCTCCTCCAAAAAGAAGCTCTTGGGCTTCTTCCAGGGCTTGTAAGAAAGCATAGGCCTGACCCCCGTGAATAAATGGAGTCCTGCAGAAAGCGAAGAGAGTTAGTCCAGACCACAGAGCCTAAGGAAAACCCCAGTTAGGTTACTCTATGCCTTCACTGTACTTTTTAATCCTCAACCAATTCCCAATGTCCTCAAAGAAACTGAGCTCACAGAAGCTCGAATATTTGTTGAAGATTTTTTTTTAATTCTAAAGAAAAAAAAGTCTGCAGAATTTAGAAATGTATTGTTTTTGCTTTTCCCCCCAAATGGAACAATAGCTAAGCTTTGCTTTGGGACTTACCCGACAGGGCCCATATTACATAACTTCACTTAATAACCCTAGACTGAAGTGTACAATTTAACAGCTTCAAGCAACCCAATGCTAATGCATTGATTTTCCTTTAATAGAATTTTGTTGTCAATGGACAGCACTCAGCACAGGGCACACTCCAATCTTAACCCATTTCAAGACTGTTCTTTTCCAGTTGAGCTCCGTTCATTTCCAGTTGAATAGGTTAAGCAAAGACAGACCTCACTGTTCTCAATTCACTTTATGATCCTCCCATCATAAAAAATAATATCAGCACCTTGCTTTTCATGTCAGAACTACGTTTGAGCTGCTATTCCCTATGCCCATGAGTAAATCCCCTAAAAGCCGCCCCGGTGTAGTGTTGCCGTTTTTCCTTGTGGATGATTGATTGATGGATGAGTGCTGACACTTCAATGAAGCTATTTCGACTGCCATCTCAATCCGATGATGTGAGGGGTATATTTTCTGTCCATGCCTCATTACTTCAGAATGACATTCCTGGAACTTCATTTACTTTTTCCCTCCTTCCCTGAAGCGCCATATTTTTTCCCATCTAGGTTATGCATGCCATAAAAAAAGCAATTTGCTATTATATGTGGCATAAGGGCAACACTTTCCCTAGGAGGTAAATAAGAAGGGGTTTTTTTTGTTGTTGTTGTTGGTTTTTTTCTCCCCTTCAATGTTGAGCTTAGGGATCATGTCAAAATTTCCAAAACAATTCCAACAGACAGCTTCTGGTAGGAACAGGGGACTGCAATATGTGTTTGGTTTCATTCTGTTGTCTGGCATTTGTAAAGATATTCTCGGTAATTAAAACTAACACAAAAGAGGTTTCTTTTGTTTTGGAATCACCCAGTTCCCAGCTTGAGGCCTAGCTGAGTTTAAACATTTCATTTGCAATGGAGTAGCAGTTTACGACTTGATCCAGACTTATTTGTCCTTTGAGAATACAGAAATTTATTCCTTAAACGTGGATAGACGGATTTATCTATTATAGGTGGTTTCAGTTGTATAGAAAATGCTCTGCCAAAGTAAATACCTTTACTCTTGTATTGCCTAGGTCCACAAGACCTTTACTATTAAAACATTCTGTGAGTTTTTCCAAGTTGACTTAGGACCTGATTTTAATCTGTGTAATACAGTATTCCCGTTAATAATAACGTATAATTAAGACATCCGTTAAAAATCCATAACGTTAATTTAATGGAGAAAATCTAATACAGTTCTATTGGAATTTTTACGTTAAATTAACTTTAACGGGCTTTTAATGGATGTCTTAATTAGATCTCATTATTAACGTGAATATTCCACAAATTAAAATTGGGCCCTCAAAGTTTTAATGAAAAAAGTTGTAGGAACGCATTTAAAATGGACACCCGTCTTTCAAACTCTTACTTGATTCTGAAGTGAAGCTTCTTCTTCTTTTTTTAAGATAGCTTTTAAATACTGGTCCTATAGGAAGGACAGCAACAAATTTACCAGAACAGGGCCCCTGCTCAGTCTGAGTATGAGAATGAGGTCATCTTTTACTCTCCTCTCACCTCCTTTCTTTTTCAACCTACCCCTATTCCCTGGTCTCTCTACTTCACTTCTTTCTCTTTTATCTCCCTCTCCCTCTCTCTCTCTCTGTCTCTGTCTCTGTCTCCCTCTCTCTCTCTCTGTCTCTGTCTCTTTCTCTCTCTCTTTATCCCCTTCTTCTCTCCCTCTACTCTTTGGTCTCCTCTCCTCTCTCTCTCTTTTTTTTTCTTTGTTCACTTTTTCCTTTCTCTATCCATATCCTAAACTACTCTCCCCTCTCTGTCCACCCTTCCCCTCCCCTTCCACCCTGCCTTACATCCCCTTCCACCATGGCCCCCTCTATCTCTGCCCTCCTTCCTTTTCTCTATTCCTTGTGTCTCTGCCTTCCACTTTCTCCCCACATCCTAATCTGCTTCTTCTCATTCCCTGACCTCCTCTCTCTCCTCCTTCTTCTCTCTGTACCCCACTCTTACCTCCTCCATCCTTCCCTTCCTTCTCCCCCTCTTTTAAGATACAATCATCTTTGGATTATCAGTCATCCAATTTCTCCATTTTATGGTCAAGTATGGTAGTGGAACTTGGGTGAAAACATGGGTATGGAATCAAGCAAGCTAAAAAAAGCAGGAAGGGCAGAAGGAATGAAGGAAGGAAGGAAAAGATAGAAAGATGACTTCCCCACCCCTCTCCAACGAAATCTTTGGCAGCAACATGGTTAAGCACAACTATCTGAACAACTTGCACCGAAGATTAACATTGTTCAGAGGTTTTTTGGCTCCAACTCTGTTTTAACTTAATAATTCTTCTGCTTGGGGTGATGTATTATTCCCTAGTGCAGAGGCTGGATTGGGCAACCCAGGTGCAACAGTAATAGCCGCACTGAACAGAAACATTTCCTTTAGACAAACTGTCCCAAAGGGGTTATAAATAGGAAATGGACATTACCATGAAAAGTAGGCTTCCAGCGTGACTGCGGCGAGTGCAGCACACTTGGACATCACACTATGAAGCATTAGACTTTTTTTCTTTTTCCTGTCAACTGTTACAAATTGACGGAATAAGTACATCAATGTTCTCAGTCATTATCCCTCTCCAGTGACACTTTGTTTTAGTGACAGCAAAAAGGGGACCATGGAGACAAGACAGCCCCACTGCAGTTTATCAATGAAAATCTAATATCGTCCATAAGCAGAGAAGTGGAAATCAATACTTCATTACCAAATTGTTAGAGAGGATGAAGAAGAATAGCGGGAGTGATTTTTGGCAGTCTTTGCGGGCGCGGGGTGTCAGGAGTTCAATGTCAGAAGCAGGGTCATGCGTAGAGAATGGCTCAGTGTGAGGGGTTCGGGCTGGAAAGTTGGAACTAAGGCATTTGTCCTGTAACGGGAATCAAAACAACAAAAATATTCATTATTCCTTGAAATGTGGGCCAAGATGTTTCTTTCCCCAGTTGGCCTGATCACAGAGGTTACAAGGGCTCCTAATTTATGGGAATATCTTGAGCCAGGTCATGGCTCTTCAGGATATGGGTGCCTAGAATCTTAGAGCTTAAATGAGACTTTAAGATTACCTAGTCCTCATCCAACCTTCGATTCAGAGAGAGGGAAGCGATTTGCCTGATCTGTATCATGTAAGTCAATTGAGTAGTAAAATTTGGGAGCATAACCCAAGTGTACTGGCTCTTCTCACTACCCTAGACTTTCAGGCCCTGCAAGATCGCAAGTGACTTTTACCAAAGATACAAGGCATGATCTAGGGTACGTCTATCTTAAGTGATGTAAGAAGGGCAGTAAGCAGGTGGTTTTAAACTGTGGCTTCCACTGTGGAAAGCACGTAAGATGACAAAAAAAGTTTACTGATGTTTTTCATTTTTTATACCATAATCATTTCTGGAGATACCTCCTCCATCCCTCACCTCCCTCCAAACTGAGTCTTGCCCTGTAATAAAGAAAAACAGTTAAGCAAAAATATCTCATACAGTGATTGCATTTCATCATGGAAACAATAGTCTAGTTCAATTTCAGAAGCACAGGAAATTTATTTCATTCTCAATCCCACACATTATAATAATAATGTTTATTATTGAATACACTGCATTGCTGCCTTGTTTTTACATCAGATCAATTTCTGGACACTTTCTTTTAACTCACTCCCACCCCCAAAGTGATTGTACCCTTTCCCGTAACAAAGAAAAAAAAGTAAAAATATTGGATACAGTGAAAACACCTGACAATGTATGTAATTTTCTGTTCTAGTAGTCCTTTGCCTTGCTCTGGTGAGGAGGGAGGTTATGTTTTATGATCTGTTCTCTGGGATCATCACTGAATTCTCATTTATTCATCATTTGACATCTTTTAGTGATATGTTTATGTATATTATTGTAGTTTGTTTATATTGTTTCATTTACATTGTTACAGTCCTTTTGATTCTGTTTATTTCCTTTTGCATCAGTTCATACAAATCTTCCCATGTTGTTTCTGAAAATGTTCATATTTGCAATTTCTTACATCACAGTAATGTTCTATTAATAATAATAAAAGGCAGCATTTATATGTAATTTGAAAGTTTGCAAAGCACTTTAAATGTTTTTAAAAATTTGAGCCTCGAAATAACCTTGTGAGGCAGTGATACTGATAATAACAATAACAACTCTTTTTTTTATATAGAGGCAGCATGGTGGTGCAATGGATAGAGTGCCAGGCCTGAAGTCAGGAAAACCTGAGTTCAAATTTGGCCTTAGACACTTGCTAGCTGTGTGATCCCGGGCAAGTCATTTAACCTTTATTTGCCTCAGTTCTTCATCTCTAAAAGGAGCGGAAGAAGGAAATGACAAACCACTCCAATATTTTTGCCAAGAAAACCCCAAATGGGGCCACAAAGAGTCAGACATGACTGAAACAACCGAACAACAAAAGTAATTACATAATGCAAAATGCTTTACAAATGTTATCTCATTTAATTCTAATCACGACACTGGGAAGTAGATCCTGTTACTGTCTGTGTTTTAAAATTAAATAGAGAAATATTAAATGACTGCCCAGGGTCATCCAACTAGTAAGTATCTGAAACAACATTTGAACTCAGATTTTCCAACACTCTATTCAGTATATTTAATATTGATGTATCACAATGTCACAATTGGTTTCTCTGTTTCCTCAATCCCAACCCCCCTCCCCAGGCTGTAACTCAAATCTTGAGACTCAGTGTGATTAATCTACCCATTGCTTTTTGGTAATAAATAAGTAGTCAGATAATTAACTTGGATCTATTGTTAATCATTTCTTCAGAAAGAACTAGGTTTTTTAGGGGTGGAACAAAGATGTGCTCAAGATCTTGTCACCAGGTGATAATGCCAATCAACTAACTGATCAATCAACAAGCATTTATCAAGCTCCTAGTGTATTCTGGGACTGTACCAGGTGCTTCATTAACTTAGATTAGCTAAGAGGTGGAAGTGAAAAGACAGTGCATCCCAGGCTCATCTTAGAAATGAGAAAACTGAGGCCCACAGAGGTTCAGATCACAGAAGCTACATAGGTAAAGTCACAACTAGGATTTGAATCTAGTTCCTCTGACCCAAAATTCAGTGCTCTTTCCACTGCATTACACAATCTCCCAATAATCATTCATTTCCTAGTGACGTTAGGAATGCACATCATATTTCATTCATTCATTCATTCTCTCAATTGGTTAGCAAACATCTGTTGAGTGTCTACATTCCAGTCTGTTTCAGTAACATAAAAGTGTCTTCTTGGTGTCTATTCTTCCTTTTAAAATTTTTGGTTATTCTCTCCCATCATCTCTTGTCTTATATAGTGGAAGTGAAATGATGATAATCATGGTCATTATGAGACAGATCTCAGACAAGGACATTATAAGAAAGAGAAATTGGATTTCCTAGAAAATACCCTGGAAAGAAGGTAAGGATTCTAAAAGAAAGAAATGATGGAGATTGGGAGAAAAACATCAGAGATAAAAGAAAAGATGATTTTAGAAGGGCTGATTCAAAACCACTAGATCTTACCAGTAAGTTATACTGTTGTACCACATGTTGCCTACAACTGATCTCAACCATATTCACTTACAGTCTGAAGGAATACTTTGTCCTTGCTTAAACATGTATAACTGGTATGCAATTACCTCTTAGGCAAAGAACACAGGGTGTCCCAAAAGTGTTGGTGCATCTTTAAGCTTTATTGGCTTGAAGCTGCACCAAGACTTTTGTAGCACTGAATACATTTGCTTTAAGTGTATTTATATACCCCTGCCTTCTTAAATTGATTAAACTCATAGTGTCTACCTATGTGTCCCATAGGTTATCAGGAAAACATTCTTCAGGGGAAATTGTGAGTACCAGTGAACGAGGTTGTTGAACCTAATTAGTGTAATGCAAAGACCTCTGGACCCTGAGTCAAGAGCCCTGGGCTTGTTGTGCCACTTACTAGTTATGTGACCCTGGTCAAGTCACCTCTCCACTCTGAGTCTTGATTTTCTCATCTGTAAAATGGTAGTAATCCTTATTCTATTATGATGTAGGAGAAAGCTAGAAAGATCTGAGTTCAAGTTCTGCTTCTGACATATACTTACTGGCCATGTGACTCTGGGCAAGTCATTTAACTTCTCAATGCTCTAGGAAACTTTTTAAGACTATGAGTAGTAGAGGAGGCATCAATGTGCATTGGTGGAGGAGGAGTTCCCTGTGCCAATGAAATCGCGGATCCAGATGTATCTCATTTCCTATTTGCCTAGTGTTAGGAAGGCAAGTGAGATTCTTGTTCTCTTCCTCTCTCTTTCTGCCTCTGTTTCTCTTTTCCCCTCCCTCTTTCTTTAAGTCTTGATCTCTCTCTCTCTCTCTCTCTCTCTCTCTCTCTCTCTCTCTTTCCCTCTCTCTCTTTCTCTTTCCCCTCTCTCTTTCTCTCTCTTTCCCCTCTCTCTTTCTCCTCTCTCTCTCTCTCTCTCTCTCTCTCTCTCTCTCTCTCTTTCTCTCTCTCTCTTTCCCTCTCTCTCTTTCTCTTTCCCCTCTCTCTTTCTCTCTCTTTCCCCTCTCTCTTTCTCCTCTCTCTCTCTCTCTCTCTCTGTCTCCATCTCTCTGTCTCTCTCCATCCCTCTCTCCCCTGCACACATACACATATACAAATAAACAAATAAGCTACAAGTTAGAATGTGATAGAGACACCCAGCTGAATTGCTCTGTCTGTTTCTCTTTGTCTTACTTTCTCTCTCTCTAGTGTGTGTGTGCGCATTGCGTTGTAACTTACAAATACTTATATGAGCTGTCATTGTTATTTTTAAGAAAAGGTTCTAGATTCCTTGTCAGGCCTGGCTCTATTATGGACTTGCTGTGCTTCTATGGTCAGTTTCCTTTCGTCTCTGGGCTTTAGTTTGCCAAGATCCATCTGTAAACGATTGTCTTCCTGCTGAGGATGCTGCAGAACACAAGGTGCCAGCTTCTCTCATGTGATAAATGAAACCATTTTACTTATTACTGACATTTTGATGAGGGTGGTGGAATCCAATCCATTTGAACCCTTTGGATCCACTGTTTCTCCCTTTACATTCTCTGACTGGGCCGTATCATCCTGAGCTGTCCTCATTCTTGGCCTTGTACCTGTGTAATGTTCTTCAGATCCTGCCATGTTTCATCTGGGTGAGGGATGCTGCCACTTGGGACCACCAGCCAGGGTTCTTAATGAGATATTAGAAGGGCCTTTGATCTCCAATCATTTAGGAATCACACATTCATTTGTTTTTTCTTCTTCAATTTGACAACCATTAAAAAAAAAGTCCTCTATGTGCAAAAGCACCAGGAGAACAAAGATGAAAATAACATAGTCAAGGCTATGGGGGATCTTAATATGTGGCTATGACTCCATACATAAATAAGCTCCAAGTTAGATTACAATAGGGACAAAGAGAAATACAGCCAAAGGACTTTAGTACAATTTGAGGAGAGACTTGGGGAGATCAGTGAAGGGTTTCATGGAAGAGGTATGTCACCTGACCTTAGTCTCGAAGGAAGGAAAGTATTTCAACAGGTAGGATCCAATAAGGAGTATGCCAATTCTCTTTTACATTGTTCCAACTTTATTTTTGAAAAGATAGTTTTTCTTTTTTCTTCTCTATGTCTAAGGAGAGAGGGCATTACCTCCCCCCACCAAAAGAGGAAAATGGAAAGCATCTGCAGTTCTAATTAGGGGGAGCTACTTGGAGGGGCTATTTTTAGTGTGAATGACAGGAGATAGTTGGGGGCAAGCTATGGTGCTACATGGGCATTTTTTTTTTTGCTTTTTGGAGGGCAATTGGGGTTAAGTAACTTGCCCAAGGTCACACAGCTAGTTTTTGTGTTAAGTGTCTGAGGCTGGATTTGAACTCAGGTCCTCCTGACTCCAGGGCCGGTGCTTTATTCACTGCATCACCTAGCCACCCCTACATGGGCATTTTTAAAAGTATTGAGCTAACAAAACAGAAATACATAACAATTTTAATTACACATCTAAAAAAAGTCATTACTGGTGTTCATCAAGAAGAGCATATGAAGGAGAGCCAAGCAGAAAGAATTTTGCATTAATTATGGAGCCACCAACAGATGTAAAGAATTGTATGTGCTTTAATTTTGGAAGCATGAGGACAGGGGTTGGGTTGTTCATCTTTGCACAGTTGTCCTGTATATCATTCACCTTGGAGTGGTCTCTCACAGGCTGTAGGTCCTTAATAAATATTTGTTGAATTGAACGGGTATGGCACTTTAAAGTCTACCCACAACCCTGAGAGGTAAGTCAAACAAATATTACTAGCACCATTTAACAGTTTGGAAAACTGAGGATCAGAGAGGTGAGGTCTTGTCTAGAATCACAAAGCTGGGAGTTCACTTCAGAGCTGGGAGTTGAACTTAGGTCTTTTGATTTCATGCCTAGCACTTTTTGGGGAGCATTACTCCATGATACTTCTTGAGGTAAATTGCTGCTTGAAGAACATTTGCTTGGTGGAGTTTTGTTTTTTTTTAATACTTTGGGATTTCCATGTTTCTCTTATCTCTACTATGGGTATTCTCTCTACTGGGGCATCTTGCATACCTCAATTTTTTTCTCATCACGTGCAGTTTTTATACAAATCTTTCTGAGAGGATCTACTTGATTTTCTGGAGGCCTTATTTTGGTCCTTTTAATACTTCATGTACACCAGCACAGCACTTAGCTTCCCTATCTGTATTTCCCGTCTATGAGATATCTAATGATCATGATTATCAGAATTTCCCCTCTAAGACAAATCAATAAGCATTTATTGAGCACCTTTCACAAGCCAGCCATAGTTCTTAGTACTGCCCCCTGTCCTTGAAGAACACACAATCTCATGGTGTTACAACATGCAAACAATTCTATCTGAAAAATGTATGTATGAGATAAATTGGAGATACTCGCAGACAGAAGACTAACATTAAGGCCTTATTGTAGCAGGTAGGGTTATAGCTGAAGCTTGAGAAAGCCTAGGAAGAAGCAGAGGAAAGGTGGGAAAGAATTCCAGGCAAGGGGGAGAGTCAGTGAAAATATATGGATTTGGTACATAGGAGTGTCTTGATCAAGGAACAGCAAGGAGGTCAATGCCATTGATGGCAGGTTTGTAGAAGGGAACAAAAAGGGTAGGAGAACTAGAGAGTTAAGAAAGGGACATGTTAGGAAGGGCTTTAAAAGCCAAATATTTGAGCATGAAGGACATAAGGGGCTACTGGAACTTATGAATAGGAGAGTGACATGGTCAGATCTGTATTTTAAGATCAGTTTGAAAGCTAACTGGAAGATGGACTGGAACAGGGAGAAATTTGAGGTAGGGAGGCCAACCAGAAGTTATTGAAATAGTCCAGGTGGAGGGTAATGAGGGCTTGCACTAGGGTAGTAGAGGATCAGAGGAGAGAAGGGGACATAGAAGAAATTATGCAAAAGTAAAATCAATAGGACTTGGTAACAAATTGGATATGGGGGGTGAGAGAGTGAAGAGTCAGGGTAATATCTAAGTGTAAGTTTGTATAACTTGGGTACCTTTGACAGTAATAAAGAAATTTGGAAGAAGGAAGGTGTAAATGTAATGGGTTCGGTTTGGGACATTTAAGAATTTTAATGTATCTAGGACATACAGTTCAAGTCCAATAGGTAGTTGGAGATGTGACACTAGAGGTTGGGAGAGAGAATAGGGCTGTATACACTGATCTGAGAATCATTGGCATAGAGATGATATTTGGACATCACTATTATTTAAATGTTATGTCTTTTCATTAACATGAAAAGGGAATTTAGATGATGTGAAAGAATAGAGAATGGGAAAGAGAAGGCAAAAAGAGAAGATAGTATATGGTACCACCTTGCTAGGCCCTCTGAGACCACGTAGAAGGGATGAGCCCTGACCTCAGGTTGCCTACAAAACTGAGGGGGCACCTTAAATGGACCAAATTCAAGTTGTGTTCAAGTCAAGGCTACTTTCAGTTAATCTACATTTACATCTGCATCTATGTAATGTGGAGGCCTGTCTTGCTGATGGCTCCTGGGGTGAGCTGGGAGCAGATAGACCTTCTGCTGGTTTTCTGTCAGTGGTAGATGGGATAGAATGTTGGATTTGGAATTAGGAAGACCTAAGTTTGAATCCCAAACCTACCTCAGTCATTTACTAGATATGTGATCCTGGGAAAATTATTTAACTTCTCTGAGTCTCAGTTTCCCCATCCATAAAATGGAGCTTCATAGCATTGTAGTGAAGACCGGATGATATACGTAAAGCAATTTATAAGCCTTAAGGAGATACATAAATGTGACCTTTTATTATTATTTCTCTAAGAGGTCTTGAGTACCTGAAATATTGTAGTTGATGGTATGGGATATCTTCTGTCTTTCTCTCTTTTGTCTAACTGTATGTGTTTCCCATGAAAATGGCTTTCAATGTTTTCATTCTCCTTTGTAAAATGGCTGTCAGGTGAAACCATGGGAAATAAGGTGGCACCTGGGGGAACAGAACAATGCCAGGCAGGCAGACACTGGGGCTCCTGTGGGAATAGTGCATCTATTGTCACTAGATGCCATCCATGACCTACTAGTGTGTCAGCTTAGGAGATTTTTCTGGCAGCAGAAAATCTGTTCCTTAAAGAACACCCTTCACCGGCAGGCTACCTAGGTAGTTAAGAAATGGAAATAAAAGGAAGTATAAAAAAATCTGCTCTATAAAAATCTCTTGACAACTAATGATGGTATTATGGAGTCTTAACTGCTATATGGTTCTCTCTAATTATAACTAAAGGTATGTCAATCTAAATAAAATGATATTCTGACTATTTATACCATGATACAGAGAAAGGCTTTTTTTTCCTACCAGATTTTTATTATGAATTTCTTTTTAGTCCTTGTTGACAGAGTTTTATAATAAATAATCAGCAAGAAGAAACAGAACCCAGTGTTAAAAAATACATATTTGCATAGAAGCAAATAGTTTGTGTTTTAAACATACAACACATGCTGGAATTGTGCAGTCAACAATTCTAGGGGAACTGGGGTTCTCTTTCATTTTGAACTATTTTTAATGAAAAGTGGAAGGGGTTGCCTTTTGAAGTGCTGAGTTCCCTGTCAGTAGAGGTAGTCAAAGGGAGCTTAGATGAACACTGGCAAGAATATTGCAGAAAGGATTCCTGTAATGTTCAGGAAATTGAATGAGATGATTCCTAAAGACTGCCCTAGCCCTAATATTTTATTACTCTATATAAATAGTATAATGATGGCACCAGTGAAAGCCCAGGCCTTTTGAGGATGAGCAACATTCTTTGCCTGATGCAGTCATAAACTTGGGAGCATATGCAAGTGTTCTAATATTATTTCCTTTTCTGTGACTGCCTTTTGGTTGGCTGCTGAGTTAGAAACTGAGTATGCGTTTTAAGAGTATTGACCAAAGCAATCTCTCTTTCCCTTTTGGCTTTGTTGGATTGAGGGGAACAAATTGCTAGAAGCCTCCAAGTGGGGCTGGGCCTGCAGGACCTCTCTCACCTGGAGCCTTGGCCCAAGAGCTCATGACAGCAACTTCTTTTGACTCTGGTCTTAGGTAAAGGAGGAGAAGGAAGGGGAGAGCATAAGCATTTATATCTCATCTGCATGCCAGATACTATGCAAAGTGCTTTCAGAATACTCTCTCCTTTCATCCTCATACAGCTCAGTGAGGTGTATGATCTATCATCTCTATTATATTTTTATATAATAAAAACACCATATATGTGTACACATACACGCACATACACATAAATGCATAAATATACACATATACATATACACATGCATGCACACACAATCATACATATATGCATGCACATATACATATACACACATATTTATCCATATGTATACATATGGATATGTATATATAGCATATACACTATATGTATACATAGCAAACAGAATTTTGTTCATTTGCCCAGAGTCACACAGCCTGTAAATGTCTGAGGTTTCATTTGAACTCAGGTCTTGACTCCAGACCTAACACTGTCCACAGAGTCATCTAGCTGACTCTTTCTAAGGTAAAAAGGTAATGGACAAGATGATGACTTGGGGAACTTTAAAACATTGGAAATGTGAGCTGTCAGAAGAACAGGATTCCATATCAGAATCTGCAAGTTACGGAGTACAGTGAGCAGCAACCTTTCTCCAGGGACCAAGGGAGTGAAGTGGAGACCAGGACCTGGTCTTTTGGCAGGGTGTTTTATTCTTCTGTCCTTAGTATATGCTCTCAATAAATGTTTTTGTAAAAATTAAGTAATGTTAATTGGTTAAACGATTCTGGGGTACTAATAATTGAATCAATCAATGATATAAAAGATATAATAACTATAACTAATTATTGATGTTGGGGGAATATATCAGAATGGGGACTTGAGCTGATAACATAAGAAATATACCCCAATGCATTTTCAGTGAGCCAAAGCTGGTGGGGGCAGCAAACAAAACAAAACAAAACAAAAAACAAACAAACAAAAAAACCCCGGTGCCCTTCCAATAGCTCCGGCAGCTGTGAAAACCCCAGCGATTTGGGACAGAACTCTCCCCTCTGGAAGCAGAGTTCTACAGAGCTAAAAAATTAACTAATTCACTGGCAACATGAGCAGGCAAAGGAAGCAAAGTAAGAACAGCAATCGAACTCTAGAATCCTTTTTGGGGGACAAAAAAAAATCAAAGCATGGAATGGGAGGAAGATAACATAGTCAGAACTCCCACACCAAACGCTTCCATGAAACATGTAGACTGCCTACAAACCATAGATGAGCTTAAGAAGGATTTTGAAAACCAAATAAGAGAAGTGGAGGAAAAATTGGGAAGAGAAATGAGGATGATGCAAGAAAATCATAAAAAGAGAGTCAACAACCTGACTGAAGAAATAATACCTTAAAAAATAGATAAACTCAAATGGCAAAAGAGGCCCAAAAAGCCAATGAAAATAATGCCTTAAAAAGTTGAATGTGCCAGATGGAAAAAGAATCTCAAAAGCTTTCTGAAGAGAATAATTCCTTCAGAATTAGAGTGGAGCAAATGGAAGCAAATGATTTTATGAGAAATCAAGATACTATTAAACCGATCCAAACAAATGAAAAAATAGAAGGCAAAGTGAAATATCTCCTTGAAAAAAACACTAACCTGGAAAATAGATCCAGGAGAGATAATTTAAAAATTATTGGACTACCTGAAAGCCATGATCCAAAAAAAAAAAAAAAGAAATGTATCCCAACCTTTAGGAATACCTTTAGAACTTTGAGGTAGGGATATAATCAGTTTCATTCTGGGGACCTGACTTGTCAGTGAGATGGTGAGTTGGGATGAAGACTTCCTCCTACTTCTCCCACCTTAGTTAATATAGTTAAAGTAGTAAATCTTTGGTTATGACCTTCCTCTACCATATCTTACATACTGTGGTGGCTAGGTGGCACAGTGAATAGAGCACTGGCCCTGGAGTCAGGAGGACCATATTTTACATGTTACTACGTATGTCTCATTGACTTACCATGTATTATTTTGTAATATAGTAATTTGTATATGTAATCTCCTTCTACAAGACTGTAAACTTCATGAAAGCAGAGATTGGACTTATCTATGTAGCTCATTCAATACCTAGCACAGTACTCCACACGCAATAGGGGCCTTATAAATGCCATTGCATTTAATTGAATTTGGCTACACATCATAGGAACAAATGCACTCAAATTCAGGTACAAATGCAAGTGTGAAGCTAGAAAAACTTTTCACTTCTCTTGAAAAGAGGCATTGACCTAAACAGATGGAGAAGATGTGTGTTTTTTTTTTAAATTCAAAGTGGAATTTTGAGGCAGAGATGATGATGGTATTGGCTAACAGCTTCCAAAAATGCCTTGTTCAGATAAACTATACTATTAAAAGCCATCAATCCTCTTTAGGCTATGGAAGAGACTTTGAAAAACCATCCATCTGTTGTCCTTTCAAAAAGGAAAATAATAGAGTAGAAAAAGATCAGGGCAACAGAATGACAGTAGAAAGGGAAGTCTCAGTGATGATTCACTGTTAATTATAATCATGGATTTTGCAATTAGAGATTTAACATTAGAACATTTTTGTATATATGGCAATTGGGGAATGATCATTTACAAAATGAAGCAATTTCATTCCTCCATATCCGTTTTTATTGGGCAAGATTCATCTTCTCCAAAAGGGCACTTAAATCTTTTGAAAGAGGTCTTGATGCTGACAAATACCACTATAAAAAATAGTGACAATTTGAAGTCCGAATCAGCAGCAACATGACTCCAGCAATGAAACCCATTGTCACTGAGTGGAGAGCAAAAGCAAAATGTAATTTACTATAACTAACAAGAGTTCATTGGATGGGTAGGCTCGATAGGTTTCCTTCTGCAAGAGAGTAGAGTGATTGGCATTTAGGCAGGATGATGTCTCCTCCAAGTGTGACCGATAAAGAATTTAACAGTTTCCAGGAATTCAAAATAAAGAGGAATCTGAAAGGGGTTTATAGTTTTTAATTGCATGGCTTATCTGAATAATGTGTTTTTAGAAGCTTGTCATCAACATGATTTGCTTTGAAATCAAATCAATATACATAAACACAAGTTGTGGACAATAAGCTCAATATGAGTCAGTACTTAGGAGAGAAACTAATGTAACCCTAGGCTGCATAGAGAGGCATCCTGTCTAGGCCCAGGGAAGTGATGGTCCCTCTGTGCTCTGCCCTGGTCAGAACATCTCTGGAGTTTTGTGTTCAAATGTGTTTATTTGTGTGTCAAATGTGACATTTTAGGAAGGACCTTGATAAGGTAGAGAATGTTCAAAAGAAGACAACCAAAAGAGTGATGGGTTTCAATATCATGTCACAAGAGAATCTGTTGAAGAAACTGAGGATGTTTAACCCTGAGAAGAGAAAATGAAGTTGGGGACATTTCTTTTTCCAGCTCACTTTACAGATGAGGAAACTGAGGCAAACGGGAGTAAGGGACTTGTCTAGAGTCACACAGCTAGTAAGTATCTGAGGTCAGATTTGAACTTAGGAAGATAAGAGAATCTTCCTCTCTCCAAGCCTGACATTCTATCATGCCACCTAGTTGTCCTAGGGGCATGATAACTGTCTTCAGGTATTTGAAGGGCTGTCCTGTTTGAGGAGGATTAGTCTTGTTTTGCTTGCCTAAGGGGACAGACCTAGGAACAATAGCAAAGAGGCAGTTGAGGCTTGAAATCCCAAAGGGAATGGTCTGCCTTGGGAGGTAGTGGGTGTCTTCTCACTAAAATCCTTCCGTGAAAAGCTGGATGACCCTGTCAATTATGTTGTGGAGAGAATTTCGTATTCAGGCACATATTGATGAATTCCTTTCTAACTCAGAGATTTTGTGATTCTGATTCATAGTGAATAATCGCTAAACTTGGATCTTCTGGGGTGGGGGGCAAGGTCTGGGCCTTATTTTTCTATTCTCTCAAATAAAGGATTGGATTTGATGACCCCTGAATTCTCTTCCAGCTCTAACTTCAAAGTTTAAATTTATGTGTATGTTTTACATGGAATAATAATAGCTAACATTTATATAGCATTGTAAGTTTGCAAATAACTTTATAAATATTACCTCATTCTATCTTCATAATAACACTAGGAGACAGTTACTATTATTATCCCCATTTTAAAGAGAAGGAAACTAAGGCAAGTAGAAGTTAAATGAGTGTCCAGGGTCCCACAGACTACTACAGTAGTAGTCATCTAAGGCTGGACTTTGAATTCATATTCTTGACTCCAGGTCCAGTGTTTTTATTCACTGTGTACCTAGCTGCCTGCCTCTGTGTACACATACACACACACACACACACACACATTTGGGAACTGCTGTGGCCAAGAGAGGTGATTCCCTGGTGGTAACATGATGGGGAGCCCCCTTCTCTAAACTTAGCTAGGTTAGTCCTCAGATAACCTACATAAGGTCCAGCTGGGGGCCTACAGTCAAAGCTTCTCCAGTTTGCTAGCATCTGCTGAAGTTTGGGCTCCAAATTTCTGAGATTCCAGGGTTGCTTCCATATCATGTGTGTGTGTGTGTGTGTGTGTGCGTGCGCGCGTGTGTGAAAGAGAGAGAGAGAGAGAGAGAAAAAAACAGAGAGAAAGGGAGGGAGGGAGAGGAAATAGTAAAGCCTTCCACCAAAATTCTATTCTGTGGCCTTATCTGTGATATGGAGGTAACCCTGGAATCTCAGAAATTAAGCCTATAAAGCCCAAGGTCCAGGTGATGATAACAAACTGGAATCTCTTTGAATACAGGTCCATGGATGGGCCCAGTGTCTGTTGTCTAAGGACCAACCTAGTGAAGTTTGGGGAGAGGGGCTTATCATCATGTTTTCCACTAGAAGATGAGAGCAGCTCTCAAAGACCACCCATGGTAAAGTTTTAGCTCTGCACTGGTGGGGGAATAGCCACTCCAAGGAAATTACCTGTCCCTGAAATGATGAAGCATATGAATGTGCACATTACTGTGTTAATGAAAAAATGCAGTTTTGAATGTAAGATGGAGTATGGCAGTAAACATATGGTTTGAGTGGGAGGTATTTGTCTTAATGACAAAATAGTAGTGGGTCAATCGATAGTAACGCCCTACCAGCTCCTGTCTTCTCAGAGAAAACTGATTATTGAATTTTCAGGGTAAAAATTTACCCCTTGGACACTTCATAAAGTCTTGGAAAAGAACTGAATTGTGCAGATGTGTCTTTTCAGAGAGTCAGTCGTTAAACCAGAATATCTCTGTGTTAGGTCAGTAGCTTTTAAATTAGATTGGAGGGAGGAGGACGAAGTCACCAAAATGGTAGAAAGGGAATAAGCATTTATTAAATACCCACTGTATGCCAGGTACAGTGGGAAGTACTTTGTGAAGATCTTCTCATTTGATCCTTACAACAACCATGGTAAGTAAGTGCTTTTATTATCCCATTTTACAGATGAAGAAACTGAGTGATTTGCCAGGGGTCACACAGCTAGTAAGAGACTGAGGCTACAGTTCAGGTTTTCTTGACTCCAGACCCAGCGTTGCCCCTGTGCTACAAAGAGATGCAAAGCTTCTCCCCTCCTTTGCTGTGGACTGAAGACTCTGTGTCCTCACATTCATTGAACCTGATAACCTTGATTAAGTAGAATACTTGGCTACCTATGCAATTATGCCATATTCTCTCTGTCCTTTATTATTCATTTCTTCCCTCTTTCCTCAGCCCACCCCAGCCCACCCCATTTCTGTTTGAGTCAGATCTCATCACAACAAACACCTTACAAAACAACAGTAATAACAACACTCTTTATAATAACAACAAAAATTTTACAAGTTCTTGCTAAAGGCCTGTTTATTCCAGATAATACTTTATAAAACAAAATTTCATTATAACAGAAGAATTCGTATGGGCCTCTCAGGGAGCTAGAGTTTATTGTAATAGTATGTGACAAGGCACTGATAAGTTGCTTAGAATAAATTCTCATTATCTAAAAATTTGAAGCCAATTTCCCTTTTCTCCTCCCTCTTATTTGCTCCTGATGACTTTTTTCTGGATCCTTCTAATTTCTAATCAGATTTATCATACCAACATATTATTCAGAGAATTGCTTTATCTTGGATGATAACAATGATATGGTTGGATTTCCTTAGCTGGTCTAGTCTAGGATACTTAAGGACAAAGTTGGAGAAAAGTTGATACTGGCATAAGGCTGTAGCTCCGTCCTGAAAAGATCCCAGAGGCACCATGTCCTAGGGGGTCTTTCAGATTGGGTCTTGTTTCTTCAGAATTCTTGGGACTTGGATATGGGTGTCCAAATTTGTCCATTACTTTGTGGTGATCTACTGACTCTACACTAGGAGGCGCCATAGTGCACAGAACCCTACGCCTGGAGCCAGGAAGACTCTTTTTCCTGAGTTCACATCTGGCATCAGACACTGGCTAACTGTGTGACCCTGGGCAAGTCACTTAACCCTCTTTGCCTCAGTTCCTAATATATAAAATGAATTGTAGAAAGACATAGCAAACCACTCTAGTTATCTTTGATACTGAGAACCTCAAAAGAGAACCCCAAAAGGAGTCACAAAGAGCCAGACAAGTGAACAGAAAACCTGAATTCAAATCCAGCCTCAGACACTTACTCTGGATGAGTCATTCAAGTCATTCTTGCGTACGTACCTTAGTTTTCTCATCTATAAAATGGGGATATTAACAGCCTCCACCTCCCAGGACTATTGTGAGAATTAAATGATAATCCAATTGGAAAGCATTTAATGGGATGCTTAGTACATAGTAAATGCTATATAAATGTTACTTATTATCATTACCCTTGCTATTATACTGTAAACCAAATTATGAAAGAAGAAAAGTGAATGATAGTCATGAATTCTGTTTATCTGTGCCATAAAGTATATGGAGGGGAATAATGTGAGGAAAAGTTAGAAGAGGAGGGAGGTGAGCGAATGCCAAGGGATTATGGGATCACAGACCCAGAGCTGGAAGGGACCTCAGACGCCATCTGGTTCAACCCCCTCATTCTACCCACTATCAGAGGCCCAAGGAAGCTGAGTGATTGACCAATTAGGAAGTAAGCATCAAAGGTCAGATTTGAAAGCATATTTTATGAGTCTAGGACTCAGAATGGCTCTTCTGACTTCCAGATAAAGGTTTTTTTTTTTTTTTTAAAGTGGCCAATAGAGCTCCATTGGTAGCTGAAGCCTGTGACTGGATGTAAGAAGGCCATTCTGCTGTGAGCCAAGGTCATCTTTGTCAGAACCTGAGTGGCTTTTTTGCAGTTTGAGAGTTAGGATACCCTGGGCTTACAATTCCACATGGACATTCAGGATCAAGCATGGGGTATTTGAAGGAGACACTTCTGTTATGAGAACATAGGGGAAAATAAGCCCACAGGAAAATAAGTCCACGGGACCCCAAACTTGAGAAGAGAGATCATTTAATTGTTGTTGTTTCTATAAATCAAGCCAAGTCATCAATCTGACATATTATTGACAATGTGTTCCTAGAGAAAAATGGAGTTTTCTGGCAAAGTCGTTCCATTTTCTAAAGATTAAACTGTTCATTGTACTAGCCACCATCCGGCCTTCCTGAAACACATTTAGCTTTTGGCTGTGGTTACATAATAATAAAACAACAGTAGCAACGTACAGAGATGTAGCACTTTGAGATTTACAAAGTGCTTTTCCTATAACCTGCTGTTAAGACAAAAGACACAATTATTATTTTTTTTTCAATTGGAAGTACCAACAAACTCAGTGTACAAAGTCATTTGAGGAAAACATATACATATATGATTCCTATGATGCTCTAGGTCAGGGGTGGGGTACTTAAAAGTCTGGATTTAGTCAAAGGGACCCACTTGAAGACCTAGAGAGTCACATGTAGCCTCAAGGCCCCAGATTCTGCACCCCTGCAGTCTAGGTGCTCTATATGGACAACAAAGAAGAGATAAGACCTGATCTTTGTCTCATGGGGTGTGGGCTGTAGGTAAAAGAATGAGAGTCGGACCTAGGTTCAGATCTGGAGGTCTAAGTTTGAATTCTGGCTCAGACACTCACCGGGCAATTGTATTACTTCTTTGGTTTTAGTTATCTCATCTGCAACATGGAAACCTTAAAAATGTATAGAAATGTGAGTTAAAATTAGGCCAGAGAAGGCAAGATTGGTACACAAGTAATTATTATGAGAGACAATGTGGTGTAGTAGATAGAAAGATTTGGGTTTAAGGTCCCCTCTGATTTTTAGTGTCTGATTGGTCCTGGGTATCCCACTTAATCTTTTCTCCAGGCAATAAGTCCTCTGTGCCTACCAGGGGTGGAACAGGGCTGATTTGTTTAAGGAGAGAGGGTTTCCGCTGGAAGTTTCTTACCTGGATGAGTTTACAGTTTGTAACATATGAACAAAATACAAACCAACTGAAGTATAAGTTTGTATGGCAAGTAAGGTCAAAGGAGAGACAGATCACTTCTGGATATTTGGATCAAGGAAGGCCATGGAAGAGATGAGATTTAAGATGGGACTTGAGAGATGAGTAGGATTTTGATAGACAGACAAGAGGAAGGGGACCTCACAACAGAATAGGATGTGTTCTTTCCTGCTTAAAATATCATGCCAGAGCATTTTTAAAAACTTTTGTTTATTTTTAGTTCACATCATTAATTTCCATGAGATTTTGAGTTACACATTTTCTCCCCGTCTTTCTAATGCCAGAGGATCTTATCAGTTAGTTTAAGTTGTTTTTTTCAAGGCCTCAGTTTATAATCTAGCAATCAGCCAACAAACTTAGCCATTGCTATAGGTCCTGAGGATGAGAAGATGAAAGCAATTCTCTTTCTCCTGGTTTTTTCCCTTTTGTTCTGATTCTTCTTTCACAACACAACTAATGTGGAAATATGTTTAATATGATTGTACTTGTATAGCTTATATCAGATTGCTTGATGTTTGGGGAAGTGGAGAAAGGGTAAAAAATTTGACACTGAAATCTTATAAAAGTGAATGTTGAAAAATTTTAAAAAAAGGAAAAAAAAAGATGAAATCAAAACAATTCTTGCTCCCAAATAGCTTGCATGATAAAAGTTGCAAATATAGGAAAGAACAAAAGGTGTGGTTGAGGATACGAAGAATAGTTTAACTTGGATTGAAGGGGATCTGTAGGATAAGATTCATTTGCTATGAATTTACTGAAAACTTAATTATTCAATTCAACACACTTTTACTAAGTACTTGTTACATACAGAAAAAGGGAAGGGGAAAGAGAATAAGTATTTTTATAGTGTCTACCATATGCTAGGCATTGTGTTAAGCAATTTACAAATAATAACTCAATTGCTCCTCATGACAACCCTGATATGCAGGTGCTATTATTATTCTCATTTTAAAATTGAGACAACTGAGGCAAACAGAGGGTGAGTGACTTGTCCAAGGTCACACTGCTACTAAGTATCTGTAATAGTAATTAATTTAAACTTGAAGACCCTTTTCTGTTATGTCAAGTAAGCAGGTACTTAGCCCTTAGTAACTAATCAAACCTTTGTGACTGAGAGGCAGAGGGTGTGAGCTCTGTCTCCTGTTGCTGACATAACAGGAAGGGTTTGGCTGAAACAAGAAGCCAATGCTGTGCGTGTATATAAGAAGAGCCCCAGAGAGAGACAGTCAGAATCAGAATTTTTCTCCTGGCAACTCCTGGTGGAAGAGAGAGAGAGTTTCTCTCCCAGCATCTGGAAGCTGACTCAGAACTGAGAGAGGATTTCCTTGAGACTAGAATCTGGTGAAGGCTGAAGTTGCTGCCAAGAAGGCCTCTTGGAAGGCTGAAATTCCTTCTGGGTCCTAGGGCCAGTCAAACTGCCAGAGGACTGAAGAAGCATGACTGGGATGAGACTTTGTTTGTTTGTGGCTTGGTTGATCCTTGAATTCCCGGGGACAGAAGATGTGAAGGTTTTGAGATGTACTGGACCCTGTAAACTTCAGTGTGAACTTCACCTCTGAATCCAGGTGACTGTTTGGTGGATTCAGGCAGCAGCTGGGACCATGGAAGGGGATCCAGGGAATCTGAGAGACCATCCCAAGTCAAGATAAAGAAAATGCCTCTCTTTGGATATTGAACATGTGATAAAACTGAAGTTAACTAGACACAGGGGTGGAGGGTTTGTGTAATTTTCTAATGATTGATTATATTTAGTGATTAATGATACTTAGTGACTGATTGCTAGATAAGTGACTGATTAAGTTAACCTATGATTGCCCCATGAGTGGAATACTGATTTGTATTTTGCCATGACTGAATGACTGAATAAGGAGGTAAACCTTCTTAGGGATGCCAGATGATTGTTCTTATGTTCTTTGTTCTAAATACTGTGACCACTTTGGTGAAAACTATGTGGCCATTCTAATAATAAACTGCTGTGAACACTATATTGTGATTTTCTGTGATAAGATATAATGTTGTGAATATTATATTGTGATTTGTTGTGAATGTTTGCCTTGATTTGTTATAGAACAAATGGAGTGTTTACTATACTGTGTAATCTGAACCTTAAAAGCTGTTCACAGTAGCATTCTTTTGGGAAGCTGCTCATGCATGGCATTGCAGTATCCGAGGCCAAATTTGAACTCAGGGCTTCCTGATTCCAGGCACAGAACTCTATCCATTGTTTCACCTAGCTCTAGAGGCAGCTAGAGGACTGTGATAGATGCTAGGGGCTATCTCTACCAAGTATAGGTAAGACACAGGCCCTGTCTTCTTGTGTTTACAAGCTAGGTGGGAGAAAGGACGCAGGCACAGATTATATACATACACATATATATACACACACATATACACAAATATTTATAGGTATATATACACATATGCCTACATGCCTGCATATATACATGCATATGTATATATGTATATATTATACAAAGTCACTAGATAAAGAAAATGGGGAAATTCAGACAGTGTTGTTAGGTTTGGGGCAAAGTGTTTCAGGGGGTTATATGCTTATGCACAAGGTACTCTGTGGGAGTTGCAAAGATTAATTAGTCAATGTGTAACAAATGCTCTGGCTTGTAAAGAAAAATCAGCAAGTTAGCTGTAATGGGAGATTCAAGCATCTCATGGCTAAAGGTCAAGCTTCTGAAAAGGAATCAGCTGCAGTGAGGACAGCATCTCAGTCTAGATGTTTCTTCCAATACTTTCATACTTTGGTATAGGAGGACCTTTCAAACTTCAGAGGACAAGGGTATTTGTAGGAAAGAGTATTATTTATAATTTTCAAAGGGTCCAAGGGAAAGTGAATTCAAGTTTAGAAAGCACACATGGTAAAGGTATAACCCACTGATCCTTTTGCTGGAATTCTCATGATGTTCACATCAGTGTCCATTCTGTTCTCTGCTCCCAATTCAGGCAGCTATTGCTATGTGAGGGACACTGGTAGGATACTAAAGAAAAGATCCAATTGCTTTGGTCCTCTGAAGTTCTAAATGTTCTCTTCTATACAAAGATGACATGGTGGGGAATCATCTAGGCTGAGATACAATCTTCCCCATGTGTGATTTCTTTTCAGTACCTTGGCTGGAGGCATCTACCAATTAGCAACTAGATGCTCAAATTTTCTATTCCAACTGGCTTGTTCATTTTTTACCCACAGGGTGTGGTCATGACTTTCAACCAATCCAAGCAGACAGTTCATCCTTGGGCTTTCACAGGCATTTAAATTGATGAAGAACATTTCACATCTAATCTAAAGTTTATTACTGAGTGACTGAACAGAAATGTCCAGACTTTGATATCATTAAGTGAATAATTGAGATATGTTCTTAAAGTATCATGGTAGTCACTTAATTTAAGTGGGATGTGGTAATTGCCTAGGCTGACCTCTTGCCCCTTACACATACAAGGTCCATGCTTACAATCAATCAATCAATATGCTTTTTATTAAGGACCTACAATGTGCCAGGTATTGTATAGATCCTGGTGATATAAAGACAAAAACCAAAACTAAACCAAAAAACCTTCTTGCTCTCAAATAGTTTGCATTCTAATGAGTAAGGCAATATGGGCATATATGGGTTCACACAAAATACATACAAAGCTGACAAAAAAAGAACACTGGGAAAAAGGGACAGCAGTTGGGGAAGAGACCAGGAAAGGCCTCAGATAGAAGATAACATTTGAACTGAATCTTTTAAAAAAATCATTTATTTACTTTTAGTTTACAACATTCAGTTCCACAATCCCCTAAGTTCCAAATTTTCTATCCGTCCCTTTCCTCTGCCCTCTCCCCCCTTTCCTCTGCCCTCTCCACCCCCTCTTTTCGTTGCCCTCTCCCCCCGTGATGGCATGCAATCCGATATAGGTTCTATATGTACCTTCACACTAAACATTAGTCAAGTTGTAAAGAAGACTTATAACCAATAGAATGAACAAAATGAACAAAAATTAAAAAAAACAGACAAACCCAAAAGAGAGAGCAAGCAAGTAATTTGTTTCAATCTTCATTCAGACTCTATAGAATGTTCATTCCATTTGAACTGAATCTTAAAGAAAAGTGAAATTTCAAGAAGCAAAGGTGAGGAGGAAGTACATTCCAGGGGTGAAGGATATTCAGTACAAAGGCTCAGAGAAGAGAGAAGAGAGGTAAAGTACGTTGTGTGAGGAACAGGTCCATTTTGAATGAGTTATCAGTCTGGAAAAGTATACTATAGCATTCTGTAAATGTTGGAAGTAGGCACAAGCACATTGAAATGGAATAAGTATCATGTTATCTCCACATTTTATAGAGCTCTCCCTCCCCCACACCCCATAAAAAAACATGAGTCTCAATGCATAGACTTAAAAATGTATGGATTCTTTGGTTTGTATCATGTGACTGGGTATGCTAGTCATTCATCTGCTCATATTACAGCTCATGAACTAACCAATGTAAGAAAGTGTCTATGTCCCTACTAAAGAAACATCATCTCCAGGGCCCTTTTCTTTGCTATATAAACTCTTGAGATTGTGTTCTAATGTGAGTTAGAACAGTTGCAAAATTTTTGAATGATACAAAGGTTAGCAAACTGATCTACAACTTCCACTCATATTATCCCAGAAAAAAAATGTCCAGTTTGTTTCCCAAGATGTAGATGCTTTACATAAATTAAGAAATATTTGTCTCATACTACAAATTACTTTGGGGGGGAAAAAACAAAAGAAAACCCCCAAACCACAACTTGGCAAATCTTATTTCTTTTCCTGGCATTTCTTATGAGTATTGGGGAAAAAATGTGTCTCCAGAAGACTTCTTCCAGTAAAATTAGTAATGGTCCCTTATTAAATCATTGATGATAGCAAGAGAAAGGAAGATCCCTCAGCCCATTTCCAAGTTGCAAATTAGTTGGAGAAAAGTGAAAAAGCAGAAGTTAGGGTTGGACATTTGCATTTTAATACATTAGACTTGATTTTATGTGGTCACCAACAAAACTAATACTTTGAACCTCATTTCCAAGGAGAATAACATTAGGTACATATATTTTTAGAAGATTTGGCTTCTGATCCCAACTCTGCCACTCCCTTGTCTGATCCTGAACCTTAGCTTCTTTATCTGTAAAATGGGGATGATAATAATAGTGCCTACCTCTTAGGGTTGTTGTGAGGAGCAAATGAGATAATTTATGTCCATGAAGCACTTTTCAAACATTAAAATATTATATTAATGAGCTATTCTTATTCAAATATTCCAAAGAGTCTGTGCCCTCAGGAATGTAGGTAATCCCTTTAACAATGGATATTGCAGTTGGCTTTAGGGAAGAGGGTGCATTAGAGGCAGCAGTCCAGAAAAACTCTGAACATTCTCCTCCAAACAACTTTAAAAGAATGATCCAAATCAAATTTGGGGGGCAGTAAAGTCAACAACAAAAGGTCAGGGTGAGACATTTTTTTTTATGGCCTAAGAAAGCTTAGGAGGTCAGTAGGAAACATCTGTGGCATCTGAGTGGAGGCCTATCTGGAGCTCATGCAAGTGGTGGTAACCAGCAGCAGCAGCAGCAGCAGCAGCAGCAACTTCAGGAATTCTCAGCCTAGAGATGCTAAGGGGGTTGGACAATTGCTTAGAAAGAGATTACAGGGGATCTTTTGCTGGCATTGGACACAATGTTGGTAATAAGCAGTTCTTGGTCACAGTTGCAGAGCAGAGAAGAATGCTTCTCATGGGTTTCAAGGAAGTAGGAACCCTGCTCACAGTTCTAGGACAGAGAAGATTGTTAAGACTTGTGGCTGTAGGAGAGCAAGGGACATGGTAACAGTTCCAGGACCAAGAGGAATACTAGGGCTTGCAGCTGCAGAGGACTGGGGCTCTTCCAGTGTAAAGCACAGACTAGACCAGGAGAGCAGTGACCACACCTCTACCTGATCATACTAACTTGGATATAATGAAAACTTGCAGGCCCCTTCCCCTCCAGAACTAGCTCTGAAGACAGCAGCATGAAAAAACCTAAAACTTGGGGATAATGCCTTCCCATTCCCAGGTGAGCAGAACCCAACTTTAACATGAAGTTTGAAGTCAAGAAATTTGCTGGAAAAATGGGCAAATGACAAAAAAAGAAAAAGAACCTGACCATCAAAAACTACTCAGGGAAGACTAAGACACAAACTCTGAGGAAGACAGTAATGTGAATACAGCTACAAGCAAAGCCTTAAGCTACAAGCAAGCCATATAGAAAAAAAAATGCTAATAGAAAACAAGTCCAACAGGAGTTCTTGGAAGAGTTAAAGAAAGAGATGAATGGTAGAGAAAAAATTGAGAAAAGAAATGACAATGAGGCAAAAAAAAAATATGAGAAGAGAATTAACTGTTTGGTAAAAGAGGCACAAAAAATACTGAAGAAAACAACATTTTTAAAAACAGAATTGCCCTAATGGTAGAAACAGAAAAAAATGTGAAAAATTTCTTAAAAAACAACTGACCTGGAAAATAAATCGAGGAGAGATAATTTAAGAATTATTCAACTATCTGAGAGTCATGATCCAAAAAAGAGGCTATACATCATATTTCAAGAAATTATAAAGGAAAATTGTCCCAATATCTTGGATCTAGAGGGTAAAATAGAAATTGAAAGACTCTAACAATCACCTTTTCAAAGAGATCCCAAAATGAAAACTCATAGGAATATTACAGCTAAATTCAAGAGGTCTCAGGTCAAAGAGGAAATACTACAAGGACCAGAAATAAACAATCGAAATATCATGGAACCATAGTCAGGATCATACAAGATTTAGTGGCTTCCACATTAAAGGAGCAGAGGGCTTGGAATATGATATCCCAAAGGCAAAGGAGCTAGGATTACAACCAAGAGTAACTTACTTAGCAAAACTGAATATAGTCCTTCGGGGGGAAAATGGATATTAAATAAAATATAAGACTTTTAAGCATTTCTGATGAAATGAGACCAGAGCTGAATAGAAAATTTGACATTCAACAGAAGACTCTAAAAGGTAAACATGAAAGTTATCATAAAGGACTCAATAAAGTTAAACTATTTATATTCCATATGGGAAGATGCTTTTTGTAATTTCTAAGAACTTTACCATTATTAGGGAAATTAAAAGGAGTTTACATAGACAGAGGACATGGGTATGACTTGATTATGTTGTAATGATCTCCAGCATAATGAAGGGGTAAGAAAGAGGGATGCCCTGGCAGAAGGGGGAAAGGAGAGGTAGAATGGGGGAAATTATCTCACATAAAAGAGGTGCTCAAGGAAGAGCTTTTGCAATGGAGGGGAAAATGGAGGTGGTGGGCAATGCTTGAACTTAATTTTGATTGGAGAACCAATTGGTTCAAAGAACCAGTTCCTTTCATTTTTGTTGGAATTGGTCCACACACATACATACACATGCATACATCCATGTTCAGTTATATATAGCAATCTATCTTACCAAACAGGACAGAAAAGAGATAAGAGAAAGGGGGAATAATAAAAAGGAGGGTATATTAAAAGGAGGCAATGTTTAGAAGCAAAACAGATTTTTGAAGAGGGACAGGTTAAAAATAGAGAGAGAAGAAGAAACAGAAGAAAATGGGATAGGGGAAATATGCAATGAATAATCGTAATAGTGAATATGAATGGGATGAGCTCACCCATGAAATGGAAGTAGATAACAGAATGGATAAGAAAACCAGGGTCTAACCATACATACATACATACATACGTGTGTATGTGTGTATATATATGTATATGCATTTCTTTTTAACTAGAGACACACTCGAAACAAAAATACACACAGAGTTAAAATAAAGGGCTGGAGCAGAATCTAACATATTTTAGCTGATGTAAAAAAGGCAAGGGTAGCAATGATGATCTCAGATGAAGCAAAAGCCAAAAATTGACCTAATAAAAATGAAACTCAGAGAAATTACATTTAGCTAAAATGTAGATAAGGAAGTAATATCAAAACATTTTACAGCAAGTTTCTGATAAAGCTTTCTCAAATGAACCAAATTTATAAAAAGTGAGAGCTATTCCCCAATTGATAAATGTTTAAAGGATATAAGCAGACTTACAGAAATATCTTTTTTAGAATTTTTCAGGTTTTAGAAGAAATAAACTATAGTTCTGTGGGAAAAATGCTCTGGATCACTATTGGTTAGAAAAAGGCAAATTAAAACAACTTTGAGGTAACACCTCATACCTATCAGAAACGAAAAATGCTGGAGGGGATGAGGGAAAATAGTTACACTTATGAATTGTTGGTGAAGTAGTAAACTGTTCCAACCATTCAGGAGAACAATTTGGAACTATGCCCAAAGGGGTATAAAACTGGTATATCCTTTGATCCAGTAATACCACTACTAGGCGTGGCCCTCAAAGAGATCAAAGAAAAAGGAAAATTATCTATATGTACAAAAGTAGTTACAGCAGCTCTTTGTGTGGTGGAAGAGAATTGGAAATGGAGGAGATGCTCATCAATTGGGGAATGACTGAACAAGTTGTAGCATATGATTGTGATGGAATACTATTATGCTCTAAGAGATAATGAAAGGGGTAGTTTCAGAGGAAAAACAACAAAAACATGGCAAAACTTATATTAACTAATGCAAAGAGAAGTAAGAAGAAACAGGAGAGCACCAAGTACAGTAAGAGTCATGTTGTAATGATGATCAACCATGAAAGACTTGGTTATTCTGACCAATACAATGATCCAAGACAATTCTAAAGGACTCATGATGAAAAATGCTATAACCCTTCAGAGAACTGATGAACTTTAAGCTCAAATTGAAGTAAATTTTTCTCACTTTATTTTTTTTAGCTTTTTAAAAAAACATGGCTAATATGATAATATATTTTGCTTGATTTTACATGTTCAAATGATATCATATTTCCTGTCAATGAGTGGGGGAGGAGAGGTCACTGAAACTCAACATTTAAAAAGAAAAGAATGCTTATAAAAATAATAAACCTGAAATAAAAATATATAAATATTGAATCTGAAGCCCATCCATGCCTACTCTTTTCACAGGGAAAGTCCTATCATAGAGGGGGGAATGAAGTAAGGGAAAAATTAGTTAGGGAGTCATTAGTGGACTGGAATGTTTAGTCTAATTACTATCACAATTAAAAGGACATAAAGTTCTCTAACTGAGAAGCAATGCAGCATTGTAGGTAATCAGAAAGATCTGGGTTTGAATCTTGCTTCAGATACATACTCTCTGTATGATTCTGGGGAAAAACTATATAAACTCTCAGGTCTCTAAGACTCTTAAGTTGCTGACTTACATTGTTAAAAGTCGTTCTTGACTGGGAGTTTCCTGCCCAAAGAAATCCATCTCGTATTCCTTAAAGTTCTCCTAAAAGGGGATAAGAACAAAGTCTGTTCTTAAAGAAGTGATGAAGACCAACAACCTAGTTCAGGTGACCAAGTAGAGTGATCATTTGGACTAATCAGCATCCAAAGCCAAGGAAGAGGCCTTTTATACAATTCTTTGAGCCTTTCCCAGTCATGCATGTATTCTGTTTCTTCCATGTGTCTTGGCAGTCATGTCATTTCTGCAGAAGGATGAGACAATTCTTGCTGCATCCATCCCCAACAGTTGTTCTTAGATAATGTCTGGGGAAGGGGGTGGAGAGGAGGAAGCAAGAAGGAAAAAGCTTGACCCATACACTAAGACTTCAGCTTCAGTGTTGTCCACTAGGGTTATAGCTTTGGGTACCAGGGTTCAGTGGTCATTTTAGCTCCAGCCCATTTCCATCACTGATGAGCAGAATGCCTGGAAAAGCCAGCTAAATTAGTCTTGGAAAAGGGACATTGCATCTTTGAGTAATGAGGTTGGGAAACGGGGAACGCATTTTCCACTAGCTCATGTCTCACTGTATGGCATTCCGATTTCATGACACTTCATAATAAATCATGGCTTATCACTCACATGGGAACATAACATGGCTCAAGTTAAGATTCGTTAGTGATTGTAAAGAAGAAACATGAATTGCTGTATATCAGAGCTTTCTGATCATCTTTCTGTCCATTGCAGGCATTTTTTTTATCGTTATATTTACTGTAACCATTGTTTAAAGCATAAATAAAGGGAAGGAGAGAGCACCAAATATGAATAATGAAAATAAATTCATCTTATTTATGTGTTTATGTAAGCATTTGGCAATTATTCCACACAGCAGTTTGTGTCCAGGGCTAGAAACTGCTGTATTGAGAAAAGTTTCTCACTCTGAGAGTTTCCTTTTTTATAGCTCTAAAATGGCAGCACACTCCTATTCCAGCATGGAAGGCACCAGCTTGTGTATTATTCAGCCTCTAGACTTCAGGTTGCTTCACTACATTTGCCTCAGTGCTCCGGACAGGGCATACTTGGCATACAAACATGTTACTGTGTATTCATTAGGTTGCACAGAAAGAGTGGGCATGCTATAAAACATTTAGGGGAAGAGTTGGGGGCCAAGTTTAATCAAAAAGACCAAGTTCAATCACCAATGAGAACCAAAAACTCTGACAGAATATGGGGCTGGCCTCTTGTTGGGGATAAATAAAGACTTTTGCCTGAGGGGTCTGGCTGAGAAACCAGACCTATCTATGATAAAAAGCAACAGAATTACATAAAGTAGGGACATGCTAGGTATACTGCACAGTTATAAACTACCCCCTACTTGGAAGCCAGAACGGTCAAGATTCAGTGAGCAAAATTATAAAGGCAAGAAAGGGATGAAACTGTTATCTATTGATGGACCAAGACTTGGATGATATCGAAGTAGAATGGCATTTTTCATGAGAAGGAACTCTTAAGGGAACATTTTGTAATTGTAGGAAAAATCTGCATACCGGGCTTAAGATGATCATATTGTAATAATTGTTATAAAATTATAAATTATTCAAAGAGCCAATTGAAGGCTCTTGGTTGACGTCTGCCAAATTTGCCTTTCTGGCTTCTCCTGTCTTTTGCCAACTAGTTCTTGAAGAGTCTCAAGAGACTTTACCCAACATTTATATTCTTCTACCCTATTGTCTTTCCCTATGATTCCTATAGCGTCTCCTAATATTATTGAAGGCAGTGTCAGTTTTTTGTAATCCTCCAGGGTTCATATCATTGGTGTCATCTTTGACTTTTGAAGTAGCTCAGTGGACAGAGTGCTGGACCTGGAGTTAGGAATACCAGAAAGCAAATCTGGTCTCAGACACTAAATGGTGGTGTGACCCTGACTGAGTCACTTAACCTCTGTTTGCCTGGATTGCCACCATTATAAAATGGGAATAATAGTAGCACCTATGTCCCAGAGTTGTTGTGAAGATCAAATAGCATAGTATTTGTAAAGTGCTTAGCATAGTGCTGGGTACATAATGAGTGCTTAATAAACGTTTCCTTCTTTCCCTCCTTCCCTCCATCTTTTCCTAGCTTCCTTTCTCTTCCCTCCCTCCTTTCCTCCCTCCCTCCTTCCCTTCCTTCTTTCTTACCTCCCTCCCTCCCTCCCCCCTTGTCCTTCCCTCCCTCCTTTCCTTCTTTCCTTCCTTCCTTCCTCCCTTCTTTTCTTCCTTCCTTCTTTCCTCCTTTCCCTCCTTCCTTCCTTCCTTCCTTCCTTTCATTGTTCCCTTCCTCCTTCCTTTCTTCTCTCCCTCCCTCCTTTCCTCTCTTCCTTTCTTCCCTCCTCTCCTTCCTTCCATCCTTCCTTCCTTCATGCGCACACACACACACACACACACAGACACACACACACACCCTCCCCATATAGGCATATATAGACAATTGATTAAAGATATGTGTGTTTATATATGTATATGTATGTATGTATGTGTGTATATATACATATACATATATGCAATATAGAATATATATCATCAATAAGCCTTGGCAATTGATTGAATATATATGTGTGACCCCAGGAAAGTCACTTAACCTTTGTCTGCCTCAATTTCTACATATGTAAAAAGAGATAATGATAAAAAAGCAACAAATGTTGTCACCCATATAGAGCTTCATAGAAATGAACTCTATAGAACTCACCCAGATGGAATCATCATCCTCTGAGTACTTTGTCTGCATCTACATTTATGCCCCAGTCAAGCTCTCTGCTTTTGACACCCCAGGAACCTGCCAGATGGTTTTCAATGAGAGTAGTGACTAATCCCCAAACAGGGTTTTAAAAGGAAAAGACAAATAGCAGTGTGTATAGTGCCATAGTAAATCACCAACAGCCAGATTTTCTGACCTGAGGGTTGGGAAAGTGGCTCCCATAAAGCTTTTCAAGGAAGCTCTCCATGGATTTACATGCAGGGGCTTGAGCGTCAGTCACCGTTGGCACATACCCCACTGGGACCTTTGTTTCTCTAGTCTTTTAAACATCTGTGAAAACCCCCTAGGAACTGGGGGAAGATCCAAGGTTGCTTATGCTACTGATGAACACTAATAGCACTTTATAGATGAGTAGTGTATGATCCTTTCCAAAGAGTTTTCACAGTCTAACTCAGTGCCTTTCCTATAAGAGAAATTTGTAATAATGGCTTATATTTCTATCATACTTCCAGGTTTGCAAAGTTCTTCTGTCACAACACCCTTGCAAGGTAGTCACCATAAGTGGTATTGTTCCCATCTAATTGAGGAGGAAACTGAGCCTCAGAGAGGTGACTTATTTGTGGTAAGCATGGCAGCCAGGATTTGAACCAAGTTTCCAAGTCTCAAAGTTCCAAACTCTTTCCACTATACTCTAATGCCTCTCCAAATTTTTTAAACCAACAAATAATTACTTAGTTGGTGACATATATCCCATATACTTGGTCCTTTGATTCTCACAAAAATTATTCCCATCTGATAAGTAAAGAGATTGATGTTCAGAGAAATAGAATGATTTGGTCCAGGCCACACAGATAATTGGTGATGAAGCTGAGACTAGAACCAAGTCTTCTGCTTTCTAATCCAATGAATAACATAATCTGGGATCTAAAATATTTGTCAGGAACCATCTAGTCCCACCCCTTCATCTTCTAGATGAAGAAACCAAGGCATACTTAGATAAGTGTTTCAAACCCTATCATTAGCAAGCAACAAAGCTGGACCCAGTCCATCTTCCACACAGCAGCCAAATTGATAATTCTAAAGCATAGGTCTGTTCATATCACATACCTCCCTACCCCCCAAGAAGATTTATTGACTCACCTTATAGCCCAGTGGATAGAGCGTCAACCCTGGAGTCGGGATGATCTGAATTCAAATTTGGACTCAGACACTTACTAGGTGTGTGACCCTGGGAAAGTCACTTAAGCCTGTTTGCCTCAGTTTCTTCATTTGTAAAATGAACTGGAGAAGGAAACGGCAAACTTTTCTAGTATCTCTGTCAAGAAAACCCCAAATAGAGGCGGCTAGGTAGTACGGTGAATAGAGCACCATCCCCGGAGTCAGGAGGGCCTACGTTCAAATCCGGCCTCAGACACTAAACACAAAACTAGCCATGTGACCTTAGGGAAGTCACTTAACCCCAATTGCCCTACCTTCCTCCTGTCCAAAAAGCAAAACAAAACAAAACCCCCAAATGGGGTCATGGAGAGTTGCATATGACTGAAACAATTCAATAACAACATTGACTGGAGAATAAAATGCAAATTCCTGTTTGGTTTTGACAGTGACAGTTTGGATCCAAGCTATCTTTCCAGACTGATTCTATATCATTCCCTCTTTCACAGTCTGTTCTAGCTTAAGTTGACCTACTTGCTGTTCCTCATTCATGATACCACTCTCCTTTCTCTGCCTCTTTGCTCAGGTCAATTGCCTTGCCTTGCCTCAAATACTCTCTCCTTTTCTTTTGTCTCTTGGGGCTCCTTATGCCTTTCAAAACTCACTTCAAGTTCATCACCTTCTATAAGAAGCCATTCTTGAGCCCCCATTTGTCAGTGTCCTATTTGCTGAATTACTTGTAATTAATTATTTTCCGTATGTCTCTTCCTCCTCCCCGCATACATCTCAGGTATGATGTAAACGCTTTGAAGGTAGGGACTGCTTCTTTTTATTTTTATGTTCCTACTACCTTATATATAATATATACTTAATAAATGCTTTTTGAATTAAATTGAATTCTGGTGTGATTGAAATAAAAATTTATATAACATTAAAAAAGAAATATAGAAAACCTCTCATCCCCGAACTTTGGATTGGATTGAATTCCTTACGACAGTACATCAGTGTGATTTCCATGACTACTTTTAGCTGATATTCCCTCCTCTTCTTAGGAGACCATGTTCCCCAACATGGAAGAGGAGAATTGTCCCAGTATTTCCTAAACACCACTTCCCCTTCCATTTCTATAGGCATAGCCTGAATTTGTGGATACTTTTGAAACACATTGACTTGATGCTAAAATGGTACTCATGTTGTTTTCTGTGAAGATACTTAAAAAATATTGTTGACAACATGATTTCCACATAGAACTCACATAACATTTTTTTTTGTTATTGTTAAATAAATGCTTCCTGTCTCAGAGCTTTGGACCATACAGAATTTATGATGCCAGTTTGGGGGGGAGATGAAAGGGTGACCACTTGTATACAGGAAAAATATCAGTGCAAAAAGATAGTAAATGTTTCCTGTAAAGGTGCAAATTTAGAAAGAAATGGTGATGGATGTTTGGAAACCAGTCTCTATGCAAAACTGTAATTTTTGCAAATGGCATTGTCTCAAGATGGCATTAACATACTTAATGTTCTCTACAGAGTCGACGATGTGCGATTAAAAAGGCATCACATTCCAGCACACAATCTCAAGTTTTATCTTAGAGAAGATGAGAAATTGCTGTAAATGGGTTTTTATTTTAAAAAAATGGTTTAATAACAATCACACACTGAGCTCCGGACCAGACAATGTAACATTTGATTCCATCACAGACCGCTGCTGGCTTAAAAACAGATATTGAAACAAGGGAATAAATATTTGACAATGCTGTTAAGGCAACTTTGCTAACGATTTTTGAACAACCTCCAACTGAGGTCTAAATGTCTGCAATATCCATAAACAACTCTATACTGCCCAATTAGGGAGACAGAGACATAGAGCCCTGTCAGGAAGATTTGCATGGTTAAGTGTCTGAGATCAGAGAGACGATGAGGGATCGCTCAGAGTGATGGGGGCTGCTCAGAACGGATGACTATCATTACGATATTACAGAGACTTACACCTTCCCAATTACTGGCAGGATTCATTAATTACCCCTGCATTTCCCTAATAGAATCCCCTTTCTCGTGCTTATCAGCACCTTCCCTCTGTCTACCTAAACCACAACTCAGCAGTCGATCACCTATGAAAAATTAGACAGTGTGGCTTCTAGTGGCCTATTTAAAATAAAAGAAAAATGAATATGTGAAGGGGGAAAATAAGCCCAGAAACCAGTGTAGGGAGCAACAGTTCCAGCCTTCAAAAGGCACAGGAATGGGATTTTTTTCTTGACTGAACTGCCTGGGCAAACTCTCAGCAGTAGTTTCAGGGAGATTTGCTGCTGGGAACATAAGAACAAATGAAAAGAAAAAACCCCAAACCAAACCATCCTCTTACACAAGTATGTACCTGTGCCCAAACACTGTCACACATGTAAATGTCATGCATACACCCACAAGGTATGTACACATACAGAGACTGTAAAGCAACAATGACTCAAGGCCGCCAGATGATGTTCTTTTTTTTTTCTCCTGGAGATGGGTGAATATCACAGGAGCTTCATGCAGTTGCAATAGACTCAGCCCATTAAGGATAATGGTGTGAGCATTTCCATGCTGTCATCCTGTTACTATCAACAGCATTATCAGTATCAAGTGCTTTTACAATTATGCACAATGATTCTTTCTGCAGAAAGACTCCACAACCACCAAATTCGTCTTCTTTTTGAAATATACTGAAAAGAGCAGAGATTTCAATCTTTCGTCTGTTCACAGATGAAAAAACATTTCCAAATCGTCAGTGATAGCATTTTTTTTTTCTATTCTAAGGACGGCCAACTGTTCTCAGTGATTTCTATTACATTTCCTACCTATTATTTCATGTAATGGCATTCCTTAAATTTTAAATTAGCTTTGAAGAATAAAAATAATTGAATTCCTGCTGTTTTGTGTACATAGAGGGTGACAGGAGCTAATGTGATAATTTAAACTGTAAATGAGTCTTCACTTTGTGTTCATTAATTACAGCTAATTACTGAATTACAAACCTTCTTGGTTAGGCACTGTTATGTATTCATGTAGCATGTTGGATCTCCAGCTGGTAGAAAACTGTTTTATAGACTTACAAGTTGACACACCAAGCTACCACTGAAACAATTCAGTTTGAAAACAAGGGAGGGGGGGGGGGCCCAGGAACATGGAACTGTAACGATTCTTGGAATTAAAAGAACAGAAACACTGCTTCCAACTCATATCTTTGGGGATAGAGGATCTTGCACGTATAATTAGAACAATTTATGCCAGAGAGAAAAAAGAATTCTATTCTGCTTTCCACTCTGGGTGAAAATCTATACTGTAGCATGTAATTTGTGGGGGAAGAGTTGTTTCTGCCCTATCTTCCTGTTCCCTAGAAACCAAAGATCATAATTATTTATTAACAGAGTCTGTTTTTTAATAACAAAGAAGCATAAAGGGTATTGGAAGTCTCACCCTGTTTTTAAGGCCAGACTTAGCAGAAAGGAAGAATCAAAATCCAGAAATTACAATAGCTGAATGTTGAATTCTATTTTATTAGCTTGGAAATACCAAATTCTCTCTGCAGGAGAGTGAAGTGGATTCGGGCTTTGGAATTGAAATCGGCAAGTTCCAGGTTTGAATCTTGCTTCTGATCCTTATTAGATGTGTCTATGGGTGAGACGCTTAACTGCTCAATTCCAGCATGTATTAAAGAAGATAATTATACTTGTAGAACCTACTTCACAGGGTTGTTATGAGACTTGAATGAGGTATTTGTAAAAGCGTGTCCCAGACCTCAAAGCCCATATAAACGTTGGCCATTATGGTGAGGAGGGTGAAGAGGGTTCAGTATGAACAACACATTTAATTTTTGAATTGCCCATGCCAGCCTTTCTCCATATCACCTAAAATTCAGATAAATCCCACAAACACTTATTTAGTGCCTTCTATGTACAAGGTAATAATAACAATAATAGTTATACACTTTTTATACTACTTACTATGAGTCAGACATTGTGCTAAGTGCTTTACAGTTATTTTCTCATTTTGGTCCTCACAACAACCTTGCAAGGTAGGTGCTATTATGATCCTCATTTTACAGATGAGGACACTGAGACAAACAGAGCTTATGTGACTTGACCAGAGTCACATAGCTAGTAAGTGTCTGCAGTCAGATTTGAGCTCAGGCCTTTCCAACTCCAAACCTACTGTTCTATCCACCATGCCACCTAGCTGCCCCAGTATAGAACTAGACAGATGGTCTTATAATATTTGATTCACCAATGCTCTCTATCAAAAGGAACAGGGATAAGAAAGTCATGCATTTTCTTCATGATTATAATCCTCTATATCTGATGAAAGAAAGGAAGATAAAGAGAGCAAGTTGGAAAAACAAGGGTCTTGACATACTTTTTTTTCTACTTCCTTCTTCCTAATTGGACTTCTCATAGCATTGCACTCCTTTAATGAAAGCAGTAGTAACATGATACTCTGTATAATAGTTATCATCATTTGTGGTTTATCCATTGACTGGAGTTCCAAGTTCCATGAGGCAGAGAGGTTCCTTTTTTATCTATACTTCACATTTCCCAATACCCCAGAGCTAGTTTGTCAAAGGTATGAATAAATGTTCTCAGAAACAGTCAAGAGAGGCTATTCACTAAGACATATCTCACTTTCTGCAGACCCAGATTCTTTGGTAAACTGTTCCTGCATCATGACTTTTGTTATAGAAGCTGAGCTGTTAAATTAAAGAAGGTCTTGAGGCTACTTCCAAGCAGTGTAGATGGAATGAAGAGACAACCGCTTTTCACCACATAATCATCACCACCACATTATAGTTGTACCCTGTGTTCTTTTAGTCCAAAAATTGGTTTAGAACCTTTCATTGGGTAATCGACGGATGGTATAATTCTGTTCATCATGCCGCATAAAAGGTAAACAGCGCAGCAACATATTCACCAGTGGCATATGGATACTCATTTATCTCTCATTGTGAGTCAGGAGCCTAGAATTCTCAGGGCATGCACATTGTCACTATATTTTCAAAAGTCCACTTGTGTGGTTTGTTTAGAGCACTGAAGTATTAATGGTATTGTCACTGAGCCCAATGAAGAGCTGTAGGGCTCAAGGGGAGTGGGCAGGCAGGTGAAGCTGCCATGAGTAATTCACGTGAGATGGTAGAACTTGCATTTTCCCGGTTTTAATATGTATTCACGAGTATTCCATGCATTCTAATCTTGCACCAAAGATTTATTATTACTATATATGTATATATATATATATACATACCATTTATTATTAATAAATTATTTTTGAGTAATATTGGCACAGTTTTCAAAAGTTTCACATAATGGTTGCACCTTATTTTTTTGCAAAAAATTTGGCATAAATTTGGTGATGATTATGTGGTGAAATATGACAGTTCCCCATTACCCCTCAAGTTGTCATATGGTGGCAAAATCATGGATTATGGTGTCCTAAGAATTAAAGATGGGTACCACTTGGATGTCAGTCTAGGGATACTTGGTGGGAACATGAATGGGCAACAACATATAGCAAATAAGGAACTACAAAGATGACCTGAAAAAATCAAATGTAGGTTGAAAGAGATGTCCTGGTGAGAGGGAGGGATGACCAGTAGACAGTTTGTGTGCTTCCTAGTGTTCTCAGGGTGACAAGAGAAATTAAAGGCACCAAGTTGTCGGGCAGACCCCTTTCGTGAATTTATGGGAGGACATAAGGACTTGTGGGAATTGTATACAAAGACCAAACATGGATGGGTTTTAATCAACATTTTTAGAGAATACATTGATACTGATAGGATCACAGATTCCCTTGAGGTTTGCTCATGTACAAGTCCCAGGAGGCAAGTACTTGGTATTCCTTGAGGCATCTTCTCACCTCTATACTAAATCATCTCCATTCTAGCATCACCTCCAGATCAACTTTTAGCTCTTTGTCCTCCTTCTGGTACAAGAGCTCATATAACTAGAGATCTAGCAAATGTGTCAGAGGAAGGTTCCCACTTTAGAATGATTGCACTCATGGTTAAATTAAATCACTTATTTTCTTATGATTTCTTAAGCAAAGGGTTCTATAAACAGTGAATCTTATAGATATGTAATCTGTCATCATCATTACCACCACTGCCCTAATTACTATCATTACCCAGAAATGTTCAGTTCCTCTCTGCACCAAAGCTTGGCTCCTTATCTAAACATTTCTCAGATCCAGTGTGGTTTCAAAACCCATTGTGAGGATTACTTAAGAAAAGGTTGGAACTCATACTTCAAAATGCTTCCTGACTTTTGGAAGTTTGGAAATCCCTTTTGTCTCGAGCTTTTTAAAAGGTGCTTTTCTTTTCCTGTCCAGATTCCCAAGGCATGTGAATTTGGAAGGAATATTGATTAAAAAGGAAAGCAAGAAATTTACTGATCTCTATTTGCTTTTTCACAAATCCCTAGAATCTTAGAGCTGGACAAGAACCTTGGAAATTAGTTTAACCCCTGCCTGATAAATGATTTTTCAGTCCTGAATGAGTTTGGGATTGAGTGACTAAAAAAAAAGCCCACTAAATAAATGTGACCAGTACATGAATATGCCCTTGGCAGACCTTCCACCAGTGTTTAAATTTCTCAGCTTCGCCAAAGCATTAAAAACTATCACAGACATTGATGATGATGATGATGATGATGATGATGAAGGAGGTTGGTAGAATTCAGAGATCCTCTGAAATTGGGAGGTATCACACATTTCAATTAAATATCACCTGCTGAACTCAGGTTATATAGCATAGCCAATCACGGCATCTAAGGAGGGTCTTAGAGGAACCACTTCCTTTGGCATTGACCTCAGTCAATGTATGTTAGTTTGGTATAGTTGTGGGACTGTTTGGCTTTTGTAGTCACTATCCATAGACACAAAAGCAGATCTTTTTAAGGTTGAGCATATGGCCACTTCCTCCAAGATATTTTCTCTGATTACACCAGTTCTTAGTAATCTGCACTCTTCTCTCTCTCTTTTTTTTCTTGTTGGGGGGGGGAGGGCAGGGCAATTGGGATTAAGAGACTTTCCCAAGGCAACATAGCTAGTATGTGTTAAGTGTCTGAAGTCAAATTTGAACTCAGGTCCTCCTGACTCCAGGGCCAGTGCTCTATTCACTGTGCCACCTAGCCACCCGATCTGCCTTCTTCTAAACACACATGCACTTAAAATTGGTGTCCCAAAATTTGGCAGTCAATCAGTCAGTCAACAAGCATTTATTAAGTTCTTACCGTATTCCAGACGCTGTGTTAGCTTAAGCCCTAGGGATACCAAGAAAGGCAAAATCACAGTCAGAGCCCTCATATACAAATTTATACTATGTATAACAGTTTTACATATATTTGTCTTTCTGTGCTACCATTTGATGGAAAGAACCATACCTTACCTGTACTATCTCCTCCAGAGCACCTCATGTGCCTAACCTTGCATAGGCTTGCATAGGCTAGGCACATGAGGAAACATGGCATTATGGCTAGATGGCTAGATGGCCAAGAAGATCTGAGTTCAAAGTTACCAAATCCAGCCTCAGACACTTACTAGCTGTGTGTCCCTGGGCAAGTCACTGAACCTTGATAGCCTCAAAAAAAAAAAGTGGGGAAAAAACCCAAGGAGGAAAAAAACCTCACTTACTTTCTCTGCACCTCAATTTCCTCATCTTTAAAATAGGGTTAATAGTACCTGTTTTATAGGTATTGTGAGGATCACATGAGATCACGCATGTAAAGTGTCATTCTAACTTCAATGTGCTAAAATATGTGTTTATATATGTATGTATGTACACACATATGTGTGTATGTATGTGTATAAATACGCACACACACATATATACACACACACACAATATATGGAGACAACTAGATGGCACAGTGGATAAAGCGCCCAGACTGGAGTCAAGAAGATTTCTCTTCCTGAGTTCAAATTTGGCCTCAGACACTTACTAGCTGTGTGATCCTGGGAAAGTCACTTAACCTTGTTTGCCTCAGTTACCTCATCTGTAAAATGAGCTGGAGAAGGAATAGCAAACCACTCCAGTATTTTTGCCAAGAAAACCCCAAATGGAGTCATGAAGAGTCAGATACAACTGAAAAATGACTGAATAAAAATGTGTATATACACACACATATAGCTATGTTTATATCTATACCTAAACCTATACCTAACCTGTATCTATATGCGTACTTGTGCCAGTTATTATTATGGTCATTTCATAAATACTTGTTGCCTCCATGGCCCTCATTTGGGATAGAAACCAGAGTTCTACCGCATTACCTAAGTCATGCCAGAGAGCCAGGTTCTGGTAGGGAAGGTTTTTGTTATCTTAAAAGGGTGTCTTTCCCATTCATCTGTATGAAGAAACACCTGCAGCTCATTTGGGTGGTTAGGCTCTGTATTTTAAAATGATAGAATGGGTCATCATAGTAGGGAGAGCACTTTACCTGGTGGCCAAAGCCTGCTGACAAGTTTCTGTATATAGCTGTATGTACTGAATATAGCTAAATTGGTTCTTGGATACAGGTGCTGTTTGCCATTGGCCCCTTGTTCAAACCCTTTCCAGCTTGACAGTCAGTCAATAAACAGGCAATAAACACTTATTAAGTGCCTACTATGTTCCAGGCACTACATTGAATGCTGTATGGGCCCCTCCAGTGTTCATGCTCCACTTGTACAGACTTTAAAAATCAACATTACTTCCATGCCTTATTGAGTTGGGGGGACTTTTGTGGAGGTCATTTAAAAATATTTAACTTAAGGGTTAACTGGTATGGAAACTGGATATGTAAGCATTTTGTACGCTGCAGCCCACTGTACAAATGCAAAGGTATATTTGTCTATGGGAAACAATGTGGTGTAGTTGGAAGGTGCAGGCAGAACCAGGCTTAGAAAGCATGTCTCCTGATTCCAAATTCATTATTCTTTTCAATGTTTCCTCTCAGTAAATACACTTTCAGCTTACAAATAATTTCATTAGGTTTTTTAGGAAGCCCAGATCCAGTTGGTCTCCTCAGTGGATCTCATTTTCCTCATCTTTAAAATGAAGCAACTAGGCTAGATGACCCTCTGAGTCACTTCTAGCTCCCTTTCTCCACAAACAGGGTTTTGTGGGAAATGTGATCCTAGAAGTGGGTCCCACCTCTTAGAACAGAACTTAAGGAAAAATAACTCTTACAATGTCAGGCTGTAGCATGTCAACTGTGGGGAGTGGCTAATTATCTTCCTAAAATAGCAGTAGCCCACAGTAAAATACTGTAGCATCTCACCTTCCAGAGACTATATACATGCCAGGCCTGAGATGTACCAACAGGACAGGCCCTCTGGCTTCACAAGGCCTCCTCCTTCACTAACTGGAGTGTGGGCCCTGAGAGTTCAAAGGAGGGGGGCCACCTGGGTTCCTGAAGAGATTTCCTTACTAAAGACTTTCCTAGGCTAAAACCACGTCTGTACAAGGTGAGAAAATTTGAAATAAAGAATTAGGAGATATATAAATAAACTGCCCCCCCATATATATATATATCATAAAGGACTGTACGGTACAAAGAATAATAAAAAAAGCTCACATTTGCATAGTATTTTAAGGTTTGCAAAGCACTTTACAAATATTATGTTATCCTCACAGTAACCCAGGGAAATAAGTGCTATTATTATCTCCATTTTGTAGATGAATGAACTCAGGAAAACAGAAATTAAGTGACTTTCCTAGAGTCACACAGCTAGTAGGTGTTTGAGGCTGGATATTGTATTCTACCCACTGTCCCAGCTTTGCCCTTGCTGTTTATACAGCCTTGGACAAAGTGTTTAAGCTCTCTGGGCCCCATTTACTTATCTGTAAAATGAAGTGTTTGGGTTTGGATGACCTTTAAGTATCCTTTCAGTGATTTCTATAGTCCAACTATATTGACCTTGCTATTTGTAAGACATGGCACTCCATCTCCCAGCTTTGTGCCTTTTCATCGTCTGTCTTCCATTCCTGGAAAGCTTTCCTTCCTTACCTCTATCTCCTGGATTTCTTGGCTTCCTTCTAGACTCAGTTCAAATTTCTCCTTCTGTAATAGGTCTTTCCCAATCCCTCTTCTATTTGCCCCACTCTCTTCCGACTATTTTATCTGTACATTTCTTGTATTTACATAATTATTTATATATTATCTTCTATGTTAGAATGTGAGCTCCCTGAGGACAGGGCTGTTTTTTTTTTTTAACATTTCTTTGCATTTCTTTCACTAATTCTAACCTATTTTGTCTGCTCGTTTTGTCCTTTTCCACCAAAGTGCCGGTGTTATGCCTGATAGTGGCCTGAAGATGATTCCAAACTATTAACAATTCTGCTCCAGAAGAGCAGAGTTCTAGCAATTCTCATCAAACTGGGAAGAGTTTAGGGCTGGGCTTAGCAACAGATTCTGTGTTTGTCATCTGAGGACTAGATTAGTAAGGGAGGAGAGGCTCATCACCAAAAGGATGGCCAAATGCAGGGTGATTATTTTTCAGTCCCAATGATTCAGGAATACTTGGTACTAAAGTATGGAAATTGCAATCAGCATTCTTGGAGGGGGAGCAAGCAACACTAATAACATCACAGATCCTTTCGTTCTTTAAACTTTGTATTCATGCCTCATGTAGCAGACGTGCCTAGGCTTTTAAAAGAGAGCAACACATGGATTCAGAGACAACTGGATAGAAATCCACATACATATAGAAAGATAAAGAGGCTATACAAAAGTGGGTTCTTCAAAGAATAATGTGCATCAAGAAGGCATAGACAAATATAGACTGAGAGAGGGGAAAAAACTAAGGTCTGAACATGGGCCTTCCCATGTGAGAAGGAGCTTATAACAGAAAGATATGTTGAACAATAGAAAACTCCTCAGCAAAACAAGGTGAAAAATGAGGAGGAAATACTTAACCTCTCTTGGAAATGGAGAGTAAATCATGGATTTCACCACCTCTGAGGCCCTGAGGGGGAAGAAGGATTGGTGCAGAAGGGCATCATGATATGGAGGAATCTAGACTAATTCTTTTAATTCCTTCCATGTGAGTCATGTGGACTATGTAGCTCTCTGGGAGAGAGTAGGGTCTACTAGAGTGACTGGCTCTTTAATTCTCTTAACAGCCCTTAATTTTTTCTCTTTATGGAAAATCCATTCTACAAACTATTATTAGTCTGGAAGATTCTATAGGTATATGGGGAGAGAGAGGCCCATTAGAGGAGAGAAAAAGGGTTATACTTGACTAGAAATCTTGAGTATTTTCTCCTTGGTGATGGTGATGGTATGGCGAATGGGATTCAGGGTAGTAACTATCTGTCTAGAAGACTATGTTCCTATGAGAGGGTTTGGAGACCTACTAGAGAGGGAAGGGGGAGGATCTTAATCGTTTATGGACTCAGGCATGAATCCATGACATTTTATATGAAGTTAAGTTAAGCCTGTCCTGTATTTATTATTTGTTCTCCTGAGCACTTGCATAGGAAATAAGGAGTTTTTAGAAAATGATATGAGGCAAATTCTGGTATACCTATGAGACATCCTGAATGGAAACATGAATCAAAGAGTGGTATCGAAAGGCCCTTGATATGAACTTGGGTTCACATGGTGTCAGGGAATGAATGAGGTAGTGGTGGTGGGGGAAGGGATAGAGAATAATTTACTAATAGAACCAACAATAAAATCCATCTTTTGTGTAAACTAAGGGTGAGGAACCTGTGGCCTCAAGGCTATATGTGGCCTTCTAGGTCCTTGGGTGTGGTCTTTTGACTGAGTTCAAGTTTTACAGAATAAATCCATGTATTAAGGAATTTGTTTTATGAAGTTTGGATTCAGTCAAAGGGTGCTGCACTTGAGAACCTAGAGAGTCACATGTTCTCACATAATACACTAGCCTTAAATCTAGTTGGAATTTTTCTTTACTTGATTCCATTAGACAGTGACAGCTCTTTCTGTCTCTTTACTCTTGACACCAGTCCATGCCCAGCTTTTAGGTGCCCCAATCATCTCTATTTTCTCCAAGTCTCAGAACAGATTAGGGGAAGTAGTACAGAGAACGGAGGGTTAGCCTTGTAGATCTAAGGGGCAGGCCCAGTAAAAAGAGAATCAATAAAAAAATCATGGGTGAGACTGGGAAAAGGCTGCCAAGGAAGATCTCCTGCTTGCCAGGATTTGTTTGTTTCTTGATTTTAATATTCTGACTCCCAGGTCCTTGCTCTGTCCACCACACAATGCCAGCCAATCAGGCAGCAATTCAAGTGTCCTACCATGGCCCTCAGGCCCTCCCATTTCTATAGTCTGTGCTGGGGAAAGGCCAAACCACAGTGATGTAGAAATATCAAAGCTAAAATAGACTTTTCTCAATAATAAGCCTTACTTTTTCTCAGTGGATTAGACATTATGTCTAACAAACCAATTTCTGTAAGTCCTCCTTGAATCCATGGTTAGTCCTTTCTTCCTTTCTCCTTCCCTCCCAACATGTAGCTATTGCTCCACTCACTTTGCCTCCCTGATCAGCCCCCTGAGATGAGCACTGTTTCCTTAAATGAAAGTAGAGGTGATGTCAGACATGTGGGTATCCCATACCATGCCATCAGGTTTTGTGGAACTCTGGTGATCCCAGCATCACAAAAGGATGTAGTTCAGGACTGGAAGAAGACAATCAGGAATGTCTGATGAAGGTTAAAAAGGAGATATTCAGGTCACAGTTAGCAAGGTCATCTTACCTACAGACTACCTCCTCTCCACCCTGAGAAAGAGAATTGATGACAGACTTTGGGCCTTATAATGTCTGTTTCAGCTCAGGGAGTCACACTCTATACACATGGTTCAGACACCTTCCTGTCACACGTGATTCAACCTTGCTCCGTGTTTCCCAAAGCCTGCACCCCTTTGAATTGCTCAGCTCCCTACCCGAAGAAGGGAGGCTCATCGCCTTCTCCAAAGGCACATGGAGGGAAAGGAAGATGCCAGAGATAATTGTTTCTGTTCTAGTCTTTCCTTCCATCCTCTCCCATCAAGTCCTACCTGCATAGAAGACTTCTGAACTTTGAGGCTTTCTTTAAACTTGTCTTTTCAAATCTGGAAGGCTCCAAAGTGAGAACATTGAGCACGTTAGTCAGGGATGGAGGCTGATGAGCCAGCCAGAAGGGCAGGGGAAGCTGGAATCACACCTCTCTCCTCTATTCACAAAGGTTTGATTCTCTTTATGAGCATGATCCGCCAATCCGTAATCAAGGGTTAATTTCACAGCTCACTGCTTCATCTAGCATAATATCCATTCAGACTAATTAAATCTGTCTAATAATGTGAGTGTCTTTGTCTTTGTTCCTTCCATTCTTTGTTTTACACCCTTCACATCTCATCTCCAGAACTACACGCCATCACACTCTACTTGACAAGCAGAATCCATCCCTAAAATTAAAACATTCCTGACCTATCTCCAATGACAAGGCAGGCGAGCTTCACAGAGCTCCGGCCCATGAAGGGAGCTGACACATTTGTTTTTAATTTCAAAAGAGTAGAAAGTGAAGATCTGACCCCGTCAATCAGGCCCCGTGACAAGTTTAATCATTGGTGCCCCACAAAAATCACGGCTAAATAGGAATGCAAATAATGTATCACAGGGCTCTTATAAATGCTAATCAAGGAGAAGTAATCAACTGACAATTTCACTGATCTCTTTTCTGAAGGAGTCAGTCAATGCACTGTCTCTGGACCACAAAGAGAAGAAAAAGACAAAAGGAGAGGCGAGGTTTCCCCCAAACCTTTCCACTTTTTTTTTTCCAAAGGTTTGTGGAGTTTTTTTTTTAAACTAGTGAGGGAGAATTCACTCTTTTTGATCCTTCATTGAACTTTAAAGCAAAGCTTTTTCTCAAGAACTTAGAGAGTTATATGTCAAGTGTACTTTATTATCGGTACCCTGCCCAAGCAAAAAGCACACCGAAACTTCTGTTGAAATAAAAATCATCATTTGTCTTTGTCATTAGTCCATTCTTAAATTCTCTTACATCTTAAGAAGTGACTGACCTTCTCTATGAAAGGGGAGGAAGGGAGAGAAGTTTTACAACTAGTCAGAAAACTAAAAGTTGCAATTACAATATGTGCTTAAAGAAAAAGAAAAAGAACTTTCTTTAAACTCGATCCAAGATCAGTACCATGATAGGGAGAAATTTATTACTGCCAAAAAAGTTTTGAGCCAGTAGAATCTCCTCTCCTCCCTGAGCCGTTGGAGAGGGAGTGAGTTGATGAATCTGATGCATCCTTTTCCCTGTCAAATATTTTACAAGTGGCCAGAAGTCTGGGCTTTTCATAAAGTTCACAAGTCATTAAGGCAGCGGCTCTAAAGCTGTGGGTTATGTTCAATTTGTAACAATAAAATACATCCTGCGTATCAGATATTTACATTACGATTCATAACAGCAAAGTTACAGTTATGAAGTAGCAATGAAAATAATTTTATGGTTGGGGTCACCACAACATAAGAACTATATTAAAGGGTCACAGCATTAGGAAGGTTGAGAACCACTGCATGAAGGGTTTTCTTCTTTGCTTTAAAAAATTGTTCTGAGCAGAAGGCCCTAAAGGAGGTCAATTTGATGGGTCCTTCCTGCCTGAGTCTTGAGACTCTGAGACACACAGAGAGAAAGAGAGAGAGAGAGAGAGAGAGAGAGAGAGAGAGAGAGAGAAACACAGTGTTAAGTGAATTTGAATTTGTCTTTAAACTTTCCCTTCAGTAAGTGCTTAAAAGCACAAACTTGTCTGGGATGCTTTCCCTCCACACCTCTGCCTCTTGGAATCCCTACCTCTCTTTCAAGTCTCAGCTCTACACTAAACCTTTCCTGATCACTTCTTTTCTTGAAATTACTTTGTATTATTTATATTTACCTTTATTTATGTATCTCTGTACATGTTGTCTTCTCTGATAGACTGTAAACTCCCTGAGGGGAGGGATTGTCTTTGTAACCCCAGTACTAGCACAGAGTCTAGTACAGAGTAAAGGCTTAATAAATACTCATGAAATTAAATTGAACCTTCTGGCACTTAAACCATCAACGGTTTAACTCCCTGGAGAGCTAGGGGAACCCCTTCTTCAATGAAAATATTGCAGTTAACTAGTTGTAGGAACAGAGATATTGGAATTTGGGAGTTTTCCTGCTTCAGCTTGGAAAAAACACTGAGGCTTAGCAATGCCTCAGTTTCCCTATTCTCTAAAGTAACTGTAAAGGCTCAGTTAATTAATTCTGACAAAAAAAAATTCTCAGAGGTTGACAGAGACACATTTACAGTGCAAATGTCCTATGCATGAGACCAGCTTTTGCTTGAATATAAGAATCATTCACCCTCCCCTTTGCAGGCCTTAGTCCTCCTTCATTTGCCCTCCCCTTTCTTCAGCCCCATTATCTGAGAACAGGCAGGTTTTCTAAGTGAGAAAGATGTGCAGTCTCTCCTTGTGGGGTCAATCACTGAACCTCTTATGCCACTGACTGGTTCCTTTCTCTCATAACATTGTTCCAAATTAAGATCTAATTCATTTTGGAATAATAATGGGACTCCAAAAATAGAACGCTAAAGGAGGGGCGGCGAAAAGGATCACCGTATTTAAGTTTTCTTGGTGTACGCTATGTAACTGGGATGTAACACACTGTAAGCTGAGAAGTCTGGAGGAGTTTCAAAATCTACTAATATTAAAACACAAATTAATGAAAGGAAAATTGTTGCCTTTAACAACATTCCCAAGTAGCTTGTACATTTTTGTTGACTGCGTGTGTTTTATTCTCACTGTCAGAAGGGAAGTTTTGCTAGTCCTATTTTTCTGAGAGTGAAACTAACTTGTCTCAGGTTGGGGAACTTTTATGAAGGTTTGAAGCTGAAAGAGTTTTCTGGATCCTATTATCCTTCTCAGTCTGTCTTCCTATATCTCTCCACTCTTTCTTAGCCGAACTCCAATT
>CM053595.1:134541564-134660261 GCA_028646575.1 Pseudocheirus occidentalis
TTCAGCTTCTCTGCTGCATTTGACACCATCAACTCTCTCTCCAGGACACTTGGGTTTTTGTGACCCTGCTCTCTCCTGGTTTTCCTTTTCTTTGTCTCTTCCCATTTCTCTTTCACTGCTTCTTTACCTAACTAGGTGTTTTCCAAGGCTCGGCCCTAGGCCTCATATTTCTCTCTCTCTCTCCTCACTTTTAGTGACTTCATCAGATCCCATGAGATTAAATGTCATCTCTAAACCAGTAGTTCCCAGATGTGTACATCCAGCCATAGTCTCTGCCTTGAGTTTCAATCCCAATTGCCTACTGAACATTTCTGAGTGTCCTAGAGACAACCCAAACACAAGATGTCTGAAACTCAACTCGTTTTCTTTCCCCTGAACCCATCCCTCATCTTGTCTTTCCTATTTCTGTCAAAGGCATGACCACTGTTCCAGTTTTTCAGGTTTGTAACCTCAGCATTATTCTCTTCCCCTCATTCTTGCTCATCCCACATATCAAATTTATTGGCAAATCTTGCCCCACACCATTTCTTGATCTCACCCTTCTCTTCTCTCACACAACCACCACCTTGGTTCAAACCTCCATGATCTCTTGACTAGATTATTGCAACAGCTTCCTTCTTGGTCTCTCTCCCTGATTCAAGGGTCTCACCACTTCAGGTGACCTTCCACTCTGCTGCCAGATTAATCTTTCTTAAGCTTAAATGTGAACATACCATTTTCCTTCTCAATAAATTTCAGTGGTCCCCTATTGCTTCTAGAATTGACTATAAATTCATCTCTTTAGTTTTTAATGCCTTTTACAACCTGGCCCCAACCTACCTTTCCAGCCTCATTTGCTCTCCTTCCTGCACTCTGCAATCCAGATAAACTGCCCCCTTCTCTGTCTCTGTCTCTCTACCACACACACACACACACACACACACACACACACACACACACACACACACAATTTCCCGTCTCATTGTCTTTGCAATGGCTGTCTGCATGCCTGAACTATACCCCTCCTCAACTCTGCCTCACAGAATCTGTGTCACAAGTGACTCCCCTTCTTCCCCAATGTAAACTCCTTGAGGTCAGGGATCGTTTACTTCATTGTTTTTGTGTCTCCATCATCCAGCTTGGAGCGTAACATTGAGCAGGCACTCATAAATACTTGTTTGTGATTCCCTGGATCTGGAATTCTAACTACAGACTAAGCATAACACTGGCTCATGGACCTCAATTGGAAGGGACTTGGTCTGGTGAGGTTGGAAAGAAAGAGCAACAGAGTTAGAATCAGAGAGCTGTAGAAGATAGAATTTTAGTTGGGACTTAAAGAAAGCCGGAGAAGTCAGGAGGCAGAGCTAAGGAGGAAGAACATTAAAGGTATGGAAGACAATCAGATAAAATTCTCAGAGCTGAGGGAGGGAGGATTTATTTTTTTCAACAGCAAGGATGGTAGTACAGTGGTACAAGGGAAGCTAGATGGCATAGCTGTTAGAGTGTTGACAATGGAGTCAGGAAGACCTGAGTCCAAATTTGGCCTCACACACTTAATAGCTATGTGACCCTGGGCAAGTCACTAAACCCTGTTTGCTTCAGTTTCCTCATCTGTAAAATGAGCTAGAGAAGGAAATGGCAAACCACTCCCTTGTCTTTGCCAAGAAAACCCTAATTGGGATCATGAAGAATTGAATAGGACTGAAATGACTGAACAACAACAAGAAGAAGGAGGTCAGTGTCACTGGATCAGAGTATATGGCAGGGAGTAAGGTGTAAGAAGTCTGGAAAGGTAGGAGGTAGACAGGCTATGAAAAGCTCTGAAAGCCCAATAGAGGATTTTGGATTTCATCTTAGAGGTGATGGAGGGCTGTTGGAGTTTATTGAGTAGAGAAGGGTGACATGGTGGGAAGTGCACTTGAGGAAAGTTGCTTTGGTGACTGAATGGGGGATGGACTGGAGTGGGGAGAGACTTGGGACAGGCAGACCCATGAGCAGACTACTGCAAGGGTCCAGGTGTGCGGTGTCGAGGGCCTGAACCAGAACAGTGGCTGGTCAGAGGAGAGAAGGGGTTGTATTCCAGAGATATTGCAGAAGTGAGGCGTTGGCAACAGATTGTATGTGGGGGGATGGGAGAGCAAGAGAAAGTGAGGAGTCAAGGAAGACACCCAGGTTACCATCCTGAGGACCCAGGAGGCTGATGTTGCCTTTTACACTCAAATTTATGGAAGGTATGAGGGAGGGAAGGTTTGGGGGAAAGAGGAGTTTGGTCTCGGACAAGTTGAATTCAATCAATCTGAGCCTCATTTTCCTCCTGTAAAAAAAGGAGAATGGACAAGATATTCCCTAAGGTTCTTTCTTGCTCTAAATCCTATGACACCACAGACATTTTATAACCAAGTTCAAAGAGGTGGGAGGAACAGTTTTCCCATCATCATCTTGTGTTGTAATGTTGGTGAGGTTTTAAACTTACCAATCTCCAGAGCTCTAAGTTTATGATGTATTTATGTGACCTATTCATCCTGTCTGTACGAAGTTGTGTCTGTGAAGCACTGGGGCCTCTAGGTGGCACCATAGTGCAAAGAGTGCTGGGCCTGGAGTCAGGAAGACTCATCTTCCTGAGTTCAAATCTGACCTCAGATACTTACTGGCCATGGGACCCCGGGCAAATCACTTAACCCTGTTTGCCTCAGTTTCCTCATCTGTAAAATGAGCTGGAGAAGGAAGTGGCAAACCCCTCCAGTATCTTTGCCAAGAAAACCCCAAATGTGGTCGCAAAGAGCCAGACACTACCAAAACGATTGAACAAAATGAAGATTGTCTTCCTTGTGCAACTGTGAGGTTCTTGAGAATTGGGACAGTTTTTTTCTTCTGCTTTTCTTTGTATCCTCAGACTTTAGTACAGTATTTGGTGGTTCAGTACGTAGAATGCTGGGCCTAGAGTCAGGAAAATTCAACTTCCTGAATTCAGATCTGGTCTCAGATACTGTATGACCCTGGGCAATTCACTTAACCCTGTTTGCCTCAGTCCTTCATCTGTAAAATGAAATGGAGAAGGAAATGGTAAAACCACTCCAGTATCTTTGCCAAGAAAACACCAAATGGGGTTATAAAGAGTATGACATGGACTGAAATGACTCAACAACAACAAGAGCTTGATTAAATGCTTGTTGACTGACTGACTTTGGGCAAGTCACTTAACCTCTGTGAGCCTCAGTTTCTTCATCTGAAAAATAAAGGTCTTTAATTAGCCAGTGCTACATTGATGACTTTTATACTGAACAGACCCCCAAAGAACCAATCATCTAAAAGTGAATCCTATCGAAGTCTCAGGATAGCGGACTTACCCTTTGGAGGAGACATTTTACCCACTTTAGCTTGTGGGGTAGCTAACTAACTAGAGGTTTTTTGTTTTGTTTTAGCTTAAAATTTAAACACCTGAATTGTTTTATTCATTCCATATTGACTTGTCTGTGTTAGCAATTAGACCAGCTGAGGGGTTGTTCTGAAGAGTTTCAAACTCCCTCGTCTTAAGAAGGTGTTTGGGAGGTGGGAGTCTAACAAAGGTACAAATTACAGACCATTTTCCCTGTTGTCTTGTCACTTAGCAACAACCTCTTCTCCTTTGCATTGACACAGACATGCTAAGAGTCATTTGAGCACACCCTGTACTGGTGAAATCAAGGGACTGAACAAAGAATGGGATGGGCAGAGGAAATCAAACACCTGATTGATCAAATAAAGCATAACGCAACTGTCCAGAATGGGCTTGCTTAGGAGCTATTGTGAGGTATTACAAACAAACAAAAAAAGCAGTTCATAGGAAAATGTGGATTTGCTGAAATCTGAGGAAAATGTTAGACTCAATATACACTAATTATGTTTGGAACCTAACTGAATTCTCTAGCTTAATTTTTCAAAGGGGGGAAGGCAGGAGTGAATTGAGGCAGAAAATCTTCTAGACCTGAAGGTGAAACTTCTCATTGGAGGAGGGGAGCAATGAGCTCTTCTCGAATCAGAGACCACTGTCCGGAGCAGAACAGTATACTTTTCCATCAATATAAAGTGTAGTTATGTAGAGATAGGAGGCCTGTGTTCTAGTTCTAAGTTTAGTGGACACTCAACCTCTGACCCATTGGCCTCTTGTGTGAAATGCTAGTGACGGATCTGTGTTGCAGATGATTTTCATAGCACCTTTCTTCCCCCCTAACTTAACGCAATTCCTTATCCATTCTCTCTTATATTCTCTTATTATTTCTGTGAGGGGTAGGCAGCAACCTTATTTTATAGCAGGAACAACTGAGGTAGAATTTGACAAATATTTTGGATTCAATTTAATTCAGCAAGCATTTATTAAGCTCTTATAATGTGGTAGTCTCCAGACTAGGTCCTAGAGAGCACAATGACATACATGAACAATTCTTGCTCTCAAGGAGCTTACGTTCAACAAATACTCCTCAAGCTCTTACTATGTGAAAGGACTCATTTGCCCTTCAGCACAATCCTAGGACGTAGGTCCTATTATTATCCCCATTTTACAGATGAGGAAAACTGAGGAAAACAGAGGTTAAATGACTTCTCCAGAGTCACACAGCTAACAAGTGTCTGAGCTCCAGTTTGAACTCAGGCGTTCCTGTCTCCAGGTACAGGGATCTATCCCCTTATTCCATCTAGCTGCCCCAAGGTTGTTGTGAGAATAAAATGACACAATATTTGTAAAATGCTCTGTAAATCTGTATATATATTTATATATATACATACACACCCTGGTTATTATTATTATTATTATATTACTATTGTACTGTTAATTCAACAAAACTGCTGCTCTTATTGAAGGAAAACTGCTTAATCACTAGTCTCTCTTTTCTGTTATACTATTTTTAACTTAACCATTTCGTGTACTGTGAGCAAAAAAAAAAAAAAAACAAAACCAAACAAAAACTGGAGAACTCCTGTGCTAGAGATAAAGACCAAAAAGAAAGAAAGAAAGCAAAAAGGATAATCCTTCCTTAAGGAGTTTGAATTCTGACATGTCATCTCAGAAAAGTTAAGTGATTTGTTTGACATCACATAGTCAATGGCAGATTAGGATCTCAAATCTCGCTCTCTTTTCTCCCACTGGTGCTCATTTGAAGAGAACTCCTTCAGCAGGGTAGACTCTACTGAATGACTCAGGCCTTCCTACTTTCATAGGATGCAGTAAGAGGTGAAGAATCACTGGTTTCTCCAGGTCCCAATATTCATGATTGTATAAGAAGAAGAATGATTCAGTAAATTAAAATGGCACTTCTGAGCCAGAAGTAATAGAGCAGAAACATTCAAACTAATTTTCTAGGAGACAGACTGGATCTATGCAGATTCATGCTCCCTCCTCTTACTTAATTCCCTATTGTGACTAAGGGTTAGCCTTTAGGAGATTTGTCATTCAGTGGTTTTAGTCATGTCTGCCTCTTTGTGACCCTATTGGTGTTTTCTTGGCAGAGATACTGGAATGGTTTGCCATTTCCTTCTCCAGCTCATTTTACAGATGAGAAAGCTGAGGCAAACAGGGTGAAGTGACTTGTTCAGTGTCATACAAAAAGTGTCTGAGGCCAGATCTGAACTCAGGAAGATGAGTCTTTCTGACTTCACAGCTAGCACTCTATCCACTGCACCACCTCACTGCCCTATTTAGGGGACTATGAGGGTGCTATCTGTGTCCATGGAGCAGAGTAAAGTCATGGGGCTCTTGATGTTGAAATATACAACTTTGGTGACTAACCAGTTGTCTTTGACAATGATTTCTGTTGTTATCTCAGAGAGGGATTGTAAAGTCCAGAGGATGTAAAAACCTGGTTCTTTGCATGCATCTCTTTGAAAGGTGAATATAAGGAGACATAAAGTCACCTCTAATGAGTGTAAGGGGAGTAGAAGCATGGATATTAAAGGGGAAAAAAAGCTGAGTCATAATGACATTCTCAAACACTCAGTTCATTCACCACCACCCTGGTGCCTGTCTCCAATGTTCTTAGGGCTCAATCGGCCTTTTTTGCAGCCTGAATGGGTTGGGAGGAAGGTGAAGAGCAGGCCTTAGGTTGTAGACAATCTATTGGATAATCTCAGATAATTGAGAGCATTGTTATTTTTTCATACTCTGTAGTGCTTTAGAAAACAAAAATGAGGTCACTCCTCAACCCCAGGCTCATCCAGTGGGCTGTTCCTAATATCTTCAAGCTGTTCAAATAGCTCAGGATCACTCCATGGTTCTCTTGCTCCATGATGGAAAGAAGCAACACTTTGGATTAGTCAGAAGAGTAACCTCCCACACCCATGACAATATGCAAACTCATAATAAAAAACACATTAGAGCCAGATAATTATTCTCCCACTAGAATTCTCATTGGGGTCTCTTTAATGAGTGCTGTTGTGCAGAATGGGGCTTGGGTAGAGTGCTGGGCTTGGAGTTAGGAGATTCTTCTTCCTGAGTTGAAATCGGGCCTCACACTTACCATCCGTGTGACCCTGGGCAAGTCACTTAACCCTCCTTGCCTCAGTTTCCTTATTTGTAAAAATGAGCTGGAGAAGGAAATGGAGAACCACTGCAATATCTTTGTCAAGAAAATCCCTGATGGGATCACGAAGAATAGGACATGAATGGAAAAATGAACAACAACATTATATAGAATATGAGTGATTATTTACTACCTCTACTGAGGAGAGACAAGAAATGGGTGTAAATACAATACGTAGGACTTAAGCTGGATATATGCAATTTCTTGACAGATTGGGTTAAGCAGTAGAATGGATTACTGGATGGGCTACTGAAATGCTTAGTCTAGGGATCTCTGAGAGGCAGCATTTTACAGTGGGAAATTATACTGGATTTGGGATCAGAGGTATCAGGTTCAGATTCTGGTCTGGCTCCTGGCTACAGATGCTGTTCTGGACAAATCACATAATCTCTTTGGGCTTCACATTCTTCATCTGTAAATTGAAGGGGTTAGAGCAGATAACCTCTTAAGATCTGTTCTGACTATAAGATGATGAAACTAAAAAAGAAGATATATTCTCAGTATCTGGTTAAAATATAATCCTGGGATCTTCATAGTATCAAAGAAACTAAATTTAGAGGTGGAAAAGACCTCAGAGGCCATCTAGTTCAGCTCCCACATTTTACAAATGAGGAAACTGAGGCATTCTCCTCATCTATATTGGGTGGTAGATTTTTATACAAAGACTATAGGTTGAGAGCTAGAAAGGAACTTAGAAATTATCTAATCCAACCTCCTCATTCTACAGATGAGGAGATTGAGGTCCAGAGAGGTAGAGTTTGTGTCCTATATAGTCCTTACAGTCACATATATAGTCAATTACAGAGCCAGGATTCAAACCCCGTTCTCCTGACTCTTGATTTAATACTTTTCTCACTATTGCACACACAGTGCCTCTCTATTCCATGATCGTAGGCTTGCATTCCTCATTTGACCCAAGAGTATGGCAAATCAGTGCCACTAATTACAAGATATATTAGATGAGGGAGTATGGAGAATTTTGCACAAGCTTTCACTAATTCCTGGGAATATAACTCCAAGTATCTAAGAAGATGGATCAATCTTCTATTTTCATGTAAGAAAGAGGTATTAACAGATTGTTATCATGACCATTACCATCTTTTCCTAACGCTGGTAAGAAATATCAGAGAGGTTGGCAGGCACAGAGCGGAACCTAATGGCTATCGCTAGGCTCACATTGGAGAGAAGGCAGAGGACTAGGAGTTCTGTGGGGAGAGGGCAAGGAAAGGGGAAGGGAAATGAAATAGGAAATATAGCAGGAAAAGAAGGAGAGGCATCAAACTACGGTTTGGAGAATTATGTCTAATGTTAATGCTCATATCACTATATATGCTCAAGTATGTGAAATTGCAACATGAGATAGCATGGTGTAAGGAACAGCAAACTGGCCTTGGAGGTCAAAGTACCTGATTTCAAATCCTACCTGTGACACATACTGATTATGTGACCCTGGACAAGTCGCTTAACCTGAGTGTTCTCAGAAACTCTCTACTCTTAAATTGAAGAGGAAATAATAATGATGATAATATATATCTATAATAAAATATTTACATTTATTATATAAATATGATATATAAAGTATATATTTAAATAATAATAATCATCATCATGATTTGCATTAACAGAAGGAGTTTTCTTGTTCAAATAGTTTCCAATGTCAATGAAATTCCAGATCCAGAGAAAACACACAGTAAAGTGGAATAAGTGCTGGATTTAGAGGCAGAGAACCTAGGTCCTCTGTGTGACTGTGGGTAAGTCTCTTACCCTCTCTGGGCCTCTGCTATAAAAATAAGGGTTTTGAACCAGTTGACTTCTATGGCTCCTTCCAGCTCAAAATCTATGATTCAATTATTTTCTATTGCCATGCTGACATTAAAAAAAAAATCACATTTCCCTCCTAATGCACTTTTAAAGTTGCTCATTGGACTAAAAAGATGAATCTTATGCAATAGTCAACATGGCATCTTGCTGATTTTTAATGTGTTTTATTATGTAAGTTATCAACATTATCAATGTAGTCCTTTAGGGGGTTGGGTAATAGTGCATTAAAAGTGGTGATGGTGGGGAATCAGGAGAGGAGAGGAAGTAAAGAGGTTTTCTTCACTAGGTATATATGTGCACTTTGCTTTAATGATCATATCTACCTTCTGTGCCTTTTTTTTTTTTAAAGAGATATTCACTTTCCCCTTCGATATTTTGAAAACTAGCTGTTGGTTCCTGGTTTTTGAAACTTGAGCCATTGTATGTGAGATGACCTGCAGAGAACACCTCTTTGTAATGGTTCTCTGTACAGCCAGAATTAATCTTGGGTGACTTTAAATCTCCTTGATTACTCATTCTTCTTCCAGAATGTGCTCACACTGTACATATCTCATCATGTGACACCCAAATGGAGAGGTCATATTCTCTCGCTGCAAAGTGAGTCTATTTGTGCATACCTAATTATTCGTATAGTTCTTATTATTACCCAGGCACCTAAGCACTTTACATTCATCTGAGTCATACTAATTATTTGACAGGAGAGGAGACATGGAAGGAGGGGTATAAGTTAAAATGAGGGAGTTGTATTGAAATCAAGGCCGCCGGCAGCCTTCGTTCCTAAAGGAAGCTAGTAGTCATGATTCAGTCAACAGAAGACTTAGAATGAGAGAGATCTGCTGGAATGTTCTCCTTTACCATCTACCTCTGAGACATTATGGCATCAAAAGGAATATCCAGAGGACAATGGAGAGATACACAATGGGCACGAGCAGGCTGCCACATGTTACAAACAAAGAGAGGAATTGTTCAGGGAAGTTGGCAGAAAAGATGCACTCCACAGATGTTTGTCTCTAGTTCAACTTAACTTGCCCTACAGAGGTTAAAACACTTCACTGTAACCGGTGCAAAGGAAAGCGTTCAGGTTCTAGAGTCAGAGGATGGGTTTGAATAACAGCTCTGACACCTAGCACCTTTGTGATCTTGGGCAGGTCGCTTTATTCCTCTGGGTTTTGGTTGTGTCATGTGCAAAGTAATGGTGCTGGACTACATGACTTCTGAGGTCCCTTCTAATTCTAGGCCTGCGATTCTATGAAGGATAGTTTTGTCCCATTTTACCATGCCTGTGGGGCATCTGAACATCTATTGTCTGCTGAACTCAATTCAGTTCCAAAAGTGTTCTTAAAGCACCTACTTTGTGCCAAACTGAGTGTGGATTACCCAATTCTATGTTAAACATCGTGGGAGGAAAGGAAGTGCTATATTACAGGACCTTATAATTAAATATATCTGATGATTCAGACACTGAAAAAAAGGGGAAAGAGTTTGGCTGAAGATCGAGAAATTCCCCTGGAGCTTTTGGGGCCCTTGAATATTGAGAAATTCCTCTTCTGACATGATTACAGCATCATAGATTTAGAGCTGGAAGGGGTCTCAGAGGCCATCAAGACCATTCCCCTCATTTCCCCATCAGGAAATGGAGGCCCTGTTTAAGTGACTTCTCCCAAGGTCACACAAGTAATAAAGGGCAGAGGAATTTGAACCTATGTCTTCTGCTGTCAAATCCAGTGCTCTTGCCACTACACTATGCTGCCTTTCAAACTAGGAAAGAGATATAGCTAGAGAATATGAAAGGAAATACAATAAAGATGTCTTTTGAAAACTTTATGTTTTATGACCAAACTTTTTTTTCAAAATCCTAGACAACAGTCATAAAGCTGTAGGCACTGAAGTTTATTCTGTCTTTTCTGGCGTCAAAGACTTTGAAATGAATTCATCCTAGAAATGTGCCAGGAGAAGAAAAGTTTGATAGAGAAGCATACTGATTACTTTAAGCCAGAACAAAAATACAAAATGTCCACTGGGCTAAAAAAACTGAGAGGTAGCGAGAATTGAGCTCAGTTGGTCCTTCCTTTATCCAGTGGTTTACTGTTTGATCCCTACGGTGACCCATAAGCTGCAAATTAAAAAGCAAATTTGTAAGTTCCCTTTCAAAGGCACTTCCTCAACTCATTGCTTCTCCTCTCCTCTCTTCTTTGAGTTGCTGAAGTGGTGAGCAGTCTTTACTAGGGCATCAAAAAATCATATTTTCTGAATAGGTAACATCTCTAAGAACAACTGGTCCATCTAATCACTGTTGTAGAATTCTTAAGCAGTTCAGGCTAGCAGGATGTCAGACACCACTATTTCTTTATCAATTCACATCCTGAAAGTGAGTCCTCCATTTTTCTTTTGTACTTAAGCTGATTAGAAAGTTGGTTCTGTATTTGATTAAGTTCTGCAGAAATTGGGCTTGTGATGAATCATTAAACAAAGACTTTTTTTGTACAGCAATAAAGCCTCAGATGATTAATTAAGGGCACAATGCCAAAACAAGTGTCTTTGTTTAAAACACAGTGGACAAGACAGGCTTGGGAAAGTTGATGTCTTAAGTAGACGCCACAACATGTTTTTAATTATGTTCAGGAAGAAGAACAAGAATGGGAATTGCCAACTGTTTGGAAAGATAATTTTTTTTTCGAAGAAAGATTAGAATAAAAAAAAACAAACAGAGCATTATTGATTTAACACAAATGCCATTTGTTGGGCCTTTTGTAATTTCCTTATTAGTGTCATCATTCTGGAGTTCATATGCTCCCTTCTGTTATAGCATTTGGCACACATTCAGCTCCCAGCAATATGATACAGTAAACATGCAGTGACTGCTCATATTCAAATGTTTTATTTGTTGTAACTGTACCGATGATCCGGCAGCGCAAGTCCTAAATTATCCCAATCATTTCACAGGCTAATATGAACAGAGGAAATCAGTGACCATCTCTGAAATATGCACAGGAGTGCAGGGCTAAGCTGTCAGTTAGAAACAAAACAAAAAATTTCATGCAACATCAGTTCTCCATTGTTCCATCTTATAAACTTCCACATCCACATTCAGATGAAATAGGCATTTGTTGGTTGTATACAACAAGAAAGATTCTAAAGGATACATCTTAATTCTTGGTCATATGATGTAATGAAATTTTATGTGGATTAGGGAATAATAAGCATCCAAAAGAACTGGAATTTCCCCAGAAGGGGAAACTCCCAGTGTAGGCACTCTTTCCAGTGGAGACTGCAACCTATTTATAAGTTATAGTCTTGGAGGTTAAGGAAAAGACAAAGTTCAAAGTCCAAAGGCAAAGGCAAACACTTCTAGTTAGGAGGAAAAACTGGAATTGATTAAGGAGGCTGATGTGGATGCATAGGGAACTCACTAATCAACTTCAAATTCTAAGTCGGATTCCATGGATTCCAAATCCGTGGAAGATGAAAACACGAGGTCATAGGAGATGAATATAAGAGCATGGAATGGTCCTGTAAAAATAGTGACAGGATTGTTCAAACTTAGAATGAACTGAGGCTGATGAGGGATGCTAAGGATGATGAAATTGGTTGATTTTATTGTTTTTTTTTGGGGGGGGAGGGCTATGTTGAAGAAGAGAGAAGGAATAAAAAAGGGACAGAAATTTGCTTTGAGATGAGTGATTATAACTGACAACAGGAAGAAGGCAGACCTGTTAATTTTTATTTTGCTTCTGTTAATTTGACATAGGAGAATTGCTTTTGAACTAGAAATGACAGAAAAAATTGGGCAAATGGGATTAATATCTGCAATAAGAAAGAAACAGTGAAAGAACACCTAGTTATTGATGGCAGGCAGCTAGGTGGTCCAGTGCTAGCTAGCTGGGTCTGGAATCAGGAAAGCCTTAGCTCAAATCTAGCCTCTGATATTTACTGGCTGTATCACCTTGGGCAATTCACTTAACCTCTTTTTGCCTCATTTTCCTCAACTGAAAAATTGGAAATAATAATAGCATTAACCTCATAGAGTTATCATGAGGATTAAATTAGATAATATTTGTAAATAGTTTTTGTAAATATTTGTAAATATTAGCACAGTGCCTAACACATAGGTGTTTGATAAGGGCTTGTTTCTTTCCTTCCTTAATGAATTCAAGTCACCTGGTCCAGATTAATTATGCCCTTAGTACTGTGGAGGATTTGATTATCGAGTCAATGTCAGTGATATTTGAAAGATCATGGAAAAAAGCACAGGGTTGAAGAAAGATAAATCTTGTTCTGATTTTCATAAAAGGAAATTGAAGAGTCTGCTAAATATAAGCAAGTGAGCTTGACTGGGAAAAATCTAGAAGGCTTTACTAAAAAGATGCTTGGTAAATATTTGGAAAAGGAAGCAATGCTAGCAGAGGGCCAGCACAATGGCCTCAAAAACACATTGTGCCAGACCAACTTTATTTCATTTCTGATAACTTTAATAAATTGGTAACTAAAAAGAATGTCAAAACCACAGATTAACTAGATTATAGCAAAGCATATCTCATATTATATTTTAAATTTTTTACTTAATTTTTAATTTAAGGGAAAAAATCCAAGCATTTCCATAACATAGTATAATAAAGATAATTGCTCATCTCATATTATTCTTATGGAAAAGATGGAGAGTTGTGGTCCAAGCAACAATACCATTAGATGGGTTAAAAATTGATTGAAAGGCACGACTAAAAGGATATTTGTTAATTATTTAATGTCAGTATGGCAGGGGGTCTCTGGTAGAGTACCCTAGGGATCTAATTTTTATATCAGTGACTTGGGGAAAGGTGTAGATGACATGCCCATCAAATTTTCAGATGTCAAAAATCTGGGAGGAGTGCTAGCTCATCCATTGAATGACAAAGTCAGGATGTAAAATGATCTGGAGTGGGATGGCAGAGTGAAGGCAAGGACTTGCCTGATTTCTCCCCAATTCCCCTCCAAATAACTTTAAAATAAAGTTTCAGAATGAATTCTGGAATAGCAGAATATAAGGTTGGGGTGAAATAATCTTCCACTTTAAGATAATTTAGAAAGTCAGCAGGAAAAGTCCATCTCATTGGGATGAGAATAGAATTGCTGTCTAGCACAGGGTATGCTTCAATAAGCCAGAAGGCCTTGGGGATGACTGAATTGTCAGCCATCTGCCCATGGTAGCTTCTAGAGTTCTCAGCCTATAGAGAGTAAAGGAGCTGGATGACTGGTCAAAAGGAGATTATAGGGAACCCTTTGCTGGCACTCAGTATAGGACTCCTTTGCATTGCCTATGTATGGTTCCAGATTGTAGTCCCAGGTCAAGGAGGAGCAGAGCACACTAGTGTGTGGCAGCAGGGGAGCAGGGATTTTGGTCACAGCTTTTGGGTAGAAAAGAGTGCTTGGTAATTCACAGACCAGAGCATGGGCCAGGAGAGTAGTGATCACATCTTAGATCATACCATTTTGGAAGAACTGAAATCTTGCAGACCCTAAGAACTAGCTATGAAAACAGCAGCATGAAAAAACTTAAGATTGGGATAATGCCCTCTCCACCATGGAAACAGAGGTTAACTTTAACATAAAGTTAAGAGTAGGCTGGAAAAAATGAGCAAACTGCAAAAAAAAGAACCTGACCATAGAAAGCTGTTATGGTGGCAGGTAGGATAAAAACTGAAACTCAGAAGAAGAAAACAAAGTCAAAACAGTTATGTGCAAAGCCTTGAAGAAAAATGTGAATTGTTCTCAAGTCCCAAAAAAAGAATTCTTGGAAAAAACCAAAAAGGACTTTAAACAATCAAATAAGAGAAGAAGAAAAATTGGGAAAAGAAATGAGAGGGATGGAAGAAAAACATGGAAAAAAAGAGGAGTCAACATCTTAGTAAAGGAGGCACAAAAATTACTGAAGAAACTAACAACTTAAAAACCAAAATGTGCCATATAGTAAAAGAGACACAAAAATCCACTGAAGAGAAAAACTCCTTAAAATTCAAAATTGGCCAAATGGAAAAGGAGGCACAAAACCTCATTGGAGAAAATAATTACTTCAAAATTAGAATTGGGCAAGAAGAATCTAATGATTCCATGAGAATTCAAGGAACAACAAAACAAAATCAAAAGAGTGAAAAATAGAAGATAATGTGAAATATCATATTGAAAAAAAATTGAACTAGAAAATAAATTGAGGAGAGATAATTTAAGAATTATCAGACTACCTGAAAGTCATGGTCAAATAAACAGCTTAGATATCATATTTCAAGACATTATCAAGGAAAACTGCCCAGACATCCTAGAACCAGAGTAAAATAGAAATGGAAAGAATCCACCAATTACCTCCTGAAAGAGATCCCAAAATGAAAACTCCCAGGAATATTATAATCAAATTCCAGAGCTCCTAGTCAAGGAGAAAATATTCCAGTCATCCAGAAAGAAGCAATTCAAAAATTGTAGAGCCTCAGTCAGGATAACATAATCAGTTTCAAAAGTACAAGATGGAGGAAACATGGCTAGAGAGCAATTTATCTGGAAAAGATCTAGGGGTTTAAATGTCTAAATATGAGACAACTGTATAATATCTTAGCCAGAATGGCAAATGCAGACTTGGGTTTCTTTAAGAGAGGCATAGCTTATTGGAATAAGAAAGTGCTCATCTCTTTGTACTCTACTCTGGTTGACCCACCTCTGTAGTATTTTGGTCAGTTTTGGATGTCACAGATTAAGAAGGCATTACTAAGCAGAAGAACAGACAGAGGAAGAAAACCAAGATAGTGAGAAGTTTGGAGTTCATGGTATATAAGAATCTGTTAAAGGAACTGGAAATGTTTTGCCAGAAGAAGCAGTATCTCCCTTCAAGTATTTGAAGTACTGTTATATAGAAAAAGATTCAACTTGGTTTTTCTTCCTTCCTTTTTTTCTTTCTTTTTTTGTTGTATCAGAAGGCATATCCACGAGGAATATCCAGAAGTTATGGAGAAGAAAATGTACGCTTGAGGTCAGGAAGAAAGTATAATGGGTTGCTTTGAAAGGAAGCATTGGTCATGGGAAGAAAGGAAGGAAAAGAATGAAAGAGAGAGGAAGGCCAGATTAGGTTGTCCCTGGTCACATGAAATCACAAAACGTTAACATTGGAAGAAACTTGTTTCCTATCTCCTTCTCCTCCTCCTTTCTTGAGCAGAAATGGGAAGACCATTTGTTGACCATCTTTCAGTTGGGATTCCTTTTAGAATATGAGTTGAACTAGGCTTCTAAAGTCCCTTCTAACTCTAAAATTCTGTTATTTGGTGAAGTGAGTTGCCTAGAATCATATAGCTATTAAGTATCAGAAGTAGAATTTGAACTCCAATCTGTCTCCTTGAGAGCAGAGATTATTTATGCCTTGGTTTTTTAAAATTTAAATTAAAATTTTTTATCCTCAGTGCTTGGCCCACAGGGATAGAGATAGGGATTGGAACTAAGATTTGATTGGACCTGAGATTTCACTGGAATCCCAGAGAGTTGCCCAGAGCACTGAGACTTGTCCAGGATCACACAGAGGTGGGATTTGGACCCAAGTCTTTCCTTTAAGGCCACTTCTATATTCGTTATGCATGCTGCCCCTTACCTGGCACATGGAAGATGCTTAATCAATGATTGATTCCTTGCTAGAAATACAGTGTTTTATCCATTATGTTATGTTCCCTCTATGGAACAAAGAACACCTCCATATTGAAGATAACAATAGTATGAGATTTAAAGGAGGTTGTTTCTTGTTAATGAAAAGTCAACTGAATGGCTACTAAAGTTTTATTATTTTTCTCCTACAAGAGTCACCCAATCACTGGTAGGAGTTCAGGAGTGTGAGAACCACAGATTGGATCATTACAAGAGACATTTAAATCTACCAACCACAAATACTTGTCCGTTTCCCCTACCTTATCAATCCTGTTTTTAAAGCATTAAGCTGAGAAACATTCAACTATTCATTCAGATCAGAAACAAAATTGGCATCTATCAAATCATAAAAATGAGTGCTATAAAGTGTCTACACAGGTATCCTGAAAGACCTTCCCATTCACCAATAATCTCTATATCATATTTTGTGAATTCTGCTGGAATGTCCAGACAAACCCTTTCTATTCCCCATTTCCTTGGGTTGAAAGGAAACTAAACCTACTTTTTACCATTAGTGATAATGACAGACTATGGAAGGGATGAAGGTCATGTGAACTAGTGATTAGTTTTGTTCTGCTTGGTCCTGAAGGACAGAACTAGTGCTGATGGGTAGATGTTACAGTATAAATAGAAACTTTGAACAATTAGAGCTGTCTAGAGACAGAATGAAGTTGCTATGAGACTTAGTTTCCTCAGAGGCCCTCCAACAGAGGTTAGAGAAGCATTTCTTGGGTATCTTATAGGAAATTCATGTTTTGGTTGTACAAAGGACCTCTGAGTTCCCTCCTAAATCTAAGTCTGTAATTCTTTTATTCCATGAAATACCCTTCAGTGGTATGAAGCAGCTCCTAATATACCACTGCAATTCAACACAACTGTATCTGAATGATCAATCTCTGCTGCTTGGGAGACAATCTTTATGGAAGGTGAAAATTGGACATCTTTGGTTGCTCTGGTTCAGTGCTATGAATGTAGAGGCACCCTACCTCAAAAGAGTTTCTTTTCCTCTTTCCAAAGGCTATTGACACATATAATGCCTGTTAGCCTCCAGCAGCCTCACGCACATAAATCTTGCAAGCGGCCATAGGACATCAGATACCTCCTGACTAATTACATGTTCTTGTACATTACTTGGTAATTGTACATGAAGTTACAATGTAGTTCAAAGATTAATTACGATGTAACTTACAATTTTTAGATCTTATGTTTAGCTGGCCTGGAAGATAAAAATAGTGTGATAATTACCTGGTAGCTAACATGGTATTTGGAATTTTATTATGTGGTTGTGTCCTTTAAAATAAAGCTGTATCTTGCTGATTGTCCAAGAGTCCTGCTTACCAAACTGAAACCAATGTCACTAGATGTTTTGCATGTTGAACAATTGCAGAATCAGATCTTTAGTTGAATTAATATGTAAAGGGAGAGCTTGGCCTCGTGTAATTACAGGACATTTCTTTAATAAACCTTATCTGATCCTTTTCAAGTAATAATTGTATATAGTTATATTTATGTGTTTGAATATTGCATCTTAATGGGATATGGTCCCTGTAGATTTAAAGAGCTTACAAAGTATATGATTAGATACCACAAAACTTAAAACTATTAGGTGGCAGTCGATGCCTATCAGTTGAAAGGAATATGTGGGTAGGCAATTGGACAGTAACTGGATAGTGGAAGGAGGCCAGTGATTTCATTAAATGAGAATGTTCTTTATTAGATTGTTACTTGCAAGTATCTCTTAGTTGTTTCACTTGAATTAAATGTCTAAAAAAAGGGATGTGCATTAAAAAAAAAGTAATTACAGGCAAATTTTGCTTTAATTACAAGGAAAAAAGTGTATGTGTTGTGATGAAAAAAAGTACTTTTAAAGTGATATATGTAACACATTATTTGATATGGAATCTTATCTCAGAATCTGGATGATTTTAGGTGAATCTAGGGTTAATCTATTAAAAACTAATAATATTGTGTTGGAAATCTTTGTGAAAGATTTTTACAATCCACTTGTCTTTTTTTTTTTTAAACAATATTCAGTAGGCTGTCATTCTAGGATTATAGAAAGGAGTTCCAGACTGTGAAAGAAATTGGAAACCATCTTGGATCTGGTGGCTGTGGGTTCTGACCTATATTTGAATAGGCAACGTGGCACAGTGGAATAGAATTGGCTAGGAGTCAGAAAAAGCTCGATTCAAACCCTAGCTTTGCCATTTACTAGCTAAATAACTAGTGGTGCAGTGAATAGAATACTGGACCTGGAGTTGGGAACACCTGAGTTCAAATCCAGCCTCAGACACCTACTAGCTGTGTGACCTTGGGCAAGTCATTCAGTCTCTGCCTCAGTTTTCTCATTCATAAAATGGGAACAAAAATAGCTTCTTGTTCCTATGATTGTTGCGAGGATGAGTAAGATAATATTTGTAAAACATTGTTAAAGCCTTAAAGTGTTATGTAAATGCTAACTATGCTGATGGCTTACTGCTCCAGTTTTCTCATCTGTGAAACTAGGGGACTGGAAGAGATAATAATATATCTCTTTAAGTTTCTTCCAGGGTTAACCTTTTGTTATTTTGTGTGACCAGGGACAGTGTAATCTAAGAATAGAAAACACCTCTTTGTTTATTTCTTTGTTTCTTCCTTCTTTCCTCCCTTCCTTTTCCCTCTCTTCCCCTTTCTTTCTTCCTTTTTTCTTTCTCTTTTTCCTTTTCTTTCTCTTTTTCCTTTTCCTTTTCTTTCTCTTTCTTTTCCTTCCTTCCTTCCTTCCTTCCTTCCTTCCTTCCTCCCTTCCTTCCTTCCTTCCTTCCTTCCTTCCTTCCTCCCTTCCTTCCTTCCTTTTCTCCCTCCCTTTCTCTCTCTCTCTCTCTCTCTCTCTCATTATTAATGATCATTACATCTCTTAAAATTTAGTTCTCTATTTGTAACTAGTTAATTTGACAATGATGAGCTTGGAAATTGAAATGATTAAAATATGACTTTCCCCCTCAAAGATCTTTATGTCTAGATAGGGCCCAGTATGGTTGGGTCAAACCTAGGCGTGCCTTAGGAAGTTGCTGGTGATTTTCCCTACAAGGCCACTTCTTCATATTGGACTCTTCCTCTAGATTATGTGGAAAGAAAGCATTAATCAGTCTGTGAATTACATCTCTGAATACGCAGAGGCTGTATGGTGTACTGGAAGGAACGTTGGACTTCCTATCAGGAGAACCAGAGTCTAGTCGTATGATCTTGGTTAAATTACTTAAACTGTCTAGATCTTAGTTTCTTCATTCATAAAATTCAATTCGACAAACTTTTATTAAATGCTACTGTATGTGAAGTGAGAGGTAATTTGTTAAAGTAGATGGAATCGGAAAGGCCAAGGTTCAAGTCCTGTTTCTGATACATGTTATCTATGTTACCATGGGCATTACAACCTCTCAATGTTCCCAGATGTTTCTCTGAAACTATATATGATCTAAATCTATGCTCCTGTCATCCCAAATTATATATAGAGTAGGTGACAATATGCTCTAGTGGAAGGACTTTCTACCTTGGGAAGTTTTTACACTGACAAAAGCATAAGTCTAAACGTAGGCCATCCTTAACTCTTTTCTTTCCCCTTACCCTTTTTAAATGGGCAGACTCTTATTCAATAATTTGGACCATGAACAAACCGTATATAGAGATGCACAATTTCATTTTTGGTCTTTTTTCCCCATTCTACTTTGTACATGAAAATGCTCCTTTTTATTTGGTATTTATTAGTTATAGAAAAATTAAATTAATTTAAAATAAAAATCTGGGCTTGTGATTTTTATCAGTGGACTGGGATAGAAATTGCTTTCACTCATACAGATCTGCAACCTTCTGTAAGGTCAAGTTTTAGAGAACTGTCCAAGGGCAGTGAGAGGTTAAGTGACTTTCCCTTGATTATAAAGGTAACTTGAGTCAAAGGCCCACCTTGAACCCCCTGCCCTTTATCCACTTACCACAGCTGCTTCTCCTGCAGAGTACTGTGTGTATAAGGATCCCTGCCCTGTCTACCTCATCAGGCTGCTGGGAAGATCATAGGGATGTAAAAATCTGTTGTGATTTCTGAAGTATGATGAAAATTGAAGTCTATTATGAGAGGCTATGATGGTCAGTGCAAAGAACATTTCCCAGATTCAGGAGGCTTGAGCCTGAGGTTTAACTTTATCCTTAAGTTGAAATGTGACCTTGGGCAAATCAATTGGACCTTAGTTTCCTCATTTGTAAACGGATACAACAATGCTTGCACTCCCTCATTTGCAGGATAGGTGTGGAAAGTAAATACAATATAAGTTAGTGTATGTGAGCCATGAAGGACAAGAACATCTCTTCTCTAACACATGGTACAAACCACTTTAGAGTATGAATTCAGAGATATTTTTGTTTCTTCTGTCCTGGTCATTTTAACTTAGCAATTCTAATGGGCAAAAGAGAAGAAAAAGATTTTAGAGCAGGTATGTGGCACATGTGTAAGCATATATACTGTGAGATTAGTTTTTCTCATGATAAGTAAGGCAATTGATATAAATTCTATGACTTGAGAGACTTCACCAGGCCACTCTAGACTCTTGTAGAATCTATAACAGCTCAGGCCTTAGGAGGTGTGGACAAATGCAGTTAAACACTGGAGGCAGTGAACCAAACCTTGTCATTCTCTTCCCTAGTTGCTCATGTTCTGAATTGTCCATCTTTTTGGCACTGACCTTATGGACATATCCTGTGTATTGAGCAATTGGACTTATTTAAGACCCTGGAAATTTCCATTTGAATTAATACAATTCAATCCAATAAACACTTAAACACAATCCCAGCATAAGAAGAGATTGTGCTCATAGAAGCTGGAGACCAATAACAGAAACTAAATGGGTGCTGCCCTCAAGGTGCCTTTAGTCTAAGGAAAAATAGGACATAAAAAGAGATAAATGACCGTGAGGTGATTGGAGGAGCTGAGCCTTGAAAGCCTGTTATTGGATTGGTTATATCTTGTTTTGTGACCTTTGTTGGCTATTTGTTCAGTTGTGACCTACTCTTTCTGACCCTGTGGACCATAGGCCACCAGTACTGTGGGGTTTTCTTGGCAGAGATACTGGAGTGGTTTACCATTTCCTCCTTCAGTGGATTAAGGCAAACAGAGGTTAAGTGACTTGTACAGGGTCACATAGCTAGTAAGGTTCTGAGGATGGATTTGAACTCAGGTCTTTCTGACCCCAGGCCTGTGCTCTATACACTGAATCACCCAGCTGCCTCATCTGTTTGCTGTTCAACCCCTGCTTATTTAGCTGCTAACTTCTTATGCAGACCTGCAGTGCCACTCTTCAGGATTCTGGACTAGCTTTGGGCTCTGACTAGCTTTCAGAACTGCTAGCTTGGGGTCAAATACTCCTTTTTAATCAAAGAGTACCCCCCAAACCTTTACCCTCTGAAGTACTCAGGAAGAATCCTGTTTGGTGTGAGCTGTGCAGTCTGCCCCATCCGTCTCAGCCTGTGGCATCATGCCTGGGGAGTACAGTTCCAGACAGCATGTTGGAGAACTGTATCTCTGCCCACAGGATTTCCTCTCCCTGTTTTCCCAGGGCTCCTGGAGCAGTGACATCTCCTCACCCAATATCCAAAGACAAGAATGGACATTCATAATTTAAATCAGTCTTTTTTTTTCATTCCCCCTGCATGCCACCAATGCCAGCCAATGCTGGAGGAAAAACGGAACACTCTCCCAGGGTATACTGAAGATCAAGCAGAATCTCATTAAGGACCACTTCAAAGATCAGTCCTTTATTTCCATACAAACAAGTTTAAATTATCTTGTGTGAATCTGCTGTTAGCAGTTGCTCTGTTCCATTATGCATGATTCTTCGAGCTCATATCATGAATAATGGGGCAGGGCTCCATTAGTGATTTCCTATAATATGCTAAACTTTGTGATTGGCCATGTTATTAGGTTAAAGTTCTGGAGTTTGCATATTTATTTATTACTCTCCCACTGAAGTCCTATGGGAATGTCTGACCCTGGAGTGGAGGTGACCCTGGACTTTCCAAGGCCAGACCGACAAAGCACAAAGCCTGATAGATTCTGCCAAACTAGAAAAGCTTCCATGACCTCTAGGCAAAGGACTCTATGGTTTCATCCAGGACCCATCTAGATGTGTTCAGAAAGACTCGTTGCCAATAGGCTGGCCAGTTCTGATGATTCCTTTTTTTTTTTCTGGGGTGACTTATGAAGCCCCTCTAGTAAGATGAAGGGAGAACGTCACTCTGACATTGATGGAGGTAGTATTGAAGCAGATCTTTCAATTGTTGAGATTATAGTATTGTTGATTTAGAGGTGGAATCAGGGAGGCTAACCAATCTATGTATGCATTTCACAAATGAGGAAAGAGAGATCCTGAGAGGTTAACTGGCTTGCTTAAGCCTGCATAGCTTGTAAATATCTGGGACAGGATTTAAATTTATATCTCTCTGATTCTGAGGCCAACATTCTATCTTCTCCCTCACCTGTAATTATTATTCTCACTAACAAATACCTAATAAATAAACAAATAGAATTTAACTTTTCTCAATGTGTATGGTAGAAGAGAAGTCATATTAAAACAATAAAATGCTGCTATATCAATATTTAGGTAGCTAGGTGACACAGATTAAGCGTTAGACTTGGAGTCAGAAAGTCCCATGTTCAAATACAACTGTAGACATTTATTAGCTGTGTGACCCTGGGCAAGTCACTTAACTTGTCTCAATTCAGTGTCCTCATCTGTAAAATGAGGTTGACAATAATGCACCTAACTCCCAGGGCTTTTGGGAGTATCAAGTGAAATAATATTTGTGAAGCACTATATAAACCATAAAATGTTACATGGGTGCTAATTATTATCACTATTATTATTATTATTATTATTACTGTTGTTATTATTATATTATGGCAAATTAAAAAACAACAGGAGACCGTTCTTATTCTCAATATATCTACTAATGGGGGAGGTATATCACACACTTACCGTAAATGAAGTGTCACAGGATTATAGACTTATAACTAGAAAGGAACTTAGAGGTTATTGAATCCAACCCTTTCTTTAATAGATGAAGAAACTGAGGCAGATAAGAGTTAAGTGACTTGTCCAGGGCCACATAGCTAGGAAGTATCTGAAGTAGCATTTGAACTCAGGTATTCCTGACTCCCAGCTCAGAGCCTCCTCATGTTTATTCTTCATGATATACTCCCTAAAGCTCTTGTTAGCTTAGTGTTGTTACTCTTGAAGCAATACTTGGATGGGGGATGAGGTGGGCAAGAGAGGGGAGTATGCTTTGGAACATCTCCACATATATGGATTGCAATGCCTTCATGGCTTAGATGATGATTTGCTGTGGCTAGTACCTTATTAGACAGTAGGTGCTTAATAAATTAATTTTCATTGATTTGGGAAAAAATTCTCCCATCATTCAGCAGCCCAAGTCAGTCTATGTGAGTTGGGTGGGGAGGGTAGCAGGAATGTCAACAGAGATGTGATCATAGCTCTTTTAAATAATGCTTTCTACTCCTATAGTACTTTATAATTGGAATGATAGAAAGGATAGCAGAAGTCACTTTGTCCAACCTCTTGTTATATGGAGGAGGAAACTGCTACTGAAGCTTAGAGAAGGTTAGCAGGAGCAGCTGGGTGGTGCAGTGAGTAGAACACCAGCCCTGGAGTCAGGAGGACCTGAGTTCAAACCCAGCCTCAGGCACTTAACACAAAAAAACTAGCTGTATGACCTTGGGCAAGTCACAACCCCAATTGCCCTACCCTCCCCCTTCCCCAAAAAGGCAAAAAGAAAAAAAAGAGAAGGTTAGCAGCTTTCTTGAAAGCTCTTCAGCTTGGAATCCTATGCTCTTTTTAGCATTCCACAACAGCTCTCTAGGGATCTTCAGATTTTTGTTGTTCAGTCATTATTAAGTCATGTCTTACTCTTTGTGACCCCATTTGGGTTTTTTTTTTTTTTGTAAAGATACTGGAGTGGTTTGCCATTTCTTTCGCCAGATTATTTTACAAATAAGGAAACTGAGGCAAGCAGGGTTAAGTGATTTACCCAGGATTCCACAGCTAATAAATGTCTGAAGCCAGATTTAAACTCAGGAGGATGAGTCTACCTGACGCTGGGTCTGGGGCTCTAACCTCTGTACCACCCAGCTGCCCCCATCTTCAGATACCTTATTTTATTTGGTCTGCATAGCGGTTTTTTTTTTGTGGCACATAGTCTGGATATCATTATCCCAATCTCAGAGATGAATAAATTGAGATGCTAAGAGCTTAAATCATTCCTGGGAAGTAAGAAGATCTGTTTCCTGGACTGCCATTAATTTTTGCGTGAGCAAGTCATTTAACTTCTCCTGGTTAAAATGATGGGGCTGGACTAGATGATATCTGAATTTTCTTTTAGCTCTGATAGTTTGTGTTTCTGCTGCAGCTGCCACTAGTGTGTAGTAATTGGGGCTTTGCCCCACAACATCATCTCCAGTACTCCACTGATTTCTGAAGTCACAAATGCAACTACCTGGAATGGACACCCTCATGGTCCTGTTGTGGTACTCTGCTAAGAGATCCCAGTGATCTCAAGATACTGTACTGAGAGAACTTCCAGTGGGCTATCTATCTATCACCTTCCTTTCCTAACCTTAAGGGTCTTCGTTACTCTCAAGTATCGCCGCTGACCTCCTGGATGCTCTTTATCATGTCATAGAAACCTTTTCACCCGGAAGTTTACTTTGCCCCCGGACTTCACACACTGGAAGTACCTGGAGCTCCTGTGGCCTCTCTCTCTGACTAGTTCCTTCTAGAATTTCCAGTTTAAGGAGGGCATCCCGGCCAGCCACTCCTAATTCTATTCCTCTCTAGACTGGACTTCAAATACTCCAGATTCCTTTTCCCATTTCCCCAGGCTTACATTCATCTCTTCTCACTAGTCCCTTCCAGCTTCAGTTTCCTTATCACGTGTTGTTTCCTCCTTTTAGAATGTAAGCTCCTCGAGGGCAGGGACTATCTTTATTTCTACTTGCTTTAGTATTCCCAACACTTAGTACAATGTCTGGCACATAACCAACTCTTAATATGCTCGTTGCCTTCTCTCGCTTTGATCCTTGCGGGGTCACAGGCCCTCACAACGCTCCCTTTTCTGGCATGTCTATACCCATAGCCTGAAAGCTGGTGCCGCTTCCACCACAAAGCAGGTTCCAGGTGAAAAAAATCTTAGTTATAGCATTAGCTTCTTTGATTTGTGTAAGGTCACTTAGAACAAATAAAGCCATGGCTAAAATCTGCCTGTCAATCCATTCCTTTCCCATTAGACTCTATTTTCTCATTACATCATTTAATCATTTAGCAAAGGAGCCAAGTTAGATTTGAATTTAATTATGTTTAATAGTAATTATTTCTTTTAAAATTATTAATGATACTATGCTGTGCATTTGTTCAGAATTTTATATTTTACAAAGGATTTTTGTATAGGGTATGTATTTTGATCCTCATAACAATACACCGAAGAAGCAAAGACAAGTATTCTTCTTCTTCTCATTAAACGGATGAGACAACCAAGGGTCAGAGAGGCAATGACTTGACCAAGATTATACCTCTTAAAAGTGGTAGAGCCAGGTCTATTCCCCAACTCTTTTAATTCCTCATCAAAGACTCTTTCCATGATAGCAAGATAGGAGTAAATAAGTAGGTGGTGTATTCAAATGGGCAACAATTTGATGAAATTGTATTAGGGATAAATTTTGAGGCAGCAATAACAGGTATCATTTAATTGTCCAAATCCAAATGACGAGAATTAATCAATCAACAAATATTTATCAAATGCCTACTATTTCCAGGCACTGTGTTAGGTGCTGGAGGCACCAAGACAAAAAATAATTAGGCCCTATCTTCAAAGAGTTTATATTCACAAATAAGTGTAAAATGTGTACAAGAGAAATGAGACAAATTTTGGAAGTGAGGACACTAAATTTTAGGATAAGGAAAGGCTTCATGGAAAAGGGGGCAGTTGAGAAGAATTTTGATGGGAGTAATGGAATTTTAAGAGGCAGAGATGAGGACAATACATTATAGGAATGGAGGACAATCAGTACAAAGGTGTGGAGATGGGAAGTGTAGTAGTATGTGGGAGGAAGAGTTAGAAAAATAGTTAGAAGAGTCTAAGATAAAGCATAGTTGGTTTGGCAACCAGAATCTGGTGGCAGCTCTGGACACAGACAGAGAACAGAAAAATTCTGGGAAAATATCAAAATAATTTTGATTCCATCTCTATGACTGATTTTGGATTATAAATGGCTAGTGAGTTCTCCATTTGGACATAGGTCACTAAGTGCTCTAGACAAAATGTGGATTCACTCAAACTGATCTGCCTCCCTAAGATTTCAGAGTCCATCAATTTTTGTACATCATCCATGTGAAGGAGGATTTAGGTGGTAGCATTCCTACAGAGACCCAGGTAAACTTAAGTGTGGGTGCTGGTTCCAAGAGTCTTGCTCTTTGGGTGGGTCATATATGGTTGGCCATGACATATATTCCAAATACATAATAGTAATAGCTAACATTTAAATAACACTTTACATTCATGATCTCATTTGAGTCTTATAATGACCCTCATATGGTAAACATTATAAGGATTATAATCTCCATTTAACTGATGAGGAAACTGAGGCCTAGAGAACCTGAGGCCTAGGTGACCTGCCTGTGGTCATACAGTTAGTAAATGCCAGATCTGAGACTAGAATATGAATTTTTTGACTCCAGGTGCATACTTTTTCCACTACACTAGGCTGACTGTACAGAATAGGGCAATGAGACCCTCTTCTCTATGGCCTGAAAGTCACTTATCCCAAGTTGTTCCTACTTCATTTTGATGGCGATTATAAGAAACACTAGCATTATCTGACATTGAACCAGATTTCATAATTTTATATAAAATTTACTTCCTGTCCTGATAGAATTGTCAACAATTATACTGAGGCAAACACTGAAATTAAAATAATGGGCATTGTTTTTCAGTTTGTGCCTTTTTTTCCCCCCAGCCAGAGGTTGATGGACCTGCTTGCATTTTACGCATCTCTTTGGGATTGGTGACATTGGAATTCCAAATTCTCACATGTAGTCTCCTTGCCCAGTGATCAGACCAAGCAGCTAACTGAGGGTGCAATCCAGGCATCCAGGCTGCCCTTGAAACCTCACAGGCCAACAGGTAATTTTCACCTTTTGGCATTTGTGTCTTTTTCCTCCTGTAACGTGTACGGATCCCACAACACACCTGGTAATAGTGAAGCTGGCATAGTTTATTGGAAAAAAGTATTGGGAGGTTGGTGCCATGATTTTTCATTCTCATGCCACTTTGTGGCAGTGGATCATGGGATACCATGACCTCAAAGAATCAGAATTACAGATGACTCAAAGGGCAATAGAAAGATGCTTGACAGGTATAAGCAGGCAGTAGCACATGACCAATAAGGACCTGCATGAAAGCAAGGGCATAAAAGACAAAAACTAGCACTGACATGTTGGCCAGTCATATAGTGATCATGAAAGATAACAGACAAAATAGTCAATTGCTGTACTGGGAGTCATATAATATATAAAAAGTCATAATATTGAAAGAAGCGCATAATATTAAAAGAACCAAGAACATAGGCCTCAGTATGTTAAGTAAATGATTTATACAATTCTCAAGAAGAGTAGTTCATTTCTGGCCTCAGACATTTACTAGCTGTGTGATCCTGGACAAGTTACAACCTTTGCCTCCCTCAGTTTCCTCATCTATAAAATGATAACAATAGTACCTGCTTCCGAGGGTTGTTGTGAGGATAAATAAAAAAAATATTTGTTAGGTGTTTTACAAGTATTAAAGCATTATATCGATGCTAGTCATTATTATTGTTATTTTGAGCCTAGTGTAAGGAACACTGAGATCAATGTTGTTTAGCTGTGCAGTCACGTTGGACTCTTCGTGGCCCCATGCACCATACTACACCTCCACCATCTCTCAAAATCTGTTCAACTTCATTTTTATTGTTTCTATGACATGATCTAGCCATCTCATCCTCTGCCATCCTCTTTTCCTTTTGCCTTCAATCTTTCTCAACATCAGAGACTTTTCTAATGAGTCCTATCTTTTCAGCATTTAAAATTCCGTCTCAGTATTTGTCCTTCTGATGAATAGTCTATATTAATTTCTTCAAACATTGAATGATTTGATGTCCTTGCTTTCTAATGGATTCCCAAAAGTCTTTTCTAGCATCATAGCTTGAATGTGCTGATTCTGTGGTGCTCAGCTCTCACAGACTTACATTACTACTGGAAAAATCACGGCTTTGACTACATAGATTTTTGTTGGCAAGGTGATGTCTCTGCTTTTTAGTATGCTGTTCAGATTTGCCATAGCTTTCCTTCCAAGGAGCAAGCATCTTTTAATTTCATGGCTGTGATTGGACCAGTGGCAATGATCTTAATTTCTTTAATGTTAAGTTTCAAGCCAACTTTTATTTATTTATTTATTTTTATTTTTTGCTTTTTGGAGGGCAATTGGGGTTAAGCGATGTGCCCAGGGTTACATGGCTAGTAAGTGTTAAGTGTCTGAGGCCAGATTTGAATCCAGGTCCTCCTGACTCCAGGGCCAGTGGTCTATTCACTGTGCCACCTAGCTGCCCTCAAGCCAGCTTTTATACTCTCCTCTTATACCTTCATCAAAAGACTTCTTAATTCTTCTTCACTTTCTGCCACCAGAGCGGTATTATCTTTGTATCTGAGATTGCTGATATTTTTCCTGTCAACCTTCATCCAGCCTGGCATTTTTCATGATATGCTTTGCATATGTTAAATAAATAAGGTGACAATATGTAGCCTTATCATACTCCTTTCCAAATCTTAAGCCAATCAGTTATTCCATGTTCAGTTCTAATTGTTGTTTCTCAGCCCGCATACTGGTTTCTCAGGAGACAAGTAAGATGATCTGTTACTTCCATCTCTTTGAGGATGCCACATTTTGCCACATTTTGTTGTGTTCCACACAATCAAAGGTTTTAGTGAAATCACTGAAGCAGAAGTCGATGTTTTTCTGAAATTCTCTTGCTTTCTCCATAATCCAGTGGATATTGGCAATTTGTCTCTAATTCCTCTGCCTCTTCAAAAATTAGCCTGCACTTCTGGTAATTCTTGGTTCACATATTGCTAAAGCCTTGCTTGCAGAATCTTAAATATGACCTTGCTGACATGTGAAATGAATGTAACTGTTTAGTAATTTGAATGTTCTTTGGCATCACCCTTCTTAAGGATTGGGACATAAACTAACCTTTTCAAATCTAGTGGCCACTGCCGAGTTTTCCAAATTTGCTGGCATACTGAGTGTGGTACTTCTACAGCATCGTTTTTTAGGATTCTAAATAGCTCAGCTAGAACTCCATCACTGTCACCAGCCTTGTTGTTAGCTTCCTAAAGCTCACTAGACTTCATTCTCCAAGATGTCTGGCTCTAGATCAGTAACCGCACCATTGTGCACATTCTTACCACTTCCTAATCTCTTTTTCTTCCATTGAATCCCTACTGTTTTTGTCTTTTATTTTGCCCATTTTTGCATGAAACATTTCCTTGATATCTCTAATTTTCTTGAAAAGATGTCTTGTCTTTCCCATTCTATTGTTTTCTTCTATTCCTTTGCATTGCTTATTGAAGAAAATATTATTTCTCCTTGCTATTCTCTGAAATTCTGCATGCAGTTGGGCTTATTTTTTCCATTTCTCTTTTACCTTTCCCTTTCATTCATTCCTCAGCTATTTGTAATGCTTCATCAGAAAGCTGTTTTGTTTTCCTGTCCTTTTTCTTTGGGATGTTTTTGGTTGCTACCTCCTGTACAATATTGTGTCTATAGTTCTTTCATCACTTTCACGTCATATTCATAAAGGATGTTATTTAAGTCATACCTACATGATCTGGTGGTTTCTCCTCCTTTCTTTAATTTGTCTAAATTTTGCAATAAGAAACTCGTGATCTGAACTACACTCAGCTCGAGGCCTTGTTTTAATTGACTGGAGCATTTCCACATTTGGTTACAAAATATACAATCAATCTGATTTTGATATTGACCATCTGTGATATCCACGAGATCCTTCAAAATATGCTATCTGGCTCTTGGGAGATGATATAAGGCAAGTTACTTAACCACTATGCCTCAGTTTCCCTTTCTGTTGTTGTTCAGTCTTTCAGTTGTGTCTGACTCTCTGTGACCCTGTGACCATACTGTCCATGGGATTTTCGTGGCAAAAATACTGTAGTGTTTTGCCATTTCCTTCTCTACTGGAGCTTAAGTGACTTGCCCAGAGTCACGCAGCTAGTAAATGTCTGAGGCCAGATTTTTGAACTCAGGTCTTCCTGACTTCAGGCACAGTGCTTTGTCCACTGAGCCACCTAGCTGCCTTCTGTGAAAAGGAATAATCATCACTTATTCCATTCCAATTTGTAACATATTAGTTGTTTCTGTCTTATCTTTATAACTAATCAGTCTTGTTGCCCTTTTTCCAGGGATATGCACATAGTAGATGTCCAATAAATATTTGTTGACTTAAATTTAATAATTTTCTTGCCCTTCCTTAACTCACTGGAATGTCGTTGTGAGGGAAAAAAAGCTCACGCATATGAAAGTGTTTGGGGCTTTCTGAAAAGCAGATGCTTTTAAAACAGTGCATTGTTCTATTACCATCTCCTCCAGATGTAGGGCATACTTAGGGTGATGCAGCTGCACAAGCCAAAGATAGTTTAATTTCTCATCCCCACTATAGCTTTTCAAATCCTTGTAGACAGCTATTATTGTCCTCCCTTCCCACCCACAGTTTTCTCTTCTGCAAGCTTAGCATCTTGAATTTCTTCAAATGATCCTTATATGGCATCTTCATTATCCTGGTACTTGACATTGTCTAAATTATCAGTGTTGTGCAACAATCAATCAACATACATTTATTAAGCACTTACTATATACCAGGCACTGTGCTAAGTAACAGTGATACAAAGAGAAAAACAAAATAATTCCTGCTCTAAAAGAGCTTGCTCTCTATTGGGCAAAGATAACATAAATATCATAGTTGGAACTGAAGACAAGATGCGGGGTAGGATCCTTGTTGTTCAGTTATTTCCAGTCATGTCTGACTCTTTGGGATCCCATTTGGGGTTTTCTTGGCAAAGATACTACAGTGATTTGCTATTTCCTTCTCCAGCTCATTTTACAGATGAGGAAACTGAGGCAAACAGGATTATGTGACTTACCTAGGGTCTGATGGCTAATAAGTGTCTGAGGCCAGATTTGAACTCAGAAGGATGAGTCTTCCTGACTTCTGGCCTGATACTCTATCCACTGCAGCACTGAGCTGCCTCAGGAAGGAGCCTATCACAGCACAATATGCTGGGACACTCCCTGCCTTCTGGATACTACATGGACTTTCTTAATGAGAATGCACAAGATATTTTGACTGATATCTCCTTATTGAATCATGTTGAGTAACAACCCACTAATGCTCCCAGACCCTCCTCAAACTGTTGCCTAGCTGTGTCTCTCCCATCTTGGAGACATTGACTTTTTTAAAAAAAATCTAAATAAGGGGCTTTACATTTATCTCTATTGAATTTCACTGTATGAGATTTGGCCTGCTGGAATTCTAACACATTTCAATCCTTCTATAAAGTCTAGTTTGGTAAGACTTTTGGGGACCCTGACTACCTTTAGCTCTTAGTCCTCTGTTGTTCTTTCTGGCTCTTGTGACCAATTTGTGTGGTGAACTGCTGTGATAAAGGAAAAATCTTTCAGGTGTTTTCCATGACCAGAAAAAAATTCCCATTGTCTCATGGCTGGGATCTTTAGTCACTAGATGATGAATATTTTTTAAAAGTTAATTTTCAATTTTTTCATCTGTTTCATGTGGAACTATGGCCAAAGAAGTTATTACTAGCGCCCATCCTTCCACTGACTAGGCTTACCAAACTTAGGTTGGTCCTTTCCTTGTTGATGTATACATAGTCCATTGCTGAGTATACACTTGAAATCTTTCCAGTTTGGTAGCACCTGCCAAAGTTTGTGCTCTGCTGGACCTCATAGGGCCCCAAGTCATCACCATACCATGTTGAACCATTGGAGTAGGGCTTTTATGGAGCTGGGAACTTGAAGAGCAGAAGGGATATGAGATGGATGCACCAGTACCCAGGAAAATTTTTCCTAGTAGCAGTTAGGTGGAGTAGGGGAAAGAGTGTTGGCCTTCAATTCAGATTTACCTAAGTTGGAATTTTTTTCTTTTCTTTTCTTTTCTTTTTTCTTTTCTTTTCTTTTCTTTTCTTTTCTTTTCTTTTCTTTTCTTTTCTTTTCTTTTGATTTTTCTTTATGCTTTTTGGAGGGGGGAAGGCAGGGGAATTGAGGTTAAGTGACTTGCCCAAGGTCACACGGCTAGTTTTGTGTTAAGCGTCTGAGGTTGGATTTGAACTCAGGTCCTCCTGACTCCAGGGCTGGTGCTCTATTCACTGCAAGACCTAAGCCACCCCTTAAGTTGGAATTTCACTTCAGCATTTACTAGCTATGAAATTCTAGTGGATCAAGTAATTTAGCTATCTTAGCCTCAGTTTCCTCATCTGTAAAATGGAGACAATAATAGCACCTGCCTCAAAGGGATGTTGTGAGAATCAGATAAAGAATATATATAAAACACTTTGTAAACCTGAAAATGATATTATTATCATCAAAACCACAGGAAGACTTCCAGTGCACGAGGCTGATTCTCTGTGTAGGATTTATGGAAAGATGTGGACAAGAGTTGCATAGGATGAGAAGATATGGGAAGGCTACATCCTTCCCCTTCTCTGTACCTACACAGCTACCACCCTTGGACTGCTGTAAGAACTTTATGTTTTTTCCCAACCTCATCTCTCCTTACTCCAATACTGCATTGCCAGATAGCTTTCAAAGCAATTTTTCTAAGTACAGATCTGAAATTGGCATCCTGAACACCCTCCATAATAATCCCCAGTGGATGCCCATTGCCTCAGGGATCAACATGCCTTCGCCTGGCATTTAAGGCCCTTCACAATGTGGCCCCTGCTTACCTTTCCATACTCTTTTACATATTAGTCCCCTCCACATACACCTCAATCCAGCCATATTGACTCACTGATATCACACATGATGCTCCATCCACCCAACTCTTAGGCCTTTGCACAGAGCTCTTTAAATGACTCTCTATATCTGGAAATCCTCCCCTTCTAAGCTCTGACTTTTAGAATCTCTGACTTCTCCAGAGACACAGCTTAGGCACAACTACCTCTGGGGGTCTTTTCTGATCCTCCCCAACTGTTAATTCCATCCTTTCTAAAGTTACCTTCCATCTACTCTATGTTTACTGTGTATGTTCTGATTTATAAATGTCTCCCCTATTAGAATCCAAGCTCCTTTCGGGACAGTAACTAACTTTTTTCTCTTGTGTATCCCCAACAACTAGTACAGTACCTGACATAGATACTGTGCTTAGGTTGGTTGACTGATTGATTATACATCGACTGTGTCTGATGCCTGAACTCAACTCCACTTCTCAGAATCCCCTGATTTCCTTCAAGATGCAGCTTTGTTGTTGAGTTGTTCCAGTCGTGTTTGACTCCTTTTTTTTTTTTTTGGCAAAGGGTAGAAGGGACCTTTGTTTTTTAGAAAAAGATTAAAATTTAAGAGTATGGACAGGGCTGGATATGGGTTTCTAAATGACAGAGCTGACCAAGGGATAGAACCACCCTCGAATCCAGGTTTTGGGTTGATTTGTTACAGATTTCAGCTTTTGTTCATACTTGTGACTGAGAAGAAGGCCGGCATCTGCTGTCACAATCTTGGCTTGTAGTTCAGTGGTTCGGCTCAGGGCTGGTAGACCAGGCTTCTTCAAGGCCAGGAGTTTCTCCTCTGGCCCTGAAAGGCTGGGTACTGAGGCATGGCACTGCATAATGAATAGTGAGCTGGGTTTCCACTTATGCCACAAGGGCTGGGTGTCACTCCTGACTCCAGCATAGGTTTTCTCTTCATCTGCTGCTATCCAAGCAATACCAATGAAAGTAGGGACAGGGGGCACATTGCTCAGATGCAGGTCAAAGATGTTGGGCAGTGTCACAAAGGTCATGGCTTCAAGACCTGCCTCGGGGGAAGAGAGAAGGAAGGGAAGAGAGGCCATGGCTTCAGCTTGGCTTATGTCTCCTTTCCCCATTCCTGCTGGCCAGAGGAGGACCTTATGAGCTTTGCAAGGTCCATAGGATAATCTTCCCATCTTCTCATTGTGTCCTAGTAAAATCCCCGTATCATTTGAGGACAAGGTCTGCGTTAGAAGCCAAGTATAGAAGAATGGAGATTTGCTACCATTAAGTGGAGCTCTTTGAGCACCTTATGAACAAGGGAAAAAGACTCCCAGAAGACAGATGTGTGAGTCATCTTTTTGTCACATGTGCTTTCTAGGTTTGAGTCTAACTTTTCCTCAGATACTAAATGCATTCATCTGAGAGTATGCCATAGCTTTTTTGTTTGTTTGTTTTGCTTTTTGGAGGGGGAAAGACAGGCCCATTGGGGTTAAGTGACTTGCTCAAGGTCACACGGCTAGTAAGTGTTGAGTGTTTGAGGCCAGATTTGAACTCAGGTCCTCCTGACTCCAGGGCTGGTGCTTTATTCATTGTACCACCTAGCTGCCCCATATGCCATAGATTTTGAAGAAGATGATGTATATCAACTGTTCTCATTGCATCACCTTAACAAATATCCTTTTCTTTCTAAAAGCTACTTAGAGCTGACTAATGAAATGATTTTCGGTGGATAATCTTGGTGGAGGGAAGTACATCAGTGGAGGCTCAAGCCAATGTCCTTGGAGAATCTCCCGACTCCTCAGGGTTATCCTCAAGTTCTGGAGACCTGACTCATCAGAGTATATAATAATTGATGTAAGGATCATCCAGGTTTATGTGGGTTGTTCCAATAAATATTTGTGGATTGACTCATTGGCTGATAATTGCTATAGTCACCAACTCCCGCTTAGTTCATCAGTAATTCCCAAAGTGACCTAGTTTTTGGAGTCTGCCCTCCAAGAGAAAGTCTTTGTTAAACCCTGGGCATAGCAGTGTGGCTGACACTCTTACTTAAATCATACCACACCAAAGAGGTAGAATAAAAATTGTCCCTAGCTCCGAAGATATCTAAATAAATCCCCTGACTTCTGAATGTGACTTTGTCATTCAAGGATTAATACCAAGGAACCTTGTCCAAGCATTAAAACAGTGAAAGTCACCATTTACTTTCCTAGAAAACCGTCTCATACTGATTACAGCTTGTAACTTGTCACTGTGGCTTGAATTTTAAGTGAGCACATTTGCAAAGTTGATATTTCCCTAATGGTTTCCTCCTACCACCACCCTGATCAGAAGGAAGCAAGGAAAGCAACCAAATACTTGTTCCTGGAAAGTCTACTCATGCCAATGTATATATTCAATATAATTTTCTTTTTAAAATCAATAGATAGGAGCAGTATGAAACACACAAGATTGCATGGAATAAAAATGCTAGATCTGCAGTCAGAAGGCTGAAATTCAAATCTTTGCTCTACTAATTATTGGGCATATGACTTTAGGAAAGTCACTTTGCCTTTGTAAGATAGGAATTAAAGTATCAAATTTACCCTGTTGCAGGTCAGCTAGGTGTCACAGTAGATAGAGTGCTAGACCTTGAGTGAGGAAGACCTGAGTTCAAATCCAGCTTCAGACACTTACTAGTTGTGTGACCCTGGGCAAGTCACTTAACTCTGCCTCAGTTTCCTCATCTGTAAAATGAACTGGAGAAGGACATGGGAAATCATTCCAGTATTTGTACCAAGAAAACTCCAGGTGAGATTATGAAGAGCCAGACATGACTGAAAACAACTAAACGATAAAATAACTCTGTAAAGATCAAATTGTATATGCAAATTATGTATGCACATATATATATATATACATATATATTTATATATAGGATCTTTATATACTTGAATTAGATAAATGTCAGTTATTATTATTCACAGGGTTATTATGAGGGAACTACTTTGTAAATCTTACAGAGAAATAATGCTGCTTTTAGAGCCGTAAAAGGGACCATCAGAAGTATTGAAATAGAAAGTGACACACAGAGAACTTGGTTTTACAGAACATTCAACATTGTTACTATTATTGTGAAAGCTAGTTGCTATTTATAATATATTTTAGAGCTGTCATTTGTTTAATCTCCAGGAAAATAAACATTACCCCCATTTTACAGATAACAAAACTGAGGCTGAGAAGTAAAGGGATTGTCCAAAATCATTAATCTAATAAACTACAGAAGTGAGGTATTTAATAGTCTTTTCAAGATGCTTCTTTTCCAGTGTACACACTCTTTTATAAGATTTTAAGACATTTACCCAGTGTCTTCCAAAATAGCTTATATTTTGGGTAAATTGCCTAGGTAAACTGAAAAGAACATGGGATAAAGGAGCCTGATGACGTAAAGGTGATGTATCACTGTGGACAAGTCACCTATGTATCTGGGCTTCAGTTTTCTCATATGTAAAACAAACCTCAGGGGATTGTTTTGACTGGACTTTGAAAATGAGGAAAAAAAATGTTAACCACAGACCCCATTTCAATAGCACTTTGAGGTTTCACAAAGGGCTTTGTGTCACAGGTAGTAAAGAGAATATTATAAAGAATGAGGCAAAAGTGAAGCTCTGTGGTGCTACTTTATAGAAGCAAAGAAAAGAAGGTAATGGTGGCTTAATTGCCTTGTGGCCAGGTGTCACCAGGGTTTTCCAAACCCAAGGAGTTCAGATTGTCCAGCTTTAGCTATCCCCTTGTGATCTGTCTTCCCCTCTGATTTCTGCTCCTGCTATTGCTAAAACCTACCAATACCTTTCTTTCTTTTTTCTTGCTTTTTGGAGGGCAATTGGGGTTAAGTGACTTGCCCAAAGTCACACAGCTAGTAAGTGTTAAATGTCTAAGGCCGATTTGAACTCAGGTTCTCCTGACTTCAGGGCCGGAGCTCTATTCACTGTGTCATCTAGCTGCCACCGAAACTTCCCAATTTCAATATGGTTTGTCAGCTTAAAGGTATGCAGCAATAGTATGGCATTCAGTCCAAGATGAAATTGACTTCTTTTCAAATGGAATATTAAAAAAAAAGAAGAAAGAAAAGAGGACCAGAACATCCTACCCCTATCTTGTTTTTCCCTGGTGTGGTATAGTGAGAAAAAAACTGGGCTTGGAGGCTAAAGGGCTCAATTTTGCCACTTACTAAATCTTGTCTAAATGACATAGTGGTGACATAGTACATAGAGTGTTAGACCTGGAATTAGGAAGACTCATCTCTGAGTTCAAATCCAGCCTCAGACACTTACTAGCTATGTGACCCTGAGAAAGTCACTGAACCCTGTTTGCCTCGGTTTCCTCATCTGTACAGTAAATGGGAAAAGGAAATGGCAAACCACTCCAGCATCTCTGCCAAGAAAACCCCAAATGGGATCACAAAGAATCTGACTTGACTGAGACGACTGAACAACAACAAAATCTTGTCTTAGGTAGTTCACTTACTATTTCTAAGTTTTGGTTTTATCATCTATAAAATGGGGATAATAATGTACTGCTCATTCACAGTTTCATTCGTGAGGAAATCACTTGATAAACTTTAAAGTGCCATGAAAATGTGAGTTACTACTATTGCCTCAAGGTTTGAAACAAATAGTGCCATCCAGAATTCTCCCATTGCTATCACTAAGCAAGGGAAAGAGAGGTAAGAAGGGAAGGGTGTCAGATTTTGAGTCAGAGGACCTGGATTTGAAATATTAACCTGCCAAGTGACCTCGGACAATTTACTTATCCACTCTGGACCTCAGGATCATCCTCTATAAGATTCAGAGGTTGTTTCAAATGATCTTTAAGATCTTATGATCCTACACTTGCTGCTTTGCCTTTTAATTAAGGTATAGGAAGAAATGACCAACTTAGGAATCATTTTCCATTTTGGTAGGGGACTTTGCACAAATCACATGAAAATAAAAATGGTCTAAACCTGAGTCTGAAAAACTGGTTCAATTTGTCACGCGGGAATACTCACATATTGAATTTACAAGCTACAAGCAAGAGGAAGCTTTTTTCTTTTTCCCCCTCTTTTTCTTTCTAACACTGATGGACTTTTTAGGGAAAAAAATGGCCTTCTGCCTTTTACCAGGTGTGACAATCTGGGTGTTTGTGACAGAGGGAAGATATTGAGGAGATTGAGCCTGCTTCAAATTTGCATACCTAAAGCACTTCTGAGTACACCTGTGTGCTGACCAGTGGGTGAAACCAGAATGGAGCTGGCGATGACAGCCATCTTCTCTGGCTACCAAAATCTGGGTGACATCAGATGGGAGGGGGAGCATTTAATTTCAGAACTATACCAAGAGGCTAGTCTCAAAGAAGGAAACACAAATTTAAATCCCTTTCATATATAAAAGAAAACAGATGTGATTTTCTTCACAAAAGAGCATTTCATTTAAAAAAAAAAAAGGAAAGGCAGAGTTAACATAACCATTATTCTCCATCTCAGGGAAAGCAAATCCTATTTGCCTGTCATTACAGAAGGTAGAGAAATCCTTTCATCCAGTCATTAGCTGTAAACATTCCGTCGCCTTCTGGGACCAGGCCTCTGTTTCCCATCCTACACTGAAGCCATTTTCTAATACTAATGTTTTATACACACATCTCAGATACAATGCGAACTCCCCCAACCCCAAAGGCAACGGGGCATTCGTTTATAGTAAATCACAAGTGTCACCCATGGCAACCTGCAGCATTGAAACATTTATTCAGTCTCGAATTCCTGGCACTTAGAATTATTTCTTTCATGCCTGATAGCCAAATTACAATATGGCAGGTTTCCCCGGAGCCACGGGATCATTAGTGCCAGCTCACAACATACTTTCAACTGATATGGCATTTCATGTACAGCTGCCAATCAAAAATGAGAAATGCAAATGAGGATTGGAGCATTGGTGTACAATTACCGTGCAGTGAGCCCCTTACAGATTCACTTAATGACTGGCAGTCATTTCGCTGAGTAGAAGAAGAGAAAAGAACATAGAGAAAAATTCCCCCAGGAAGCTGGTTGCGAGAGCCAGAAGTTTTTACATTTGATTTCCATATTTATTCTTTTTTTTCTCTGTGTGTTTCTAAACAGTAGGCCTAAAAATACTTAAGCAGGGCTTGTTATACAAATATAGAACCTTGTCAGCAAAGCCATGCTCCAAGGCCACGCTAAGGGATGGAAGGTGGGAAGTTCTCTTCATTAGGCCAGACTTATCTCACATACCCTTGGTTTGGCCTCTTGGGCTTAGGAGAAGGAGACTGAGCTCATTTAGTTAGAGCATGACCTCAAAAGAAGCAAAGATTAAAGGATCACTCCTCAGCATCTCCCAAAGCCAACCTTTGCTCCATGGCTGGGATATCATTTCAAAAGAATATGTCCACAGTCACTTCTGCAAATAAATGAGTCAATGAAATGGCATATAGTGGGAGCGTTTCCCCACTGTTGTGGTTGGGGTAGGGGGGATCTCAAAGAATTGGACCTCCTGTTAGTAGTAATAACTCACTGCTATACTTTAAAGTAAAAAAAAAACTTTCCCCACCATAGCCTTGTAAGGTCAAAAAAGCAAGTATTATAATCCTGATTCAACAGGAAATGAGTGCTGTATGGTGAGACTACATGACTTGTCCAGAGTCAAGGAACTGATGAGGGTCAGATGCAAACCAAGACCTCCTAATTCCCAGCATAGGGTTTCTCCCACTGTACCACAAAGCTTCTTTGACAGCACACTTTGTGCCAATAGTTTAATAGCTTTTATAAAGAGGTACAGCGCAGTAACTTGTCTAATCTGTACCAATTATGGAACTTTGTTGGTTAATGTTAAAAAAAAGAGTTTAACCTGACCTTTCTTCTTCGAGAGAACCCAAATAAGAGGATTCCTTAAGAGTTTCTCCTGACTAATGTCATAAGCTGGTTTTGAAAAAATGCATCATTAAATGAAACAGTATTAGTTGGGGGGTAGTTAGCTTTAACATATATATATATATATACACACACACACACACATATACACACACATACACAAATATGTATATGTACACACTATATGTATGTATGTATATATGTGTGTATATACATATACACACATATGTGTATGTATACACACATATTATATATATTATACATACACACATATATGTATATACACATATATTATATATATAGTGACATTAGATTGAGGTTTTATGATTTTACTAGAGGGGGGAATTTGGTTATTAATGATATTATTGAGAAATTATATTGATTTAGAGAGTCTTAGTTAAGCCTACCTATAATAAATAGAGCACCGGACTAGGAATGAGAAGACGTAGGTTTGAGGACTTTCTCAAAGTTGCCACTTTCTGACTAAGTGATCTTGACTAAAGCATGTGTACCTTTGAGCCTCAGTTTCCTTCTCTGCAAATGGAGATAACAGGGGAGGAGGTGCCACAGGTCTGGAGAAAGGGAAAAGTTCCCCCAAGTCTGCAAATTGTAGATCAGCAATCTTGACTTACGTTACTGGAGAAATTCTAAAACCGATTAGTAAAGAGATGGTTAGGGAACATCTGGAAAGGTGGTGAATAAAAGAACCAGTTTGTGCCAGACAAACCTTATTTCCTTTTCTTTTTGATAGGGTTAGTGAACTGGTAGATGGGGGAATGCAAGAGATGGTTTAACTAGATTTTATCAAGACGTTTGCTGAAGTATCTCATACTATTCTTATAGGAAAGATAGAGATAGATGAATGAGACAATAAAATGGATTTAGAATTGATTGAATGATTGAAATCAAAGAGTAGTTGTTAGAGTAGTAGTTCAGTGTTAACATGTAGATTTCCTGTGGAATGACCTTGCATTCTGTGTTTTTGACTTATGATTTTTAAGATTTTTGTCAATGACTTGGATAAAGGCATCAATGGTATGTTTATTTAATTTCTAGATGATACAAAGCTGGGAGGGATTGCTATTACACTGGATGATAGTATCCAAAGTGATTTTGACAGGTGAGTATTGGGTTTAATCTAATGAAATGAGATCCAGTAGTAAATTCTTACATTTGGGCTCAAAAAATCAACTTTTCAAGTTTTGGTTGGGGGAATTCAGTGGATTACAGACTCAGCATGAGTTATCCCCTCCCCACCACCAAAAAAAAAACCCTAAAAAAAACCTGACCCAAACTCCAAACTATGCAAAGTTGGCTGCCTTAAGGGATGCATAGTATCTGGGAATATGGAAGTGATACTTCTTCTGAACCCTAGCCCTGGTCAGACTTTATATGGGTTATTGTGCACCACAGAGCAAGGGTATTGATAGGGTGGAAAACATCCAGGGGAGGGCAACCGGGGTGGTAAAGATGCTTGACTCCATACCATAGAAAAATGCGTTGAAAGAACTGGAGAGGTTTAGCCAGGGGGTATCCTTACAGCTGTGTTCAGTATTTGAAAGGTTGTCAGGTGAAAGAGAGATTAGACTTGTTCCTTTGTTTTGTTGTTGTTCAGTCGTATTAGACTCTTTGTGACCCCATGGACCATTGCACCCCAGGCTTTTCTATCCTTCCATTATCTTTCAAAGTCTATCCAAGTTCATGTCTGTTGTCTCTATGACACTCTCTATCCATCTCATCCTCTGCCATCCCCTTCTCCTTTTGTCTTCCATCTTTTTTTTTCTTTTTGGAGGGGGGAGGGCAGGGCAATTGGGCTTAAGTGACTTGTCCAAGGTAACATGGCTAGTAAGTGTTATGTGTCTGAGGCCACATTTGAACTCAGGTCCTCCTGACTCTATGGCCAGTGCTCTATTCACTGCACCGCCTAGCCTCCCCTTTTGTCCTCCATCTTTCCCGACATCAGGATCTTTTCCAATGAATCTCATTTTCTCATTATGTGGTCAAAGTATTTAAGCTTCAGCTTCAGTACTTGACATTCCAGTAAAGAGCCTGAATTAATTTCTTTAAGTCCTGAATATTTTGATCTCCTTGCTGTCCAACGGACTCTTAGAAGTCTTCTCTAGCACCACAGTTTGATTCTGTGATGCTCATCTTTCCTCACAGTCATACTTTGCTACTGATAAAACCATAGCTTTGACATTACAAACCTCTGTTGGCAAGGTGATGTTCCACTTGACCCCAAAGGGTGGAACCAGGAACAATATATAGAAGTTGGAAAGAGATATATTTAGTCTTGGCCTCTGGAAAAGCTTCCTAAAAATGAAATTGGTTGCTATGGGATGGAATGGGTTTGTCTTTCTCTGGATGCCTTCCTGTAAAGGCTGAATGACCATTCGTCAGAGGGGATGATGTGTTAGACAAGATGGCCATCACTGGGTTCCCTTCCAGCTTTCCAGCACTGTTTTTCTCTACATCTGTGCATTTACCTTACAGGGCAGTAGTGAGGATCAAGTGAGAGAATGGATGTGAAAACATTATATAAACCATAAAGGGAAGGTGATGTTAATATTATTATAATTTAGAGCTTCTACTGCGGCAAGCTTCACATACCATCTGTTTGGGAGGGAGGAGGGGCCATTAGAGAGCTGGTATCTATAATGCTAGGCCCTGACACCTGGACACAAGCTCATTGTCCTTTGATGAGATGTGGCAGGTGTCAGTGGTCAAAAATGCAGTTGCCACAAAAGTGATAAGACTTCTTTCTGAAACTCAGATAATTTTATCTCCTTTCCCTTCTTGCATAGCTTTCCATCTTGCCATAGCCCACATTCTGTTTGTTGGACATTGAAATAATTCACATTTGTAAAAATAAAGAACTGACAGATGAAGAGACATGTACAGTGATATCAGTAAGACTGGGATCATGGGACATTTCCTTTTGAACCCAGCCTGGGGTGTTTGTGCAATAGTCTCATCTTCAGCTTATTTGTTTGAATCCGTTTGCCGAAAGACTATTTATGTCACCAGGCTTTGCTGGGCTTTATTAAGTAACAAAAACCGGAACAGATGCTTCCATGCTTTAGTCTGGACTTACCTCCCTGAAATCTAAGCAAGATGTGGTACCTCCGATGTGAATGAAACACCTTTGTTCTTTTTTTTTTCATCCCCCCACTGTTTGCACAGAAGCAGGAGGTGATTCATAGTCTTCATCTCTCTGTTTCCTGATCAGTTCCAGTCTGTTTTCAAGAGGGAATTCCTGATTCTTATAGCAGCTCAGGGGAATATGGCCTATTCTCATACTTTCACTTCTCTAAGGTCACTCATGCTGTCTCCTGGGGCATTCCCAAGGGCAGTGTTCTTACTAATTCCAAATTTGAGAATAGTGAAAAGGCAAAATGCACACTCCCGGTTTAGATTGTACAAAAGAAATGGCACCCTTGGAACTGTTCTGGGAAAACATTAGGGTACCAAATTGTCACCTGGTTTTTCTAGGTTGTCCGAACATCTTGGTTACCTCTGGTAGTTATGTTATGGACACAGTGTTTATTTAATGAAGCTTTTAAAATCTGAACAACCAGAGCACTGAAATTAAAAAAATTTTTTTTGTTTGGGTAGGAGTGGTTTATGACAAAGAAAAACATTCATTCAATCAGCCAATACTGATTGAATCGACTATCCTTAAAGACCTGTGCTAAATAATATGAGGAGAGGAGTAAGATATTGTCAGTCCTTGGGGTAGCTAGGTGGTGCAGTGGATAGAGTGCTGGGCCTAGAATCAGGAAGATTCAAATGTAGTATCAGATACCTAATAGCGGTGTGACCCTGGGCAAGTCACTTAACCCTGTTTATCTCAGTTTCCTCATCTGTAAAATGAGCTGGAATAGGAAATGCCAAACCACTGCAGTATCTTTGCCAAGAAAACCCTGAATGGGATCATGAAGAGCAGAATACAACTAAACAGCAGCAAAATATATAGCTCTGGCCCTCAAAGAGCTTTATTTTTTGGACAACTGGAGCTAACAGACATGAAACAAAGAATAATTCTTTATTAGATTATGACACTATAAAATTGTGGAGAAAGGAGGGTTCAGAGAGACTAAGTCAGAGAAAGTCTCCTGCAAGACAGGGAACTCAAGATGGACCATGAATTATTGATAGGATTTGGATATGTGGGAGGGAATTCCAAGTGAGAGGTGATGGGCAGAGGGTAGGGAAATGAGCAAAGGTTCTGAGGAGGCAATGAGGAGATTAATTCAAGTGTGGACAGTAGTTCTAAGGCCTCTTAAGCAGAGAAGACATTTTCAAGTTTTCTTGTATTTCCCCTGCTGCACATTGTGGACCATCCATATTTCATTGACTGACTCATAAAGTCAGATCTATAACAACTCTAGGATCACAGCTATTTGAAAATTCTCTGGGAAAGTGCAAACCTTCAAATTAAACTCACCTGGATGCAGCCTGTGATTTAGAAGCAAAACTGAACAAAAATTTTTAATAGAGGCTGTATATAGCTGCAACTCACTTGACAATCCATTACATTGGATTGTCAACCTTCAGGCGCTAGTTTGTAAAAGCAGATCCTTTCATCAATAATTTGATATAGCCTGGAGCATCACAAAATATATAGCATGTGAGGATTTACAAGGTACTTTTACAAATATTAACTTATTCTATCCTCACAACAACCTTGAGTAGCAGGTGATATTATTATAGTAATTTTAGAAATGAGGAAACTGAGGCAATCAGGGTTAAGTGACTTGCCCAGGGTCACACAGCTAGTAGGTGACTGAAGCTGGATTTGAATTCATGAAGTTGAGCCTTCTTGACTCCAGGCATAGTGCTCTGTCTACTTCACCACCTAGCTGGCCCCACAACACAAATAAAAAAACAAAACACTCCGTTCTATTCTTTAAAACAACTCTATGAGAAATTAATTTCAATTCAATTAATATTAAGCACTTATGTAAAGGTAGTATGATGGAAGGACAATTGGGCATGAAAGGACAAAAATGAAGTAGTCCTGCTGTGTTTCCCAATTACCCAGCTAATTTGATAGCAGAATGAGTTCCCCAAATGGAGCCCTCCTCCATTTCTTCTGTGTTATCTATATCATATTCCTATATAGATCACATGAAATAAAGAACCATTTGTCACTTTAAATGATTTAGTCGGGAGGTCTGGAAAGCATGCTATCAAATAACTTAAATTGGAATTGGAGTCTGCCATCTACCAGCTTTGTAACTGTGTATTTCATTTGTAAGCATTTTGCACATATTTGTATATGTACATACTGTCTTCTCCACAGAATGAATGTAAGCTTCTAGACGGCAGGCACTGTTACATTTTTTTCCTTTTTTTCCCCCATGGTTACTGGCAAATAATAAACATTTAATCAATGCTTGTTGGTCAGTTTTCCTCTCCAAGTCTCAGTTTCTTTGCTTGCAAAATAAGTAACAGTATCTTTCCTGCCTACTTCATAATGGAGTGCAGTAGTACAACCCACTGGTACCTTTACCACCTTAGACAAGGCAGAGGCTCACTTAAAGTCTGGAGGTAGGTGTGTCATCATCTCTTCCCTTCTCTTGATTTTTACATTTGTGGTGGGAGAAAACCAAAAGAAATATGATAGTTCCTTTAAGATTGCCTCCTATTCTGCTAGCTCCTTGACCTCTCTGGCCAAAGCCACCAAAAACAATTTGTAAAGGACTAACAGCCAAAGTTCATGACATTATCAGTATGCAAAAGGTAGTAGATGGCCCTTATGGCAACTTGTGGTGTGGTGGATGTGGTACTGCCTCATATGCCATCCCTGCTTCCGCTGGTCAAACTAAGACCATGGGCAAGATTAGCTCTGAGTTGAATGGGAAGCTCACAGACTTGGCCTTTCATGTTTTTACTCCCAACATATCTGCTAAGAATCTGTCCTATGGTCTGGGGAAAGCTTCCAAATATAATGATATCAAGAAAGTAGTGAAGCGAGCATCAGAAGGACCTTAAATGGCATTTTGAACTACACAGAGTACCAGGTCGTATTCTGTGACCTCAAAACAATGCCCCTTTTTTTACATCTGATGCTGGCATTGATGTTACTCAATTGACATTGAATTTGACAATTGTCAAATTCGTCTTTTGGTATAACAACGAGTTTGGTTATAATAATCATGTAGTCGACCTCATGGTAGACATGGTCTCTAAGGAAGAAAAGAGAAAGCCATGGATCTTCTTTGTTGCTGGGTTGTTTTTTAGTTTTGTCTGAATCTTCATTACCCCATTTGGGGTTTTCTTAGCAATGATACTGAGTGGTTTTCCATTTTCTTCCCCAGCACATTTTATAGATGAGAAAACTGAGGTACACAGGGTATGTGACTTGCCCGGAGTCACACAGCTAGTAAGTAGAGTCTTTCTGGTGGAAAGCCTACATCCCAAAAGTATTTCACCTTATTGGGGATATCATATCTCCCAGGTAGCCCTTGCCCCAAGATACCCCTGTAGTAAGGAGGAAGCATAGGTCCCTAGGTTCCATTCTATTAATGAAGTCATTGTATTCAATGAAAAAAAATGAGTACAAAACTGTATAATCTTTAAAACTTATTTGTTTTTATCTATCTATTCATTCAGTCATTCATTATTGATCCATTTAACCCTAAATTTTGTTTCCCTTTGGTAAATCCCTAGTTTAACCCATTCTGGTTACACATCTGGTAGCAAACTCATGAAACATGGGGCAGGGGGGTGTTGTGTTCTGTGCCATTTAAAAGAGTATCTACACTCGTGAAATCACATGTGAAAATTATTGAAATATCAAAGTAAAGCAATCATAGTCACATTTTAGAATAATTTACCACATTGTTGGGTCAAGCTGGGAAATAAGGCCCTGTCTTTGTCCCCCCCCCTCAAATTCTCCAGATCAGTTGCAGTTTTTAGCAGCTACCCTTCTTTAAGAGGGTGACTCTGGTTGTAAAATAAACAGAATCAGCATGTTCTTAAGCAAATGATCTTTTCCCCTGAGTGGATAGACAGAGGTTATTTCAAGGCTATGTTTTATGTCTTGGTAACACCTTTTTTTCAAAACAAGTTTATTGCAGACTAAAGCTTTCTGCAGAGAAGTCTTTTGTTCTCCCACCTCTATAGATTTGTGGCACTTCAGCAATTTTTCCTGCTTTGGCTCAGGATATTATTCACAGGGGAATGATTATATAATAGTGAGGCCATGGCATATGGACTGGCCACCTCTGTACCCAGTGGACCCAGTGGTAATGACAATGAAGGAGATGAAGTCAGGAAGAAGAGTTGGATCTAACCAAATTACCTCAGATTTTTACGCTGCACACAATATGATTTTAGAGGTACTCGGAGATCTATTTTCAAGATAGCTCAAAGAGAGAAAGGGTTTCATAAGCATCAGGTATCATCTTTAAGTAAACATATACCTCCTTACTAAAAACATCTTCTCACTCCTCTAATCCAAAGAAATGGAAGCTCATGGACAGTTGCTTTTATTTTTTTTAAAGTGGTTACTAAAATTCAGGAATGGCCAGCTGTTTTACTTGCTTTCTCATGCCCAGAAAAATCTTTATGAAAATGATCTATGGATGCACTGCAGGCCTCCTTGATGAAAATAAGAGAAGAGAACAGACTTTCACAGGCAATTTTCTATAGTAGAGAGCATCTTCATGATCACACAATTAAATGAAAAGTGTAATGAATAAATGCTCCTGTTTAGCTTACTGATAAACATTTTTTCCAATGATACAAAATGCAACTTTGAAAGATCTCAAACAAGATCTTTCATGCATACATCAAAGTCACACAAAATTCCATGAAAGATGACACTATAGAGATACCTTTGTTCAATGATCAGCTGAGAATGCACAATAAAATGAGATGTCAGACATAAATGTGTACATAAGTATACATAAGTGTTATGGCAAATGTCTAAGATTGAAATGAAGAGATGGTTTTCTATTTTTGGTCATGTTCTCCAAATACTCTTATTCACAGATGATGTCGTACTGACTGAATGAAGCCCCAGAACACTATAAAATCACCGCAGAGAAAGCAATGCAATAGGAAAGATGTTTAACCATCCACATGAAACAAAATGAATGAAAAACACTTATTGTTCAGAATATGGGATAGAGGGCAGGCAATGCAGGCGGATGATGATGGTCTGGTCATAATAATAGATAGTGGTTGTGTCCTATCTGACAAATAGTCCAGTCATCCTAAGAAGGAAGCAAGATATAGTAGAAAGAATAGTTTTGGAATTTGAGGAATGAAATTCATATCTTGACACTGCTATTTAACTACCTGTGAGAACTTGGGAAAGTACTTTAATCTCTCTGGGCTTGAACTTCTTTTTCTGTGGGCTATTGGACTAAATGAAATCTAAAGTTCTTTCTAGCTCTAAGTCTGCTATACTGTAGTCTTGTTACTGTTCATGGCCATTTCTTTAAAGTAGTACTTCTTTTAAACACTCCATTTCTTTAATACCAATATTTTAAAGTTTAAAAAATATTTTAAAAATTATGAACTAGAAAACATCAACAAATATGAATACTTCCATAATGAAAGAAAAGAAAAAGAGGATTGTATTAGAAATTATGTACCTCTATTACATACCACTTGTTTTTTTAAAGTATAGATTAAATTTAAGTTGGCAGTATTATCTTTGCCCTGCTTATCTTTGTCCCCATTTGCTCCTGCTCTTATCTGTGCATTTTAAAAATGTTTCATTTATACTCTTTTTTTCTTCTCTTTTTTGGCATTACTACTACTCTCTCGTTCCTTCCTACACTGTATTTGCAAAAAGAATATATAACCCATCAAAACTATTTCACACATTGGTCACATCTGAAAATGTATCTCATCCTGTAACTTTAGGTGGACTTTAATCCACCAACTCTGCCAAGAAATGGAAATCATAATTCATCATCAGCATTTTGGAACCTTTAGTTAGTTATTGCATTAATCAGAGTTTTTAATGTTTGTCAACAATGTTTTCCTTTATAGTACTCTGGTTAGTATATAAATTGTTCTTTTGATTCTTCTCAGTTCTCTCTGCATCAGTTCATACAAGTCTTTTCAAGTTTCTTTGAAATGATCTTTTTCATCATTTCTTACTGAGCAATAAAAATTCAATTAGTCATATGCCATCATTTGTTAAATCATTTCTCCAGCTGATGGACACCCTCTTAGGTTCCAGTTCTTTTTGTAATGAAAAGGGCTGCTATAAATATTTTTTGCAAATAAACATTCTTTCACTCTGAGTTTAATGCCATTATTTTCTTGGTGATGCTAAATTACTATGAATCATGAAAAACCTTAATCTCATAAGAATAGAAATTATCAATAACCCAAGGAGCAATGGGAAGACATATGGTGAGCTTAATCAGACTCTAGAATGCTACTAATGATAGCCTGCAAAAGAAAAGTGGTGTAAAAGGCATTGTTAAGAATATGTATGACTGGATGTGAGATGGCCAGTCATAATGAGATATAACACATGGACAACCTAAATGGCATATTGGTACTCCCTAGTAATTAAAAGAATCACAAAGGGAGAATCAGATGGAAAAGACTTTTTAAAAAAATGATTAGTGGTAAAACATGGACAATAATTCATACTTGTGACATGAATGAATTGTGGAATCACAAGTTGAAAGGGATCTCAGAGATCATCTAACTCAACTCTTATTTAAATCATGAATCCTGTTTGCAAAATCCCCAACAAATGACTTCTTGAAAATCTCCAGTGGTGGTGGTGGTGGGGTGGAGTCAAAATGGCTGCATAGAAGCAGGAGAACGCTGTGAGCTCCCCCCATAACCACCCAAAATACCTATAAAATATGACTCAAAACAAATTTTAGAGCAACATCACAGAAAAACAAAGCTCTCGCTGAAGGTAGCTCAGCAGGTAAATGGGAAGGGCTCATTGCAGTGCTCTGGGAGAAGAGCAAAGCCTACTGTGAACTGGCAATTTTAGCCCCAGGGTGGCCAGGAAAAGCCACATCTGGAGCTTTCAGGAGAATGGATCACCAGCAGCTGTGGTGGTTCCAGAATTATCAACCCATAAGAGCCAAGGACAAAGGGAAAGGTCAGTGGAACTCAGCTAAACTTGGGGGAGAGGATCTGGCCATCTATCTCCAGAGCTGAAAGTGATCTGAAGCGGTGGCTCTGCAGCTGCCTCCATGTGGTCGCGTCAGAGCTCCAGGCCTACAGAGTTTTCAGGGGGACCAAGTGATCATCCAGAGACTAAGTGCTTTTGCCTTGATGTGCCTGCATTGGGATCGTGGTCTTGGGTGGTGGTCCTGGGGTGTGTGACCAGTGAGCCAAAGCTGGTGGGGGCTGCAGAGACAGTGGCTCCCCAACAGCTCTGGCAGCTGCAAAAACCCCAGTGATTTGGGACAAAGCTCTTCCCTCTGAAAGCAGAGTTCTAAGGAGCCCAAAGTTCAAGTAATTGACTGGCAACATGAGCAGGCAAAGAAAGCAAAATAAACACAGCAATCCAACTTTAGATTCCTTTTTGGGGACAAAAAGGATCAAAGCATGAAATGGAAGGAAGACAATGCAGTCAGAACTCCTGCACCAAAAGCCTCCAAGAAAAATGTAAACTGATTACAGGCCATAGAGGAATTTAAGAAGGATTTTGAAAACCAAGTAAGAGAAGTGGAGGAAAAATTGGGAAGAGAAATGAGAATCATGCAAGAAAATCATGAAAAGAGAGTCAACAACCTGACTGAAGAAAATAACACCTTAAAAAATAGATTAACTCAAATGGCAAAAGAGGCCCAAAAAGCCAATGGAGGGGAAGAATGCCTTAAAAAGTTGAACGTGCCAGATAGAAAAAGAATCTCAAAAGCTCACTGAAGAGAATAATTCCTTCATAATTAGAGTGGAGCAAATGGAAGCAGATGAATTTATGAGAAGTCAAGATACTATTAAACAGATCCAAACAAATGAAAAATAGAAGGTGATGTGAAATATCTCCTTGAAAAAAACACTGACCTGGAAAATAGATCCAGGAGAGTCAATTTAAAAATTATTGGACTACCTGAAAGCCATGATCAAAAAAGAACCTAGAAATCATCCTTCAAGAAATTCTCAAGGAAAATTGCCCTGATATTTACAACCAGAGGGCAAAATAGAACTTGAAAGAATTCACCAATCACCTCTTGAGAAAGATCCCCAAAAGAAAACTCTTAGGAATGTTATAACCAAGTTAGGGAGTTCCCAGATCAAGGAGCAAATATTACAAACTGCCAAGAAGAAGAAATTTAAATTAAAACAAAGAATCACCTACCCAGAAAAATTGAGTATAATGTTCCAGGGGAAAATATGGACATTCCATGAGGTGGAAGACTTTCAAGCATTCTAGATGAAAAACTAGAACTGAATAGAAAATTTGACATTCAGATACAAGAAGCATGAGAAGGTAAACATGGAAAAAAATTCCTAAGAAACTTATCAAAGTTGAACTATTTACATGCCAACATGAAAAAACAATAATTATAACTTATGAAACTTTTCTCAGTATGAGGATAGTTGAAGGGAATATAAATGTATATACATATATATATATATACATACACATATGTTTATATACGAGAGTATATATGAGTATGAATACATATCTGAGTATGTGTATATATGTGTACATAGAGGGCACAGGACCAATTGTATAGGAAGGGACAATACTTTAAAAGGTGAAATTGAGAGGTGGGAGAGGAATATAATGAGAAGAGACAGGGAGAGACAGAATGGACTTAATCATCTCATATAGAAGAGGCAAGGGATAACTGTGACAATGGAGGGGAAGAACAGGAAGGCAAAAGGGAAAAGGTCAACCTTACTCTCATTGAATTTGGTTTAGGGAAGGAATGACATATACTGTAAATTGGGTATCTTGCCCTACAGAAGAGTAGGGGGAAGGGGACAACAAGGGAGAATAATTGAGGGGAGGGCAGTTTGGGGGGAGGGTTGTTAGAAGCACACACTTCTGTAAAGGGATAGGGACAGAGAATAGAACAAGTGGAGGGCGGAATAGGGAGGAGGAAAATATAGTCAGTCTTTCACAATACGTCCATTATGGAGATGTTCTGCATAACTACACATATATAGTATTGAATTGCTTGTCTTTCCAGTGGGGTGGGTGATGAGGGAGGAACAGAAAGAATCTAGATTTAAAGTTCTAAAATAAAATGTTTAAAAAAAATAGGTGTGTGTGTGTGTGTGTGTGTGTGTGTGTGTGTGTGTGTGTGTGTATTATTGCTATTTACATGCAACTGGGAAACAAGATATACAGGCACTGGGGTAGGGAGATCCATCTTGCCCTACCTGAAAGTCAGAGGGGTGATGGGGGAGGATATAGGAGAGAGCAGATTGAGGGAAAGGGTATATGGTTGGATTGCTGTTTCGGGGTTGTGGGTAGGGGAAAGCTGGGGAGAAAATTTGTAAGAATTTTCCACAAAATCTTGTGGAAATGAACGATGTAAACTAAAAATAAAGAAAAGTTAAAGAAAACCTCCAGTGGTGGTGATCTATATTGCCTGTGGAGGCGGCTCATTGCATTTTGGGGAAGCCCCTCTTTTTTAGGATGCTTTCCTGAGTTTGGACTAAAATTTGCTTTCCTGTAACTTCTCTTCATTGGCCATAGTTCTTTGTTCCAGGGTTGAGCAAAGCAAGTCTAACCCCTTTGTATATGATAACCTTTCAAATCCTTGAAGCGTATTATACTGTCTTTCAGTTTTCTCTTCTTCAGGCTAATGTAGGCATTGGGGAGGTTGTAATTTACATTGGTAGAGAGAGAGTACACACACTGTTGTAATCACGGATTCACCAAAGCATCAAAGGTACATGGGACAGCAGGATTGGGGGAACCAAAACAAAACAACAGAAAGATCACAAAGACTTCGAAAGAAGAAAGTTTTCATCACAGAGACCTTTGATAACGATCAATGATCAAGCACTTAGGAAGAAAGCCATTTTTATCATAGAACACCTGTGTGTTCTTATTTTTTTTCTCCTCATGGTATCAAAGGCATTTCTTAGAAAAATTAGCATTTGATTTACTTACAGTTTGTCCTAAATTTTTATTTTAATTAAGCATCCTGATTTACATACAGTTAGGGTTATTTTAGCAACATCATCCCAAGGGTCTGCCCACTTCTAATTGATATATTTTACACAGAGTATTGCTTTGGGAATTCAAGCAGGATGCAGCATAATAAGGGACTATCTGGGCAACTAGGTGGCACAGTGAATAGAGCACTGGCCCTGAAGCCAGTAGGATCTGAGTTCAAATCCAGATGCAGATACTTGACACTCACCTGTGTGACCCCGGGCAAGTTACTTAACTCCAATTGTCTTGCCTTCCCTCAGCAAAAAAAAAAAAAAAAAGAAAAAAGGGACCTAAATGTTATTTCTGAGTTCATGTCAGAAGTCAAACCACTTCATATAAAATTGAATAACCTGAATGTCAAATTGACTGTACATCTAAGATCAGAGAAAAGGAGTATTTTGTAAAATTTAATGTGTGAATTAGGGAGGCAATATCCAACAGAGTAATTAGAAATAAAAACGTATCTGTGGTAGATTGACTAATACGAATGCCAATAAATAGTTCTGGAGTCATAAGGTGTGAGATGGGATCTGAGCCCCGGAACTGACTCATCATGTGGTCCTGGGTATATGAGGCAGGTTTGAGATTTCAAGTGGGAGCACCCAAATGAGAGGCCGGCAAGCCAATAGAGTAGCTCATATTTATAGAATATAGCTCAATAGTCTTGTCAACTATCACATGTGCCATAAGGTAATTATTAGGTTTACTGGATAACATAAATCTGCAAGGAGATGCTAATAAATAATAATAAGGGCTAACATTTATATGATGATTTTAAAATATTCTCTCATTTATTCCTCATAATAACCCTGGGATATCGGTGCTGTTATTCCTGTTTTATAGATGAGGAAGCAGGCAGGCAGAGGTCAAGTGACTTGCTCAGGGTCACATAGCTAGGATGTGTTTAAGGCTGAATTTGAATTCAGGTCTTCCTGACTCTAGATCTAGAGCTCCATCCATTGAACCATATAACTGCCCACGTGAGGGACAAATGAAACAAGTGATAGAAGGAGATTTGTGAATCCTTTGGTCCACTTTCTTGGTACACGGTCTATTCCTATCTTTTTTTGAGCAATGAGGCTGCATACATCAATACTCCTGGAAGGTCAGCCCTATCTAGAAAATATTGATTTCAATACTAGATAGCCCACAGAGTTTAGAGGTCACGTAGTTTTACTTGGGTGTAGACAAAAGGAGGTGGTGCCTTTTACAAAGGCACCAGTCTAGGATAAACAAATAAGACTAAACATAGGAGCTGACAGAAGTGCTTTGGGATCAAGAACTGCTCTCAAGGTACTCGTTAGTTACTTAGTTGAACCTGTCTGCATCACAGGACAAGTTATTTCAATCAGATAATCAATCAATAAATATTAATTAAACACCTACTATATATCAGTCACTATGCTAAACAGTGGGGATGAGAAAAGGAATTCACTGACAGTCTCTGCCTTCAAGGATCTTGCAATCTAATGGAGGAGACAGCATACCAACAAATACAAAACAAGATAAATACAGGAGAAACAGGAAATAATTAACAGAGGGAAGGCACTGGAATTAAGAGGAATTGGGAAAGGCTTCCTACAAAAGATAGCATTTTAGTTGGGACTTAAAGGTCCCAATTTAGCCTCTTTGTGCCTCAATATCTTCATCTGTAAAGGAAGCATAATACTTGCTTTAATTCACAAGATTGTGGAGCTACATTCTATAGATATGAGCTACTCTGTTGGATTGCTGACCTCTAATGTGGGTAGTCTCACTAAAGATGCAGAACATGACTAATCCAAATGTTTTTATCCTAGCAGCTGCTGTCCAAGTCCTCCTGTAAATCCTCCATTGGGAACCTGTTCAATGTGCTGGAGGCTGTTCTCTAGTTGGCATGACACTGTGTGGATACCAATGAGGCATATGGATTGTCCACTGGCTATCTCTCATTCTCACCACAAGTCACCTACTATTATCATCAGCAAATTATTGTACTATATACAAAGACCATGTATCAAGAAAGTGGACCAAAGAATTCACAAATGTCCTTCTATCACTTGTTTCATTTGTCTCTCATGTAGGCAGCTAGGTGGTTCAATGGATGGAGTTCTAAATCTAGAGGCAGGAAGGACCTTTTTTACAAGGAGAAACATGGGATTATTTAAAAGCACTAGGTATTTTTCCAGAGGGAATTGGACCCATACTCCTTCTCCTCTTCAGTGATAGACCCAGTCCATTATCCAAGAGCAGTATCTGACCAAGATATTTAAATGGATTAACCAACCCTATGGGTGGTTGAGGAAATAGATGGACAATAAATATTTTTTGTCTTCTTGGTTTTTTCCTATGTGGCTAGTTAGCTTGAATTTTTGAAAGACTGTGGGTCTAATTTAGAAAGTTTTGTAATATTCTGAGGCTTGATGCAATAAACACACCTGAAGTATATTATCATCTATATTTCTATTATTTGGATTCTGCAGCAGAGATACTGTATGAGAGTGATAAGCACCTCTATTGAGCCTATGTCTTTTTATTTTGTACCTGGCTTGATATTTATAAGAGAAGTATGACTGTTGCTCCATTATTTTGGGGGAATCTTGTATACTTTTGACACTTGCGTATGAAATTATTTTTTGGGAAAGAGGCTTTAAGGTGATGTTTCAATCTGCTAAATTAAGTGCTTTTGTATAGTTAAGAAATAATAACAGTGGTTTATTATATTTTCTATACTTTTCAGTCAATTGTGTGACTATAAAGATGTAAATTGGCTTTAGACTATTGCTTGCAAAGGCTGCCTATTTTCTTCTCATACTTTCATTAAGGACTAATGTATGGGAAGATTATTCTCATGAAATGCCTATAGAGATGGGAATATAATCATATGGGTCAATAGTTATTAATATTTTCAAAATCATCTTTTTGATAAAAATAAGATCTATGATTTCCCCTCTAGCCTCTGGTGTCCTCCCCTTGAGAACTGAATCCTTCAAGGCTTTAGAATTGTGTTAGATACAGCATAGATCTCCTTTTTTTACTTGGTCCAGTTGTTCTTCCCTGTCATAGTACCATTTTCACTTCCTCATGTTAGTATCTTAGGGAGTGTGATGCTAGAATTCAAGAGTGGTAGCTCCAGGGTATTCAGAATGAAAGAATTTAATATACAAGTATTTACAGATCTTTTCCATTTTTTGTTTGTTGTTTCTCTTTCCATTTTTATTCTTAAATGTCCCCAGTATAACTTCACTTAGTCAAACCTCTTGAGCCATTATTCTTATTTTCCAAATTAATTTTACTCAAAAAATGATTGGGTATGAAAGCTATGCAGTTCCTCACACTCATTTTGAAACATGGAGGTCTTGGGAAGGACCTTAAACCTGTCTCTGTAATAATAATAGCCTACATTTATATACTTTTCATATATATTATCTCATTAAATCCTTACAACAATCTTGTGAAATAGGGAAAATCATAGACTCTCAGAGTTGGAGCAGACCTATGAGGCCATCTAATCCAACCCCCTGTTCAATACATGACTATCCTCTCCAACATTTCTGACAAGTAGTTGTTCACTTGTCTAATAAGATAATATGTGTAAAGTACTTTATAACTGCTAAGGTCTACATTTATAATGTAAAGGATCATTAAAACAGTATTTTATTATTATACAGCTTTCACCAAGTTACTTGTCTTTACTACATATCTTATTCTTTGCCTATAAAACAGGGAGAGAGAGATGTTGTGATAATCAAAGGGAAGGATATAGAGATATTTCTGAGGAAGTTACCAGTGTAGTTCCCTCTCTTTGTCTGGAATAGACCATTTATTCACTCAGTGGGGTTGTTTTAGGCACCACTCAGCTTGTCCCTTGAATTCTGGGACTTTTTCTCTTCCATTGAGGCTATTTTATCTCTGTGCTTTACTCCACATATATGAACTGAGGATCAAGGTAATTTTCCCTTGGATTTTATCAAACAATTAATTGAGAAGCATTTATGAAGCTCAGACCACCAGTCACATACCACTAAGTTCAGAGGATATAACAAAAGCCCCTTGGCTAGGTGGCACAGTGAATAGAGCACTGGCCCTAGTTCAATTCCGACCTCAGTCACTTAATACTTAGTAGCCATGTGACCCTGGGCAAGTCACTTAACTCCAATTGCCCTGCCTTCCCCCTCCAAAAATCCAAAAAAAAAAAAAAAAAAAAAGAACAAAAGCCCCTAATAGTCCCTGCTATCAGGGAGCTCACATTCCGTTGGGGAAGATAAAAATGTAAATAATAAGGTGCTTACAAGACAGATACAGACCAGATGGTAGGTAGTCTCAGAGGGAAAGGCACTAGCCATTATGGGACTAGCAAAGTTGAATAAAAGATAAGATTTTAGCTGTGTCTCTAAGGACTCAGAGGGAGCTAAGAGGCCAAGGTAAGCAGGGAGAGCATTCCAGGCATGGGAGAAGCCAGCACAAAGTTGTAGAGATGGCAGGTAGGGCTTCATGGGTGAGAACTGGCAAATAGACCTGTGGAGATAGATAATCCTGCATTGAAGGGAATAAGGCATAAGCAGCCTAGAAAACCTTGAGTCACTGGCACAAACTAAGCCAGACTATTCACCTTTCAGAGAGCTAAGTTTCTGGAGGAGTCAGTGAGATTTTAATGGACAAGATGTCAATCTTTCTGGCCTTGTAACTACTCTACAAGGTCACTGTTGGGACCTTGGGTTGATGACCTGTAACTCTCATCTTACAAACCGTCTGGTTTCCTCCCACTTAACAGTGGCTGGCTAAATGGATCAATGGGTCAGGGATTAAAAGAACCAGGGGAAGAAATTTGTATTTAGACACCGTTAGGGCAACATTTTATCCATTAGACACAAATAAATGACTGCTACTGAATTAATCAAGAAAGACTGAAGGGGGAGTCTGATATGATGGTCCAGATGCTGAATTTGGAGTCAAAAAGACCTGATGTCACACTCCACCCTAGATATTTACTGATTATGTGAGTCTGGGCAAGTCACTTAACTTCTGTTTGCCTCAGTTTCTTTATCTGTATATTTGTAGCAGCTACCTCTAAGAGCCATAAAATGATATACGTAGAAACCATTTTGTAAAACTTAAAGCTCTCTGTAAATGACTGCTATTAATAACTATTATTATAAATATAATCAAATATATAATTGAATGAAATAATACCTATGACATTTTTAAAGTGCTTTACCAACCTTAACATGCTATACAAATGCTAACTACGGTTGTTACTATTTTTGTTACTACTATTAAAGACATAGTAGGTGGTGAGCTTCATGAGAATGGGGATTGTGTCTTGTCTAATTATTGTATCTTGAGTGCCTAGAATAGTGCCTTGCTGTATAGTAGACACTTAAGTTTTTGTAGATTGCATGCCTGCATATTTAAAACACTTAGGGTACATTTTAAATCACTAAGGAAAAAAAAGATAACTGGGTTGTATTACATCAAAATACAACCCCCCCCCTTTTAAAAGTTTGTCCTTTGTGCTTTTTCTTCATAATGGATGAAATGATTACATGTGGACTATGGTACTGAAGAAGAAGCACTGGTCTGGGGATGGTGGTGGTCAGGAACTGTGGATACTACTTCCCATTAGTTACTACCTGGAGGCATGATTCTGGGCATTCTGCTTCATATCACTGCATACCATTTACCCTCTCTGGGCCTCAGTTTTCTCATCTTTATATTTGGAGCATTTGGACTAGATGACCTTTAAGGTACTCTTCAACAATAAATTCCATGACTCCATGCGATCTAAGATTCTCATGAGCACTTTGGGCTTCAGAGAGGAATATACAATGGCTATAGATGAACCGTTCCTAATCCCTTTTTTTTTACTACCACATTTCTCAGAATGGACTCATCTTTTGCCATTTTCCCTTCTCATTAATTTTTTCTTCCCTTGAAAATACAAGATATCCAAACTTAAACACTCATTAGGTTATGTCTTAAAAGACTGTAAATGGTCCCATTGGAAATGATACATAAAGGAGGATCATAAAAGAACAATTTAGATCTGGCCAGTCAAAGAACGGAGTATTTCCTCAATTTCTTTTATAGGCTGGTACAAAGATGAAAACTTTGTTTGATTTTCTTTCCTACAGAGTCCTGAGTAAATGTGTAGGTAGCCATCTTTTCAGAGAAAGTCATTAGACTTTCACCTTGGAAAAGGGGGAGTAGCAGGCATAGGAATTAATCAGAAGAGATAAAATTCTTCTGGAGTTAAGTTTTTTTTGCTCATCAAATTTTTCAGCTGGAGTTAGCCTTCCATGGGAGTGGGTGTTTTGAAACCGATTCTGGATCCTGGAGGAGGCAGCTGTATAGGAATAGCACAGGAATGAGTGTGCCTCCGATTTCATTAGTAGTTTTGAGAGAAGGTTGGGGAATTTCAGCATAGAATTAACTATCCTATATTTCCTTCCTGACCACCCAACTGTCCTGAACTATGTATTCTCATCATTTTGTGATTATGATTCTGTACCTAGCCTGTTCTTAGTAGACACTCAATATTGAAGACCTCATAGAATCATGGGATTTTTGGAACTGGAAAGGACCTTAGACTATAAAACATAGAATTATAGAACCAGAAGGAATCATAGAACATTGAACACCAGATCTTAGAACAAACAATATCAGAACTAGAAGGAACCTCAGGATATTAGATGTCAGGTATAGAAAGGCCTTCGAAATCAACTTTTCCAACATCTTCATTTTATAGATATAGAATCCGAGATCCAGAAAAGCTAATTGTCTAAAGTCACAGAATCACAAAATCAGAGAATACAAGAGTTGGAAGGAACATCAAAAGCTATCCAGTCTAATCTATCCTGTCACAGAGATAGTTAATGGTAGAACCAGAAACAGGGTGGGTGATACTGTGGAAAGAGAGCTTTATTTGGAATTTGAAGGTATGTGGTCAATTCCTTGGTAATATCATTTACTACTTATGAGGCAGTTAGCTGGGTTGGTAGATAGAGTGCTGGACCTGGATTCAGGAAAACCCAAGTTTAAATCCTGCCTCAGGCACTTCCCAGCTATGTGACCTTGGGGAAATCACTTAATCTGTTTGCCTCAGTTTCCTCAACTGTAAAATGGGAATAATAGCACCTCCCCCACCATGTTGTTGTGAAGATCAAATGAGATTACATTTGTGATGGATTTAGCACAGTATCTGGTACATAGTAGTTTCTATGAAATGCTTCTTACTATTATGATTAATGTCGCCTCAGGCAAGTCACTTAATTTTTTTGGGTCTTTATTTTTTCAACTGTAAGATGTGTATAGGGCAAGACTTCATGCTAAGTTTCTTTCCATCTCTAAATACATGATCCTTTGGCCAGATATAACTCCAGATTCCTATTCTTCCCACTACACCATACAATTTTTAGTCAGAAAGCATTAGAAGGATATGAGTTTCTTTTGATATTCACAACTTAATTGATCGCTTGTTTCAGTAGGAGGCTCATAGTGTAGGGATTATAGAATAGTCAAATACTCCAGAAAAGTTCCTCAATAGAAATAAACTATTGTAGGTGACCTTCTCTAACCTGTGATCATGACACTCTATCCTATATCTGGAAGAGAACAGTTTGTATAAACTAGGGCATGTCCTATATGCATAATTGTACAGAAATGACTTTATTGCATCAAAATTTTATGGCTTTTTTATTATCTGAAATTCATGAAATTGCTATTGTTATTACTAGAGACCCAGTAAAAGTAATTAGATTAGTCCCTGGTTTTCATCACTAGTCACAAGCTTGTTCTGGAAACTAATCTGTAACTCACTCTATCCTTGAGATAGGGTGGCTAGGTGATGCAGGGGATAGAGTGCTGAACTTGGAATCAGAAAGACTCATCTTCCTCAGTTCAAATCTGTCTTCAGTGTGTGTGACTCTGGGCAAGCCACTTTGCCTCAGTTTCCTCATTTGTAAAGTAAGCTGGAAAAGGAAATGACAAATCATTATGGTACCTTTGTCAAGACATTCCCAAATGGTCCCATTAGAGAGGCAGAGACAACTGAACATCAACAACAATCCTAGAGATAGAATGAATTATAGAAAGTCAGTGTGGCATAGTGGATAGAGGATTGACCTTAAGGTCAGGAAGACCTAAGTTCAAGTCCTTTTGACACATACTAATATGACTTTTGGTAAATCACTTAACTTTTCAGTGTTGTAGGCAACTCTCTAAGGCCCTAAGTTGTAGCAAAGGTGCAAATTCCATTCCCCACATGGGAAATCCCTGTATCAATGGAATTATAGGTTTTTTCCCTATTTCTATCCTAGAAATGGTATCTTCTGATCCCAGAGTAGCCAGTTAAGGGAAGAAGGTAATAGAATGTGACTTTTTTGAAGAATGGAAAAGAAAATAGGTCTGAATTTGGGAAAATCCTGAATTGCAGGAAAGGAAATGTGAGCCTGTTACTCTCAGGGTTCAAATAGTAACACAAACTAATAACTAAGAAAAGGTAGCCAAGGAGAGAAGCAGCCAATACTGTAGTACTTTAATGACTATCTAGGAATCATTTTTCGTAATTGGCAATTCTTTTCATGAAAATGGATGTTGTGAGGTTTGAAAGTGCTTGAGAGCAGCTTGTTTTCTTAAACAAACCACCCATTGCTCCCACAACCTTCTTTATACTATTAATTTTCTTAGTAAACTTCCCCCCCATACTCATTATAACCACAAACTTTAGTTCAGAGCAAAATGATCATAAATTTCCAATTGCAATCTGGATCAAAGTGGTTCATTATATTGAAGAAAAGAGAGAATGGTTTATACTATGTCAGATTGGCTGGGAGTAAAGAAGGGAAGGTAAGAGGGGAGGAAGAGTTAGATGAAAGGAAGAAAGGGAAAGAAGGAAAAAAGGGAAATGAAGAAAGAAGGGCAAAGAGGAAGGAAAGAAGGGCAAGAAGAAAGAAAGGGAAAGAAAGAAGTAAGGAAGTGGGGAGGGAGAGTTAGAAGGAAGGAAAGAAAGAAGTATTTATTAAGCCTCCACTGTGTTCCATGTATCATGCTAAGTGCTTTATGAATATTATGCCTTTTGATCCTCATAGCAATCTTGGGAGGTGGGCAGTATTGTTATCCTTATTTCACAGTTGAGGAAGCTGAGGCAAACAGAGGTTAAGTGACTTTTCTAGGGTAACACAGCTAGTAAGTGTCTAAGGCCTAATTTGAACTCAGATCTTCCTGACTCCAGGTCCAGTACTCTTATCATTGTGCCGCCTAGCTGAATAGATGCAAGCTGGACAATAGCCTCCTTCCAGTCATGCCCAATTCTATACTAGCATGCTTTACTTCCCTTTGCAAAGTTAGCAAAAATGGCCATTGTGACTTTTATTGTCTTATACTTTGAAATAATTTGCCTTCTCCCATAAGTAGACACTCGGGTGCAAGAGAATGAACACAGGTTTAGTAGTTGGCAGACCTGGATTCTGATTCTCATTCTACTGTCAATCAGCTGTGTGTGTTTGAACAATTTACTTCTCTTTGAGCCTCGTCTATAAAATGGCAGAGGACAAGAGGGTTAGACCAGAACAGAGATTCTTAGCTTGAGGCCAAAAGACCTCCCAAAGGGTCCATGGATAGATTTTAGAGGGCCTGTTAAATCTGATAGAAGGGAAAAATACATTTTTATTTCAACATAATAGATTTCCTTTGTAAACTTGTGTGCTTTATTTTATACATTGAAAAACATTCTCAGATAGAGGTCACCAGACTGCTCAAAGAGGCCTGTGATACTAAAAAGGTAAGAATCCCTTCATTACAATATCCCTAAAGCCTCTTCCAGCTCTAAAGCTCTGCATCACTCTGAATAGTCTCTCCCTTCAATAAACTGTTGGAGTGGGGTGCTGCATTTTCTTAATCTTGACTAGCACTTGTCGAAACCTGGTTTGTTTTTTTAAATTTGTTTCATGAGTCAACTTGGTCAAAGAATTCATCACCCCCAATAGCCGACTTTCCAGTGAAAAGTGCTCATCAAAAGATTAAAGTATTACTATATTTATTATTCAGTTATTTCAGTCATGTCCAACTTTTCTTGACCCCATTTGGGATGTTCTTGGCAAAGATACTGAGGAGGAAACTGAGGTAAGCAGGGTTAAGTGATTTGTCCAGGATCACATAGCTAGTAAGTATTTGAGATTGAATTTGAATTCAGGTCTTCTTGACTCCAGGCCAGCCACTCTATGAAAACCTAGCCAACAAAGCTAAATTGAACAACTATGTTACTTATTGTTAAGCTTATTAGCCTTATTTTTATGTGAACTGTGATGTCACTCTCTTTTATCTAGCCTACCCCATGGCAATGCTACTTACAAATATAAAATAGAAGCTTTTGCAAAATTAAACCGGTTGCCACTCTCATGTGGTGGTGCTTCCAAACCCACATCATCATATGATGGCTGAGCCCTAAATGTGGCAGAAGAAAATGTGATCAAGGACAGAAAATGGAGTCCCAGGACATTGCTAATTTTGTTTTTGAAGAAGAGACTTATATAGACTGTTATTTATCACTAGGACAACAAACTCCCCTTCCATAATGGTCCTGGGGAAGATACTGCAAAAATATCATTTCCCCTCAAGGACAGTTTTTTAAGGAAGTGTCAGTCTTTGTTGGTCCAGTCCTTAAATTCAAAATCCCTGGACAAATGGTAAAGGGACTAGAGAGAGTATTCTCTTGGAGGGTGCAGTGGTGCAGAAGAAACTGACAGGCTATGGGATGAGTTCTGTTCGTATACCTCTTCATATCCACCCTTCTATGATGATAGTGTTATGAAAAGGCCATCAGACATAATGCTCGGACTGTGCTGTTCCTAGAGTAGAAAGGTTTGAAGGGCTAGGCCTGTGGTTTAGGATTCAGCTCCTGTCAGCATTTTAGTATTTTTCTCAGACTTTGGGCTGAAGACAGACTGCTCCCAGCTAAGAAAAGGAAAAGGGCAGAATTAAGCCATTGTCCCAGGATTCACATTGGCTCATAAGTAGAGAGTGCATCAGCCCTATTGTTGAGGAAGGGTACTTATTTTTAGAGTTCCGAGACCTGAGTTCAAGTCAGAGGCATTAGCAGAGAACCATAGGATATCATATTTGCATGGGATGTCTAGAGTTATCTAGTCCAACGTAGAATCATAGGATTAAAGATCTAAATTATGGAAGGGTCTTTGGGGCCACCTAGCACCAACCTTTTCATTTAGGAGGCAGAGTGACATAGGATTTTTGGAGTAAGAAATCTGGGTTCTAATTCTGCAACGGACACACCTACTACCTGTGTGACCTTAGGTAAGACAAGTGCCTCAAGAGCTTAACTTTCCTGGGTCTCAGTTTCCTCATCTATAAAATGATGGAATTGGACTAGATGGCCTTGGAGGTCCCTTTAGCTTTCTAAAGCTAAAATTCTATGATTCTATAGATGAGGAAGACCCTTAACATCCCCCACGTCATACAGGAGGAAAGTGGGGGAGCAGAAATTTGAATCCAGGTATTCAAACTCCAAAGGGACTATATTTTTTTTCCCACTGTATCACTTCAACAAAGGTATTGTAAGGAATGTAATTGGAAACTTTGAAACACTACAGAAATAGGAATTACTTATTGTTGTTGTTATAAGAAGTAGCATGGGGTAGTGGATAGAATATTGTCCTTGGTCTCAGGTGGATCTGGTTTTAAGGTCTTCCATTGACTTGGATAGGTTGAATGACCCTGAACAAGTCATTTAACCTTTTAATGCTGAAAGGAACTTTCTAAGAGAATAAATTTCAGATAAGCCGACAACTTTTCCAAGGGAGAGACTATCCACACAGTGAGTAACCGATGTCAATGAAATCATGGTTGGTTGGTTATTGCCCTTCATTCCTGAAGAGGACCAAAATGACATCACTATGCTAGAGTTAAGTTATAGTGTGTCTGACTGTGTCTGAGCAGAGAAAAACGAGCTCAGAATCTTCTACCACAGGTACTGACCAAATATATGTATATACACACATATGCATACATAGAAGCATGTTTATATATACGTGTATATGAACATATTTTTATATAAATTTGATCTAGTTTAATCTGGGACTGTGGGGTTGAAACTCAAGCAAAAGTTTAGCTCTAATCTACCAACCTGTTCTGAAAATACAGGATTATCTTGAAGCACTTTTCAATGTTCAGTGTTTTAGGAACCACAGCCTATGGCATATTTTAGCATAGAGCCAGTTGTTTCAGTTATGATACTGGTGAAAAGTCTTCTTTTGAATCAGAATGGCCCTGTATGCACGTGGTAGGCTGATCAAGTTGTATGACAATTTAAGCTATCTCCACTTATAGAACTACATAATGAAAATTGTATGATTATAGATTCACAGAATCTAAGTGATGGAAGGGCCATCTAGCTCAACCATACAGAACAGTCCCCTCTACAGTATATACCAAAAATAATTATCCAGTCTTTTTTTTTTTTTTTGAGGAGCAGCTTATCAGTGTTCCTCTTAAAATATGGTGCCTGGACTTGAAAATTTGAGGTTTAGTCTAAACAGTGCATAATACAGTAAGACTGTGACTTTCCTAATTCTAGACACTTTGTCTCTCTGAGTGCAACCCAAAGTCATATTGGTTTTCTTCTCACCCTGGAGGGGAAGCACTGAGACTTAAGTTTCGGATCTCACCTCAGTCACATTATTAAACAAGGGGCTCTGGGCAAGTCACAACCTCTCTGGAACTCTTCTAGAAAATAGGAATAATATACACACTTACTTCACAGCATTGTTATGAGGCTCAAAAGACACCATGCACATAGAGTACTTGGTCATCCTTAGAGCACTATGTAGATATTATCTATTACTCTATTTTACTATCGACTCATATAGAGCTTGCAGTCCACTAAAACCTCACAATCTTTTTCCAGATAAATTATCTTCCTATGCCTCCCTCAGATGGCATTTGTGAAGCCTAAATTTTTTTTAACCAAAGTACAAGAATTTTCATGTATTCATATTAAATATCATGATATTCCAGTTGGCCATATGGTATAGCTCGGTATGATCACTTTCAGTCTTAACTCTGCCGACAGATGTATTTACTTTCTCTCTTAGTATTTTGTTGTCCGAGAATTTGAAGAATACACCATATATGCCTTTCTCCAAGTCATGGAAAAATATGTTAAACAACACAGATTCCTGGCTCCTCCTCCGCTATAGAACTGTCTTCCAAGTAGCCATGAAAACACTCATTGGGTTCAACCATGCAATGAATTCTGAATCTACCTGATCATATACTGCATAGCCCATATCTCTTCATTTCCTCCCAAAGCAACAGCTTGAGAGAGTTCATAAAAAGCTTGGCTAAAATATAGATCAACTAGACATATAGCATTATCCTGGCTGACTGATCAGTGTAGGACCCATCCAAAAAGCCAAGGAAGTAAGCCAGGTATTATCTGCTCTTGGTGAAGCCATGTTGATTCTTTGTGACACCTCTATTCTAAATTTTCACTAATTATTTCTTTAATAATGTGTTCAAGAATTTTCCCAGAAATCAAAGTTAAGCTCACTAATCTATAGTTTGCAGATTCTATTTTCTCCATTTTTTTTGAAACCAGGATAACACTTTTCTTTAACCTTGTGATATCTCTCCAGTTCTCCATGACTTTTTAAAGACCATTGGCAGTGACTCAGTAATATCACCTGCCGGTTCCCTCAGTACCACAGAACATAATTTATCTGGGACTTATTTGCACTCATCAAAGGCAGATCTGTTTTAGTCTTCTATCCACCTATTCATCTTAGGTATAAAATCCTGATTAGCAATTTTGTTGTTGTGACTTTTCAAGTCTTCTTGGCAGACAAAATAGAAGCAAAATAAGGGTCACACAGCTCAGCCCCATTATCTATTTATTATTACATCTCTATTATCCATTTTCATTGTTTCGTCCAACCTGAGCAGTGATTCCTATCTCTCCTTTGATTCTTCCTTTTTCTACAGTATAACTTTTCTACCACTCCTGCCTTCTCTCCCCCAGCCCCTCCCCTTTCCTTGTCAGGCTCAGTTCATTCTGAGCTTTAGCATTTGTGATGCATACCATGCTTTTAAAATTCATCCTGTGTTACCTATTCTTGCTTCCATCTTCTGTTCACATCTTTTAAAAATCTATTTTGGTTGGTGAGTTCCATATGTATCTATATCAGTCTCCACAGACAATTGTCCTTTCCTCCTCACTGGAATTGTTTCTTTGTATCTTTAGATTTAATTCTTGAAAGGTTCTTTCTTGGTTGATTACCTCTGTAGAATTATAGTACATGGGATCCTGGGATACTACCTAATCTCTTTTTGAGCTCTTTTAAATCTGACACCCTGACCTTCCCCCGGCCCCAAATTCTAGAGTGTATGAAGAAGTGGGAAGAATCTTGATAAGTACAAAAAATGGGAGTCAACAATTCTGTGCGTTATTATTCTTTCTCCATATCACAGCATCATATAATAATAACAACATATTTCTACAGTGCCTTAAGATTTACAAAATCTTTTCCTCATCTCAAACCTGTGAAGTAGATAATAAAAGTATTACCCCCATTTTACAAATGAAGAAACAAAGTCTCAGAGTACTACAGCAATTTGCTCAGATTGTATGTAGCTGGTTAGGGTCTGAGCTGACGCTAGAACTCAGGTCTCCTGATTCTAAGGTCCTTTCAGGATCCCAAACTGCTCCTCATTTTGTAAATAATATATAATTCACCATTTACACATACCACATAATGTCTCTCTTTTGTATTTCTAACAGTAAAATATAGTAACAATTCAAAGAAACTTCACAAGGGATGTGAAATGGCAATCCATGAACTCTGAGGGTGTCTGTAATTGATACATTTCTTGGGGCCCAGGTCAGATCTTTAAATTTGGTAAATGTAGTTAAATATTTCATGTATTTATTGAACACTCTTCTAATATGAACCAGTAATAACAAAGGAGTGTGAAAGGGTGGGGCTGGGGTGGGGAAAGAAGATTATAAATTTACAATATGTATTACTCGAGAATGGTGAGTGTATTTATTAACCCACTGGTTGGTCACAATTTCTGTAGGAGATGTTTTATAGAAAAAAAATATCTAAGTACAAATGTTCCTTCAAAGGATTTACTATGGGATTGACTGAAATAGAAATACTACGGAGAGATTTTTAAAAACTAGATAAAACAGTCCCTTTATAAAAGATTGTCAATGATTATCCTTAATAGAGGTTATAGTCAGGTGAAAAAGAATTTTAAATCTATTAAGACACCCACAAAATGCATATATTTGGGGAGCTTAAATGTGTAGCAGGTGGCAAGAAGCTCTAGCTAGTTCCCAAGAATGGATAGGTTGGTTCATATAACAGATTTCACCAAACAAGTCCAACTTATCTTTTTTGTTTTATGTGTCAGTTGATGCATTTCCTTACTAATGGATTATGATTCAGAATACAACTTGGGGGGAAAAAAAGGAACTTTCTTCTCAGTCTTATTTTCAGGGTTCCATTCTAGTCTACTGAAGTTCAGTGACTATGCAGGGAAGCTCACTATAGAATTCACCATCTGTTTTATAATGAAAATGACACATAACTACAGTGGCATCAGTCAAAAGGATGTTAAATGTTGCTCCCTGGCTCAGGAAAATTCCTTCTATTAGTACATTAGGGTCTGTCCCTTTTAACAGAAATTTAAATAGATGGCAATGGTATTTACAAAGAGATACTTGCCAGCTCTTTCCATGACTGGAGAATCACAAAGAGTTGACTTTTCTATTTTGGAAAAAAAGCAGACTAAGCTTAAAGCAAAATGGATATTGCTGTTATTATTCGGTAGTGTCTCCTCAGTGTTTCCATCTCCTAAGTGGCCCATGTCATAACATTTTCAGTTCACATGCTTTCTTTCAAGGAAAGAATAAACAGATTCAGAAATGAAATGTCTTCCAGGGGAGACTGAGGGAACACACATAACCAGTCAGCTGGTTGCTCAGAGATATTAGATCTGTGTGACTTTCCCTATAAGGCAAACTGAGAATAACTGGCAACCCAACAGGGAAAAATCAGAGACCTCACTATACCAAATGTAGGATCTTATCTTAATTCCCAAATTCTAGTTAATGTGAAAAATTCTGGTTTTTTTCATGGAAATATAATTCTTTCTTGAAGCCTCTCAAGAATTTTGCCCTAAGAACTAAAATCCTACCATTTGCTTTTTCTACCATTTTTTTTTTTTTTACCATTTCATTCTCTCAGAAGTCACCTATAGTCAATTTCCAATAGAGTCTAGAGTTTCCTTTTACAGGTTAGCTGCTTCTAGTCATAAATAAATGGAAGTTATATGATATCTTGAAAAAAATAAGGAATAACATGTATCTGTTGTTTAGTGCTTTATGCTTTACAAAATTCACATTCATTATTCAGTTTGAGCCTCACAGGAATCCTGAGTTAAAGTAAGAGGGGACTGTGTAGTGGAAGAGACTGTAGACCTCCAGACCTTCTGCATTCAGGTCCCTGCTCTTCCTCTTCCTGCTTGTATGATACTGGATAAGTCATTGTAGCACTCTGACCCTCAGTTTCGTCATTGATCAAATGAGGATGATATTACTTAGACCTCTGAAGGCTATTATGGAGGAAGTACTTTGTAAAAATGTAAAGCACTATATAAGTGTCATCTATTTGTATCAAGAGGGGAGGTTTTCTGATTAATCGAGTCCTTTTGAGCCACTTAATGGACGTGTAAAGCATGGACCTTTGTCAGAAAAGGGGGCAACTCCCATGGTGCACTCTGGCTCAGTGGGAGGTTCTCGTTTTGGACAAAAGGTCCATACCCTGTAATTTCATCAAGTGGACTGAGGGACTTGACTGACTAGGGTTTACCTTGATTTGCCCTGTTAATTATTATGAACTGTTATTAGTATTGTTATTGTTACTATTTTTGTTGGACATGGGCTAAAGAGGAGAGACAATTTGGCCAAGGTTATATAGTTCATGGTGTGACTGAGCTGTAACCCTTTTCAGTTGTGTCTGACTCTTCTTGCCCCCATCTGGGGTTTTCTTGACAAAAATACTGGGGTGGTTTGCCATTTCCTTCTCCAGCTCATTTTACAGATGAGGAAACAGGGCTAAGCGACTTGCTCAGGGTCATATAGCTAGTAAGTGTCTGAGGCTGAATTTGAACTTAGGGAGATGAATCTTCTTGATTGTGGGTCTGGTGCTCAATCCACTGTACCGTCTGACTGCACATCTTCTAATTTTGAGTCCATGACCCTTTTTATTATAGTAAAACCTAATGCTTATATAAAAACTAAAAAGGTAATGTGACTTTATCGAGTCACCACTGTGAACAGAATACTACATTAAAGAGACTAGCCTGTACACACAAATCAGTTTGAGAGAGAACCAAAAAACCTCAGAATACGGGACCCTCACATTCAGTTGTTTGAACAACTACCAGTTAATGGACAGTTGTTTGATTGTAATTTGGCTGCTTTGATGATGAATGATCTTGAGTTTATCCCATATGAAAGTCAATTGAAGGATCTGGAGATGTTTAGGTTGGAGGAGAAAAGATTTAGAGATGACAGCATAGCTGTCTCTAAGTAGGTAAAGAGCTACCATATAGTGCAGCTAGGATAGCAAAAGTATAGAGCAGGGAACCTGGAGTTATGGAGACCTGAATTCAAAGGTTAAGACCTGTCTTGGAAAGGAATATATTCCCTCAACCCCACCCACTGGAACTATTAGAGGACAAAGGAGAATGACCGCTTTATAGTATATCATAGGTGGGATTCTTCATCAAATACAAGTTGAACTAAATGGCCTCTAAGTTTGCCTCCTCCTCTGTGACTGTAAAAATAACTGGTTGGCAGAATCCAACTTATTTTTGTTTATGTGTAGGCTGTGTCATAATTAAAGCGACTCTGAGAAAAAGACCTTTAAGAGGAATCTTTGGTTTTCCCCCATATGATTTTGTCTTCGTTGATTTATGATTTCTCTATTTGAAATCTGGTTCCAGATTCTGTGACTCTCTCCATGGGGCAGATGAAAAAGAAGGCATTTAGTCTTCCATTCAGTTGTTATCAATTGGTTAGATGTTTAATATTCTCTAGGCAAAACACTGGATCCAATGACAGAATTGTTTCCTTTTCTTGCTTCATGTTATGCTATCATGGAGATGTGGCCTATCTCCTTTAGGTGTATGTTTCTTTATATGTTTCTTCTTTTATAGGGATTATATAAATTTTTTTTTCTTTTTGGAGGGCAGTTGGGGTTAAGTGACTTGCCCAAGGTCACACAGCTAGTTTTTGTGTTAAGTGTCTGAGGCCAGATTTGAACTCAGGTACTCCTGACTCCAGGGCTGGTACTCTATTCACTGTGCCACCCGCCCCCATTATATAAATTGAATATAACAAACCATACCAATTTCCCCCCACAGTCAACAAATTAGATCCTACATACTCACAGGGGGAACAAAGGACAAAACAAGCTCTCCCAAAAGTATCTGGCAACCCTAAACCATTTATCGTTAGAGCTAGTATGTCAGCTAATAAAAATTTATTAAATGCTTGTTATATTCCAGGCCCTGTGTTAAGTTCTGGGGACACAAAGAAAGGCAAAAACATGGACCTTGACCTCGAGAAGTTCACATGCAATAACTAGGCACATAGAAGATACATGAAGTATAAATGGAAGACAGTCTCAGAGGGGAGACACTAGCAGGGGTGGGGACTGCTGGGAAAGGTTTCCCACAGAAGGCAGGATTTGAACTGAGTCACTGAAAGTGTTGTAGGAGGAAGAAATTAGGTGAGAAATGTAGGTATCCAAATTGACCAGTAAGCATAACTAAGTATTCATTATATTCTATAATAGGTAATACTTAAATGACATTAATTAGTTTACAAATGTTTATGGATGATCTTGATATGTGAAAAAAAAAATCAGCTCAGTCCTTGTCAGCTCATGTACCACCGCTCGCTCATTTTTTAACACTTTATATCATTCAAGAGCTCTGATCACAGCATATACTTCTGAAAGACCATTCATGATGGAAATGTAAATCTAGGCCCAAACTTGGGCCCATAGAGGCAGCAGCAGCACAGCTGTTGATTTGCTAACATCATATTTTTTATACTTGCTCTTTAAAAATCTCCTTTTAGAGAAATGAGAATTTGGTTCTTAGTGGGGGGTCATCAGTAAATTCTGGGAAATAATTTCAGCGTTATATCCAAGGGGAAAACAAAATTACCAAAGGATGGCGTGGATGCAAAATCAGGTACAGAAGTCTGGCAATGAATGGAAAGAAGAAAATAGGAAGGCAGTTAGACAAACCAATAGTTTCACAGGAAGGTTTTTTCAGAATTGGGAAGATTTATACAAGCTTATAGGTGAAAGGGTAGGACTCCAGAAAAGAGGGATTTACAGATTTAAACTATGCTATTTTCACAGAAACTTAACAAAAGGGATATGGAACTGACCTCTGATTTTGTTGAAATAAGGCACTCCTAGGTAACTAAGCTCTCTGTACCAGCATAGGTTGGTACCCTACCTTTTCTTCTACTTAAAGAGTTTTAGAGAATTGCCTAGAAAACTCTGAGGTTAAGTCATTTTCCTAGGGTTTCATAGCTAGTATGCATCTGAGAGAAATGATTATTTCACTCTTAGATTAATAACTATTGAGCTAGGACCAGAATTTTTTTTCCAGAAATCTGTAGGTTTTTTAGCTTCTGAAGGACATTGTTTATGGATGAGATTGCCCAAATTCCTGGGGTACATGCTTTTCAGTTTTGGGTGGGAGAACCCACCTAACTAGAGAACCTTACAAAGAATGGAATTCCAGCCCGTTGTGTTCCACTCAGCCAGGTCTGAGTAGAGGTGGACCCCCTTTTGTCTAGATTGCCCTAAGTTGGGGTGGCCTGGATAAGAGATAAGTCTCCTTGTCCAAGACTGAATGATCAGAGTCACATTCCTCAGCTCCTCATTAGGATAGGTCTATCTCTCATTTTAATATTCATTCTTCTCAATAATTGTTAACCAATAAGAGTTGATTACCACCTTCAGGAAGACCCATTCTTTCAAAGGCATATAAGCATTGAGTGGGTTTCATGAGGTGGGTTCCATTCCATGTCTTTGGCATTTGAGAATGCCTCTGACCCCTTTTATTAATTATCTCCTAGCAATAATTAATAAAGTGATTAATTACACAGAAACTATGTCTCTTGATTTTTTTATACATCACATGTCGGAGATGGGACTTAAACCAAGGTCTTCTGTGTCTTAGAAGTCAGCTCTCTAGCTCTCTACACCATCTTGCCTCGACTTGAAATAGATGTCATGATACAAATTCAATAAATCCCTAAATCCTTTAAAATTCAGTCTCTATCTCTGTCTCTATCTAGTTCTCCCATTAGTTTTTGTTTAATGCTAAAATTGATACTTAACTAATGAATAAAAAGTTATTCATAACACTGAAACCTGAGCCACTATGGAAAATCCAGAGGTTCATTCCTTTATTCTGCAAGTCCCAGAATTCCCAGTAGAATAGAAAGAATCTTGGTGTGGAAGGGGAGGGACTCTAACAAGGCTGGGGAAGCCTGAGCTCATTTTGGAATCTCTATCCACCATCACAGTCTGAATAGAGTACTATGGTCCTTGTTCTCCAACCCTGCCCAATTATGTGAAGCTTAAATGCAGAATTAACTAATTTACTGACCTGAAGGAATTACTTTGGGAATAATTATGATGGTGGTCAGAAAAGTAGATCAGAAAGCTCATGGACATTATTCTAGCCCAGTTTTTGAATCACAAGCAAACATCAGTTCTTTTGCTTCGATTCTAAAGGGCTAAATTGAAATGTTGCATTTTCATTTGTGACTGACAATGAAAAAAACACCCAACAACCCTTTCAGTGGCTCTTATGCTAAATGGCTTGGGGTTGCTAGGTATTTCCTGTGGAGCTGATGTTTCCCTGTTATGTTCTCCCTTTGAGATAAAATTATTGTTGGATCCTACTCTATGTAAGTCATTTCATAACTAGATGCTGTCTTATCAAAAGTGCTTTTGGGAAATATAAGTGACAGTGATGTTGTTAGGGAAGGTATCCATCAGGGACACTCAAGCACAGTGACAGAATATTCAGAGATGTGATGAACTTGGAGAGATGCTGAAGGGTCCTCTAGGTCCTGTCCCACCTGGGACACGAGTCTCTGCCTACTCAAAGAAGAGACTTTAGTATCAGTATGGTGGGCTACTGTTTCCCTTAAAAAACAAACCAACCATGTGATTGTGGTCATTAGAACTTAGAGCATACAAAAGTCAGTAAATCAAGGGGGAATTTAAATGCCCACTAACCAACCATACCTGGAGCCCACTGACAGGGACAGAGAGAGAGAGAGAGAGAGAGAGAGAAAAAGAGAGAGAGAGAGAAAGAAAGAGAGAGAGAGAGAGGGAGAGAAGGGGGGGAGAGAGGGAGGGAGAGGGAGAGGGAGAGGAAGAGGGAGGGGGAAAAAGAAGCAAAGGCTTATCCCTTCAGAAAGATGGACTCATAGTCCAAACAGAAAGAGATCAACTACCATTCCAATGGGTGAGAGATGTCTATCTTTTAGATATATCAGAGAGTTTCATCACTTAGGAGAGGGTGATATAGTGGAAAGATCATTGGCTTTGGAGGTCAAGGAACTGGGTTCAAAACTTGTCTCTAATACTCATTGCCTATATTATTTTGAGCAAGGCACTTAAGCTTTCTGGGCTTCAGTTTCTTAATCTGGCAAATTGAGGGGTAGTGGCATCTCTTTAAAGTCCATTATAACTCTAATTCCTATGATCTTCAACAACATCTAAGAATGGCTTGGGCTAAAATAGGGTTGAGGAGGTGGGGGAACATACATAAGATTGTAGGCTCAAAGACAAATAGTACTGAATTCAAGAGCCTCTGTAAATATACTCTGAAGAACTCGCTGGCACCTACTGCCTCCCTCTTGACCCACAAAACCCCCATTGCATCTATACCTCTCTTGTTCTACTTGCTGAGCAGCAACTATGGCAATGAACGTGACTGTAGATACCCTATAAATGATAAAAGATCTCTTCTACTGGCTCTACCACATGCCTTAAGATTTCCATATTGCTTCCTCCTTTATGTTAAGGTACTGAAGGCCAGCTGTGAAAATGCACATATCACATGGGAAGGTTGAAACATTTAACTATTATCTGCCATTCACATCTAACATGAATTAGTTTATCAGATATAGTTCATCATCCCAGTGAAGTTTCATGAGAGCAGAACATAGCACAAGCTGGTTTTTATGTGAGAGAGGTGAGTGGAAATGTCCAGTGTAGGAGGTAAAGGGCAGTGGGGAACTCTGAGTGTCTCAGGGCATAGCATGAGTGTGCCAGGTACTTGGTAAATGGCGTCAAAAAGAGGAAAGGCTTTCTGCAGAGAAGGGAGGATGCCAAAAGTTCTGAACATACCTTACAATTTTCCAAAGGGTGATACTGGTATAGCCACCTGTTACTTATTTTGTATAATTTTCTACCACTTTCTTTTTTTAAAAAAAATAATAATTTTGGTAATCAGGACATAGAAGGAAGGAAGGAAAAAAGAAAGGAAGGAAATATGCATTTATTAAGCGTCCACTATATGTCAGACATTATACTAAGGACTTTATAAATCTTATATCATTTAATCCTCACAACTGCCCAGTGCTACATTATGCCCATTTTTCAGTCAAGGAAACTGAGGCCAGACAGGGGTTAAGTGGCCCAATTAGGGACACACAGGCAGTGTCTGACGGCAAATTTGAACTCAGGTGTTCTAGACTCCAGTCTTGGTGCTCTATGCAGTGTGCTCCATAAGGGACAGTAGACCAGAATAGATGACAGTCTTGTGAAGCCTATAATTTTTTTAAATTTAAAGAAAAAAATCTAAGGATGAACTAACTTACCAGGCTAAAGCCATAGTTTCCAAGGGAAAAGGAGCATTGATTTTCAATCCCCCAGAGCTTCCATCTAGATGTCAGAAAGAACACTAGATTTGGAGCCAGAGGGGCCCACATTCGAATTCAAACTCAGCTACTGGCTGCCTATGTGAATGTGGGCAAATTATGAAATCTTATGAAGCTTCTTCAGTTACTTTCTCTTTAAAATAAAGCTGGGTGGTTTCAATAGCGTATAAGGTCCCTTCCATCTCAGGGTCCTATGGCATTTTGGAGACAAGTGACAACATCACTATCAGCACCACCCACCTTTGACATACATTCGGTTTGATTCAATTCAACAAGCAAATTTTGAGCAACCCCCTGGACAGTACTGTGCCAAGAGCTGAATTCAATACTCTTCTTGCTCTCATGAAACCTCTCCGCTATAGGGGGCAAGGTGGGAAATAGTACACAACTGACTGATACGAGGTAGAACAGAAGAGATGTAAACTAAATGTTACGTGCAGCTCGAAGTTATCTATCTTGACAAGGAAGAGAAAAATGCACTAAAACAAATATGCCGGAGAACAATTAACATCTTATTTATAGGAGTCTCCCGTTTATTGCCTCTGCATTTTTCTCTTCCACCAGATCCTTAACCTACTGCCTGAAGTCTCTTTATTGAACATTATTTGCCATATGCAATTTATTTGGAGTGAGAAGGAAACTTCGACTTTCTTCACATTTTAATCATGCTTAATATTTTACGACTTGTTTTGGATCAAAAAATCATTGATGGAAAAAAATAAAACTTTTCACTCAATAGGAAATGCCATGAATTAATGAGTATCTGGTTTGATTTGATTTTTTTTAAAAACCGAGTATCGGCAGATCAGGAGTTCACAAACGTTATTCTGGTCCAATTTGTGGATCAAATGCAAATAGCAGCTTCTTTGCTACATTTCTAATGGATTACAATTGAAATGTTACATTTTCATTTTCGACTGACAATGAAAAAACACCCAGCAATATTCTGAGGCCAAAAATTATTGCTGGAACCTATAAGTAAGTCATTTCATAACAGCTTTGTTCCTGGGATGCTGTCTTATCAAAAATACCCAGGATTCTATTGAAGTGAACTACTCTAATGAAAAAGAAGATTTGATGAGCAAGCACAGCTCCAAGCTATGTTGCTCTCCCCATTCCTCCATTGGTTCCATCAAGGGAAATAGCCAGGAGTATCAAGGTGGCCACAGATTATAATAATAGTCAAACAAAGTCACATTCATCTGGTGGCATGTTGGCTCTGTAGCCAAAAAGGACACAATTTGTTGCTGTTTTGTGAAAATACAAAAGCACACATCCTTTCATTTAATAGTTCCAACATGAGCCATTAAAAATATAAGTGTAACACTGGACAGGCACATGATGAAGACTTGCTAAGTGTAAAAAGCACTGTGTATGATCCTGCTTGTACTTTGAACAAAAAACAAGTTCTTTAGCAAAGCATGGTCGTAGGAGCCCATAGCAGGTAGAAAGAGAATCTACTCTCATGATTGAAGGAGAGGTTGAAATATGTTTGCAAATATATATGATACAAAAGGGAGTAAAATTTTAAGTATAAGGGGAAAGATCTGGGAAAACTGAGAAATCCACGGAGGGCCAGACAACTTTCAAATAGGAAAGGGAGTGAGTGTGTCAGAAGGGCTTCTGGTAATGGTGATACATGAATGAAGGGACCAAGGATTTCAGAAGAAGAGGGGAGGAATACTCTGTAGGGTTAGGTGACTTTTAAGAGCAAAGACACGAAAAGAGGGAAAAGCCAAAATCTAAAAGAACTAGATATAAAAGAATCAGTCTGTCTTTTACCTTAGGATTCTCTGATTCCCAAACCATCCTACGTTTCCCAAAGTTATAACATGTGCTGGAAGTATTGCAGGCCATATGTGAAAAGGAAGATGTTCCTAGCTGAGAGCCACCAGCTTACCAATTTCTATAGCTGCCAGCACAGGGAGTGTGATTAGAATATGGGGAAGCAGATTTTCTACCAATGATTTCAGAATCATCAAACCAATGTTGTCTCCCACAAAGCAGGAGCAGCCAGGTAGTGTGGTGGATAAAGTGCTGGGCTTGGAGTCAGAAAGACTCATTTTTGTGAGTACAAGTTCAGCCTCCGACACAATTACTATCTGTGTGACCCTGGACAAGTCACTTTAACCCTGTTTACCTTGGTTCCCTCACCTGTAAAACGAGTTGGAGAAGGAAATAGCAAACCACTCCAGTATCTTTGCCAAGAAAACCCCACATGGGGTCATGAAGAGTTGAACACAACTGAAAAATAAATGAGCAACAACACAAAGTAATTACCTTGGGAATTTGTACACTTATTCCAATGATACCATTGTTCAAAAGCTTTGGAGGATGACACTTTGGGAATTACCTTGGGAGCCTGGAGCACATTCTTTCTATTGTCTTTACTCACTTAATATCTTCACTCTTTGAGGGAGGGTTTGATTTTTGGAAACAGTCAAAAACCATTTGAATTCAACAGTGATGAAGGTGGGTGATTAAGTTGGGGGATACTACTTTTTGTTGAAAGCAAAGGTGTGACTTTAAGAAAGTGACCACCTTTCTTGAAAATAGCAAATTTCTAAGGAGTTCTAGAAATGGTGGCATCCATGGAATCATCAATAAATAAGTGCATACTTCCTGTGGGAGGGAAGTTGTGCTTTGAGGGGAACGACACATTTCCTACTGGGAATCTGAGTGTACAGACTCACAAGTAAGAGAAAGCTGTGGAAAGATGAGGTACTGTCTTCCTCTGAGGGAAAACAACAGGCTTTTGGCATCCTGCCTTGACACATTTACAATAGGTTCTCCCCAATTCCTCAGCTATTTATCACAAGCTGTTGAACTGAGAAAATTATCAAACAGTTTTGGGGAGTATTTTTCTCCCTCTGCAATTTTTTGCTTCTCTTTTGTTTCTTTATTTGCTTCCCACATTCTCCAGAAAGCTTTTAAGTCAGAAAAGACACCTAAGCTATGCTACATGAGGAAAAATCAGGACCTTCTGAACTTACTTTTTTCCCAGACAACTTTGGCCACAGGCCTTGCTTGGCATCACTCAATAGTGGAAAGATCCTGAGGCCTGGCAGAGCAGTATCTATTTTTTTTTAATTGACCAAATCAAATTACCAAATATTTATTGGCCAGAGCTATGACTCTGGAGGAAAATGGACTAGAATTCATGCTTATCAACAAATAAAGGCAGCAGATGAGGTGTTAAAACTAAAAATTAAGTGTTTCTGTGATTGGTGTTTGCAATGTTCATTCCAGTAATGTTGGTAATTAAACTTTACCTTAATGAACTGCAGGTTAAAGAGTTTTCTGAGCTTGCGTTGAACATAAAAAAAGCATTGATCCTCTGAGAAAGGCTGGAAGATTTTTCAGTCAATAGGAGTGTTTCTTGTTTTCAAGGATGTGTTAAGAAGAGGACAATGCTAATTTCAAGCTTCAAGGGTGTTCACTTAAGAATGCAGAGGTCAGGATGAACTCAGAAATAGGAACTGGAATTTGTTGGTTATGCCCCTGATTATTCTGAAGCTTTGTTACAACACCAGGCTGTAAAACTGACTATCTTATAAGTGAAAACTGGGTTAAAAGAAGCAGAACCTAGCCCTCCAATTTATAACATCTTTTTTGATTTTGGGGTGGGGGGAGTGTTTGAGGGAGAGAAGAGGGGATTATTAACATTTTTTTAAATTAAAAAAAGAACAAAATTCTGTTAATAAACTTCCAGTAGCTAAATTCTTCTGGAGAGGATTTTATTATAGCAGAGATTCTTGACATGTGTGTGTGTGTGTGTGTGTGAGAGAGGGAGAGAGAGAGAGAGAGAGAGAGAGAGAGAGAGAGAGAGAGAGAGAGAGAGAGAGAGAGAGAGAAAGAGAGAGAGAGATCCTTTTGGTATCTGGTGTAGCCTATAGATCTTTTCCCAGAAAAATCTTTTTAAATGTGTAAAATAAAATACATAACATTACAAACCAACTATGTTGAAATAAGGTTATCAAAGTATTTTTAAAAGATGAAATTTGTAGGCCTCAGATTAAGAATATCTGGATTATAGAATCATATTTTACTACATTCTGGGCCTTGTAATAAATAGCATGTTCAATGCCTTCAAAGAGAAGTTATACGTACAGTAGATGGAGAGCTGGCCTGAGTTCAAGTCCTAGCTTTGGCACATCCTGACTGTGGAATTCTGGGCAAGGACCTTTCTGCTCAGTTCCTCATCATTAAAACGAGAGGACTGAATCGATGGCTTCTCTGGTCGCTTCCACATCTAAATCTATTATCTTATATTCTTTTTGTATTCTAGATAACTCTCTAAAACTATTACAGGGGGGTGCCACTCTCATCAGAGAATTCTCAGCACCAATGAAGTCACAGGTCTATTCCTTATCCCCTTTGTGTTTGGTGATAACATTGCTGTAGTTTTTTTTACTAGTTCGAGAATTTGAACCAACTCTGACAAGAAATAAACCATAAATGAGGAGAAGCACACAGATCCACATATGCCTAGTCTGTGAACTTTAGTGGTGACTAGAAGAGATTTTAGAAACATTAGTAAGAATAACTCCACTATTGCTTTCATAATATCTCATAAAAATTTCCATAAATATACAAGCATATTTATATATGTACACTTATATCTCCGTGCTTTGACACTTATACCTTTTACCCAGAATCTAAGTGTTACTTTTCTATTGAGATGGACACTCCCCTGTCTCCCAGCAAATTCTCTTTGATGTATCCCACTAACATAAATAACTAAAGTATCCTCTCCCCCACCCCTAAAGGAATGAAGTTTACCAGTGATTTTCCTTCATTTTTTTTCAAACAGTCTGGCCTATTTAATTTCCTAATGAGTCATTTGGAACCCTGAGAAGTTTTCCTTGCAAAAGATCTGCAACCACAATAAGATATTTACTGTATTTATTGGTGACATCAAATCTGCACGCCGATGTCACATTTCTCGAATTCCATCAGTAGATCAGACAAGCAGTCTCTGGAAAGAGGACATTACAGCCAGAAAGTTCAGAACAGACTGGCTTTGAGGGCCATTCCCATCCTATTTTCTGTCATGCACCCTGAGCCTTTGTTGTCTCTGCAATGCTGATAAATCAATCCATCAAAAAATTTCCTCAGTGAAACTCAATCAAGAAAGGTCATGTCAGCGGGAGAGGAACAGATTAAATTAGCATCAAATTAGACATGGAAAGTGAGTTCTGTCAAAATCATCACAGCGCTCAGCACAATTAGAATATGTTAATTATGCATTTCATTAAGGTAGTGCTCTTTGAATGTGAGATGAAATGTCACTGGTGTAGGCATCCGAAAAAAGGAAGATTGCCAGGCACAACTTTCTCTAGACAATGTGTGACACCTTCATTAACATCAAGAATCACAAGTCTGTCTTGACTTTTTCTGTAAAGTATTAAACCATTAACTGTTTGCTGGCTCCCATCATTTGTGCTCATGTCCCTGTCCTCAGAGTGGGTCCCCTTGTGAGTGACTGGCTTTCTCTTTCCCAGCTATGGCCCTAGGGGCTGCTGGGAGTGCCCGGTGGGGACGGAAAAAGGTGGCATTTTAATGAACCTTCCTCGAGCTGCGCTGGGATCATGCCACAGCCTAAGGGGTGCAGAGATGCCAAGAAGGCTGTGCTGGGAAAGAAATGAGGGGTGAGAATTACAGAAGGGGGAAGGAGGGGCGGAGGAGGGAGGGCCTTTGCCTTCTTCTTGGGGATGAAAGATATAATCAACTTAATGGGGCACAAATCAGATTTACAAACTTGCATATGACAAACTCTAATTTTGTGAATTATTTTGCCGCACATACTGCACACCTCTGAATCATAGGAATGAGCTTTTTTCAAAGTGTGAAGTGGTCCCTCAGAAAGTTCATGGTGGGGTGGAGGAGGCATGTAACTTCATACAATGCTAATTAGATGCCCATGGGTAAGATGTGTTGGGATTTACACAACCCTTTCCATCAGATTTCTTGGTACATCATTTTCAGGGGCTACCAGATATCTCAGGAGACTAGTAGTGGGTCACAGACCTCCTCCTTGAGTCTACATTCCCACCTTAGTAGTGGGCAAGGCTATCTTATTTCTTATGGGCTTCCCAGCAGCCAGAGGAGAGTACCTAATGAGGTTCTACTGACTCCTTGGGAAGACAATTTCTTTTCCTGGAAAAAAATCTTTCCTGCTCCCTCCCAACCCCCTAGTTCAACTACAGGTCCAATTTCAGTAATGTAATTAAGACTCTTCCCCACTCCTAACTCTAGAAATAGATGATTTTATTTAAAATGGTTGATGGCCAATTATTTCCATATATAAATGGCCAAATCCTAAGCCATTCATATGATCTCAGAGTTGTAAAGGATGCCACAGAGTCTTTATTCCAACCCATCTTTGAGTAAGAATCTCCTCTCTAAATTCCATGATGAGCGTTCTCCAACTCACAGTGTAAGATCTCTCATAATGGAAAGGGAATTTAGCTGTGGACAGTTCTCACTGTTAGGAAGTTTGTGCTTATGTTAAACAGTGGAATGGGCTACTACAGGAGGCAGAATTTCCCATCATCGGAGATCTTTAAGTGAAGGTGGGATGACTTCTTGATGGGAGATTCCTTGTTCAGGTACAGGTTCAGGTATTAGATAACCTCTGAAATTCCTGTCAACCCTGAAATTCTGCTTCACAATTCTGAATTAAAACCAAATTCCCTGTAGCTTCTGCCCATTGGTTTCAATTATGCCCTCTGGGGTCAAAAGAACAAATATACTTTCTCTTCCCCATGAACTTCATACATATATGTATTCTGTAGTTACCCATCAAAAGAGCAATGAAAAGTATTCTTTCTAACCATGGAAACTGGAAGCGGTCAGCAAATATGAGACCTTTTATTTGCATAATAATTCTAACCTTTCATTCTTTAGTCATCTGACAAATATTTATTTGTTCCTTTATGTGTAAAGCATTAAGTTATGTGGCATGAGAAACACACACACACACACACACACACACACACACACCACATAAGGGTTTCTTCCTTTAAGGAAGGCTAGCATGGGCTAGTATGGGAGATAAAACACCCATAGGGAAATTATGAAAGAAGGCAAAAAATAAAATTGCAATGAAAGACTCTAAGTGTTGTGGGATCTGAGATTAAGGAAAGATAATAATAATGGTTTACTTTTCTGTCGTGTTTTATAGCTTACAAAGCAATCTCACAATTACCCTGTAAAGTAAAACTTTTATTAGTTCTATTTCACAGATTTAAAAATTAAAGATCAGAGTCAAGCAGCTTAAATTAATTATATCTGTGCAGCAAATAAGTGCTAGAGTCAAAACTCAAACCCAGAACCTATTTCAAGTATAATACTTTAGTGGGGGCTAGGTAGCACAGTGAACAGAGCACCAGCACTGGAGCCAGGAGGACCCGAGTTCAAATCCGACCTTAGACACTTAACACACAAACTAGTCCTGTGACCTTGAGCAAGTCACTTAACCCCAAATTGCCCTCCAAAAATAAAAAAACAGAAATCAAGTATAAGACTTTCAACATTTTGGTGGAGGGTTGGGAGGTCGATAAAATAGAGGATTTTTGCATTTTTTAAAGATGGTTACCTCTTCTTCATACTAAATACTTTTCAAAAAAAAATTAAGTATAGCCAACTAGGATCCATTTCCTCCAACACAGAATCTAAATATTGCATAATGTACTTATTTCTTCATGTCATTTTTTATATTCACACAGGTGCATTTCCTTTTTTTCTCTTCTTATTTTCTCCCTCTTCTCTCTCTTTTATATTATCTCCCTCTCTTCTCTACCCTCCCTTCCATCATCTATCATCCTCTACCTCTCTTCTTCTTTGCAGTGCCATCTTGAAGCTCTTCTTCACCTCTTCTCTCCACTGCTCCCATTCACACACGCATGTGCATGCATATATGTCCATCCATATGACCATTTAAGATCGATTAAAAGTATTTGAAAATCACTTTAGTCATATATTTGTCCTCAAGTATAGCATAGGAGAATATCTTTGGTATTCAAGTGGTCAAGCTAAAACCTTCTTGGAGCGACCCATGATCCAAATAAAAGGGTTTAAGGAGATAATGAAACAAGAGGTTCAGGTCTAACCTGAGAGTACGGCAGAAAACTCCACGTACTAGGAGAAAAGACACCAGCAAACCTGGGAGGCGTGCAAGAAAAAAAAGCAAACAAGAGGGAGGGAATAACGGCATTCCTATGAAATGAGAAGCTATAAATATGAAGTTTGAGAAAGAATCTCGCTGTGATTCAGATCCTGGCCTTAAAGTTCCCTCCCCCCAAAATGAAAGGAAAAACAAGACAGTGGAAATGAGTAGGATAGGTGTCAGAAAAGTTAATTCAGATCCCACTTTGGGCACTCTCTTTCTGCATGACCTCAGGACAGACATTTTCCCACTCTGACCCTGAGTTTTCTTACCTGAAAATGAAGGATTTTTTTAAAAATTGGAAGTGTTCTAAAGATCACTTAGTCCAACCTCCTCTTTCATTTTACTTTTATTTCAATTTTCAGTGTTTTGTTAATATCTTTTGTGCATCATTTGACTTCCCAATCTTAACGAAGATAATTTCTTGTATTTTTTTATTTTATACCCCTGCACCTCCAAGTATCTTGTGACAAAGAAGGAGAGAATAGCAAACTGGTACCTGACATGATATGTGTTATAAATACACCTGAAGTCTACTGCCTCTTTTGGAAGGAAGAAGAAAGAATGCAGTACAGCCCAGTGGAAAGAGCAGGGGGTTACAGAGCCAGAAAATGTGAGTTCAAATCCTTCCTTGGATCTCTGACAGCTGCAAGGCACAGTAACCTCTGTTTCCTCATTTGTAAAATGAGAAGGTTGTTTCCCAATTATTAACAGTTAGTATATATGTTATTCTCTTTCTGCTTATTTTGAACATCAGTTCATGCAAGTTTTCCCAAGTTTCTCTTACCTCTTCCTTTCTTATAGGATGAACTTCATTCATTTTTCAGTTAAAGAAAATAAGTCCCAGAAGGATGAAATGATCAAGGTCCCAGAGCCAGTAAACAGCAAAGATGGGGTTAAAACCCAGGTCCTCCCGCTGCAAATCCAGGGATCTTTCCTCTCTGTCAAACTTGGAATAAGTCTACATATTCTCTCATTTATTTCCCTTCCAGGCTTGGCGATAGCCATCAATGAATCTATAATAATAGCCATATTTATAGAATGCTTTAAGATTTATAAAGCACTTTGTATATATTATTATCTTCTTTGGTCCTCATGACTCTCCTGGGAGATAAGTGCTATTATTAGCAGTTGAAGGAATTGAGTAGGTGATTTGCCCACCAAATAAATGCTGGAGGAAGGATTTGAACTCAGCTCTTCCTGATTCCCAAACTGGTATTCTTTCTACTACACCATCTAGGTGCTTCATATAAATAAATAAAACACATTGGGAATTATAATTCTGCACCTTGTTTCCATGTTGGCATCTGGTTGGGCTAACCTGCAGCACAGTCCAAGGCCTGGCCTGCCATTTTCCTGTCTATCAGCTTCACTTAGTTCTCAGGGTAACTGCAGGCCCAGCCTTGTTAAATAGGAAAAGACTCTCACTTGAAGCCAACTGCCTCCCCTAATGGAGAACCAGTGAAGTAGAGAGACACCGAGCAGTACAAAAGATTCTGAGCTGACTGCTCTTCCCTCCAGCTTCCTTGTCAGCTCAGCTATTGATATTAAAATCAAGGGATTGGCAAAAAGCACTCCCCCACACTGGCGGAATTCCAGGCTGGCTTTAATGAGCCTCACCTGGGCTAATTACCTTTTACAAATCCAGCCTGAGAAGGTGGAGTTGGCAATTGGGCCTCCAGAATACTTCAGCTTGTGACTTCTAGGCTCAGTGACTCCTTTGTAAATGGCAGCTATCTGAATCCCCCTGTACGAGAAAGGGGATGGGAGACTCGAAGGACTTCCGCACACTTGGCTGGATGTGTGTCTGTCGTGTTTGTGCTTTTACCACCAAGATGAGATGTTAAAGGATTGGGCACTTGAGGGGAAAACCCAGAAAGATTAAAAAAATAAAAATAAAGAAAAAGAAACTCTCCAGCAGTGGGACAAAGGAAGTTGTCCTGATGGTCAGTCTCACACAATGGGGCAAGTTGCCATCTCCTACTGGTCATCTCAGGACTAGGAGGGATGGAAATGAAGGCGTTGGGAAGATTCTATTCCAGTGGTGGAACAATGGGCTTTTAAAGAACTAGATCACACAGTGGATTGAGCACTGGGCTTGGAATCAGGAAGATAAGAGTTAAAATCTGGTTGGTTTCAGACGCTTACTAGTCGTGTGACCCCCGGGCAAGTCACTTAATCCTGATTGCCTCAGTTCCTCATCTGTAAAAATGAACTGGAGAAAGAAATGGCAAATCACTCCAGTATCTCTATCAAGAAAACCCCAAAATGGGGTCAGGAGGAGTCAGATGTGACTGAACAACAACGAAAAAAGAACTGGGATTTGCTCTATCTTCAGAAAAGGACAGATCAGCAGATGTACTGCCAAATCCTCTTCAGAAATTCACTAGACTCATTCATCCTCCTCCGTGCCACAGTGGCAAAGGAACATGGCATGTGAAGGAGTTACAGCCTAGACAGGCTGTGCTATTTCTGAGAAAAGGACCCTTCAGGTTTCTAGCAGTTGAAATAGCTCATTAAAAGTGGGTAACTTGACAATTTTAGTGGCTAGCCTGATTCTGAGGGGAAATAGTTCCCGTCTGTTCATATCTACCAAAACAAGAGCAGTACTTGTGGGAAGCAAATTCTCTCATTTCCTTCAAGATTTTGCCTTCTGTAAGAAACCTTTCCTAGCAATTTGGAAGGATGCCTCAGAAGTTACTAAGCTGTGTATAACCTTTGACACAGTGGTACCACTAGGAGGCCTATATTATAAAAAGATCAAGAAAGAGGAAAAGGACCCATATGTACTGAAATAATTATAGCAAATCATTTTGTTACATCAAAGAACTGGAAGCCAAGAGGGTGTCCATCATTTGGGGAATGACTGGACAAATTACAGAATATGAACATAATTGAAATGACCAAAGGGACAGTTTCAGAATAATCTTGGAAGACTTGTATGAACAATAGTGAGTGGAACCAGGAAAATAATTTACATAATAACAACACTGTAAAGAAAAACAACTTTAAAAGACTTGAGAATTCTGATCAATGCAAGGACCAGTCACAAGTCTAAATGACTGATGAAGCATGTGACATAAAAGTGACAGAAAAGTGATGGATCCCTGCATCATCTCAGAATAAAGCATGTTATCAGAAATGGCCAATGTGGGAATTTGTTTTGCTTATCTATCTATTTGTTTAAAAGTGTTTTGTTTTGCATTTTGTTTTGTATTCTGTTGGGGAGGTAGGAGAGAGGGAAGGGTTAGGGATAGACTAAAATGAAGGAAGAAAGCAAGGAAGGAAAGAAGGAAGAAAGGACGGAAGGAAAGAAGGAAGGAAGGAAAGAAGGAAGGAAGCAAAGAAGGAAGGAAAGAAGAAAGGAAGGAAGGAAGGAAAGAAGGAAGGAAAGCAGAAGAATACTGAAGGAAGGCCAATCATAGAGGGTAGATTTGACAGCTACATGTTGAATTTATTATATATAAATGGTAAGCTTGATTGATATTTATTCAATTAAGTTATTTCATCCCACTTAAAATAAGTGATAAAATGACTAGCCAATCCGTTTCAGTCATAAGCTTGAAAAGTGTTTGAAAACCATTGGAGGGAATGAAATAATGACTGACACTAAGTCAAATTCCAGGTGGCTGAGGGATTCCATCATGACCTCTGGGTGTTGCATAAAAGCATCTATTTAGCTAGAATCTGGAGTTCCAGTGAGTAGTAAGCCATTTGATAGATTGGAGCTAGTGCATCTTCTAGTAAAACCTCTGAGGTTGAACTTTTTGGAAGGGGCAGGGCAGAGGGAGATGAGACCCAGGCTTTGTCCTTGACCAGGTGTCTTTGGCCTCCTGGCATTTAGCTGATGGAGAACCTTTCAAACTTCAAAGAGTCAGTGGAATTTGAGACATCACATTTCCCCATCAGTGTCCCAAAGTAGCATATCCAGATACACTGATGACGGTATCCACATTGTGGATATAGATTCATGGCTCCATAAGGGGCCCAGCAAAGAAACTATACCATGCCAAGGGTGAACATGTTGCGTACCCCACAAATGTGAGAAGAGGACTTCTAACAACCCAGAGCTGTGAGTTACCTCTGAGCCCATTTTCCCGTGGACTCTCTGTATACTTGTGAGATAGTATGTCACATACCCTTTTTGGGGGCGTATGTTGGATGCCAATTGTTCTTATTGTGTCATTTTTAGTAAATACCCTTTTCTAAAAGCTACTTAAGCATGGAGGATTAAAATGATTCTCAACTGTTAATCTTGGGAAAATACACTCTTGGTGGGGGTTGAGCTGATGGCATTAGAGAGTCACCCCTGACTCTTCAGGCATAACACTAGAATCCTTAGAGGGAGATGGAGTCTTTGTTCCAGGATTTGAGGCTTGTATGTGAGAGCAAAAGTTGGGAGAAGAATTCTTCAAGTTTATGTAGACTATATATATTTTAAAAGAAAAGCAAACTTTGCACGATAGAGATTGTTTCACGTAAAATACTGTTTTTTCTATTCTGCTTATATATAAATAAAATTTTATATATAAGAAAATACATATTTTATTTGGTGTATAAGTTCAGAATAAAAAAAATAAAAGTTGTGATCTTTAACCAATTGTTAGCTCCTTCTCTTCCTAATTCCCTTGTATTTATTGTTTATTTTTTCTATGCATGTTGTTTCCCCCCCAATACAATGCAATCTCCTCAAGGGTAGAAATAGTTTCATTTTTGTCTAATGCTCCCATCATAGGATACTTGTCCCTAGCCCTAGCTTGCTCCCAACTAAGATTTTAGCATCTGACTCTTAAACTCTCTCTCTGTCTCTCTTACTTTTTCCCTTTGTCTCTCTCTGTATCACTCTATCTCTGTCTCTGTCTCTGTCTGTCTGTCTCCTCTCTTCTCCTACACAGAAAGAAACATAGAGTCATTCTCCATATCTGCTCAGAAATGACTAACTTAATTTCTATGGACTTTGAGGTTTACGAAGTGCTTTCCTTAGAGTAAACCAGTGAAGAAGGTATAGTGAGTGTCTTTAATCTCATTTCACAGATGAAAGGGATTTTACAGATGAGAAAATTGAAGACTAGAAACTTGTTCAAGGTCAAAGCCAATAAGTAGCAGAATAGGGATTTAAACTTCCATGGTCTATCTTATTCGCAATTGACTAGCTTTTCCAGGTAAGGTGCCTTTCCCAGGGTCATAGTGAGACACAGCTAGACTTTGACTCAGGTCTTCTGACTCCAACACCATTGCTCAGAGCAGGCAATCAGCCCGGGAGAAAGAGGAACATTATCAGTCATTACGGTACACTTCCTTCTTGGTACTGAGGTAGGAGTTGGGGTGCAGAGTGTCACTTAAATTCCTTGCCAATTGTTCTCCCTTTATCCACTGGTTTGGATTAATGGCTTTGCTTTGTTTTCTCTAAACAAATTTAACCAGCCCCAGAACATGCTTCCCATCTCTAGCCACCCACCCAAGGAATCTTACCATATCTCCCTTCTAACTCTTCCTTTCCATCTCTTGTTCTGGTAAAACCATCCATACTATGTATCATACTGCAACATATCAATACAACATTTTTTTTTCTGGACAATTCCTACTTGTGGCTCTATTCATCATTCATGTGATTTCTCACATTAAAATATCTGTCCTTAGCCATGATGTCATATATGTGTTGTCTCCACCAACTTGAGGCAAGCAAGGACTGTCTCACTTTGATATTTCTATCACTGGTGAGGACCCCAGTACCTGACACATAGTAAATGCTTAAAAAATGCTTGTTAATTAATTCCCCAGTAGAAGAGAGGAACCTTGAGGTTAGGTACAAATTATTATTAATTTTGTCTTTATGTAACCAGTATCTAGCAAAAGATAGAAGCTTTAAAAGTGCTTGTTGAATTGAGGAGTCCTTGTAGGGGAAGGGGAAATTGTAGCATGAAATGACTGGTTTAAAAAACATAAGCCTTCCCACCAATAGATAAAATAAAAAACAAAAGGCACTGATAAAACTTTTAAAAACTGATTTGTGTTTTTTTTTAATTAGGACTTTTCTGCTAAGAATTAGTTACCCTGATAAAACTCCCAATGTCTTCCACTCTTTTCATTTGGTTATTTTTTTTAAAAAATTATGTTTATGCAATTTAATGGGTAGATATAAAATACTAAAACAAATTAATTTAAAAGCACATAAAATAAAATTATCAATAGATTTGTAAAAGCAAATAAAACATTTGCATCTGAGATTGGCTGTTATATTACATTTTAGGGACTCTGACCTATGAGCTATCAAGAAAATAACAAGCCATTTCAGAATAAGGTTAAACTATAAGCTGTTTGGGAGGAAGTAATGGAGAGAGAGCCGGGAGTAGAGCCAACTGAACAAATATTCACTGAGTGTCTTGCCCACAGTAGGTACTCAATAAGTGCTTATCATTTGGACTTTAGTAAGTTATGATTTTGGCAATGTCTCTGTTAAAATGGTATGTGTTTCCACAAGCATTGACTGAGGACATTTTGTCTCTAATGCTTGGATTTATGAAACAAAACAAAACAAAACAAAACTGGCTGGTCCAGTAAGGCTTAGCTGGGGCAGAGCTTGACTTTCTTCTGTGGGAGAGAGAATACCATGGGTACCAAGAACATCCTCATGCCCTAGATTATAACAAAGTGGTCATGGACATAACCTCTCTTCTAGCTAATGAAGATTTTAAAAATAACAACCAAATCTTCTATATGCTTACACTTTACCTGATAAGAAAAAAAAAAACCTTCCCTATGTTTTTGTCATTTCTTACCTCACAGAATTCCCTTCCCAATCTTAATGCGAGTTGAAATTAGAGGGTTTTTTAAGTGATGAAAATATTATAGGAATTAAAAAAATCAAACCCATTAATATCCTGATTAGACTCCCCATGTTAATTGCAGATTCTTTCAGGTGACAGAATGGGTCACTCTGGGTTTAATGTGATTGTGTCTAATAAAAGCTACATTTAGGAAGTGCATTTGCTGCTATAACTTTTGTAGCATTGCAAATGAGACTAAGAAGAGATTTCACTCTCCCAATAGTTGTGAAAAATAACAGCAGATATATAGAGCATTCCCTCTGGGGGAGATGGACCAGACTGGGGGGAAAAAAAGAAAGATAATCAGAGAGCTTGCTCATTGCTTTGCTCCTATTAGCTCCAAAACAAGTTAGAAAACAAGATGCCTGCTCTCCTCAGGACTGCATTGTCTATTCTTCTTCCTCCCTTTAAAAAAGTGACCTGAAATTCAAATACTTTTGATCAATGTTAAGACATCAGGCTCAGGACCATCCACAAATTGGTTCTCAGAAAGTATGTTGCTGGAATTTTTCATTGCTACCACCTTAGTGTTCAGGAGGTCCTCTTCCACAGGTGAGACAGACTCTAGGGACCATTTCATTGCATCTTTCCTTCTTTCTCTATAGCTAGTCTCTGCAACATCCGGCCAAGTATGTGTAAAAACTGCTTTCTGCAGCATGAAGAAGGGTATTTTGAGGAAGAGCTAAATTTAGGTTGATGAAAGAGCTCAAGCATACAAAATACACAGTTTGTTGTGATAAATCAGGCATCATCTTAATCAATCAACAAGTATTTATTAAGAACCTACTATGTGCTAGAAATTGTTTCCACTTTAAATTCCTAATGCTTTGATTTAACATCCAGGCTAAGCATATTTATGTTCTCTTGTCTCTCTCTGTTTCTCTGTCTTTCTCCCTCTCTCTATTTGTCTTTCTGTCTTTATCTCTCTTTTTCTTTCTCTTCTCCTTCCTTCTTTTATTGAGGAAGAAAGATATCATAGGTTTTAGAGTGTGAAGGAACCTAGAATTCATCCAACCCAACCTCCTGATTAAACATATGGAAAAACTGAGTCCCACCAGGCAGAAATCATTTGCTCTTGTGGTCTCACAGGTAGTTAAAAGTCTTTTGTCCATGGTTTATTTAAAGTTGATTACTATGGTCTTTAATATGCATCAAATTATACAGTTTTTCAATCCTATTTTTATTAATTTCCTTTTCCTTCTTTCTATTTTCACTTCTGCCTCAGTTTATACGTTTCCTGAAGGCTTTTCGACTAAACTGTCCATTAGCTCCTTCTGGCTCAGTAAAAATGTTAGCATAGCTAGAAACAACACACACATTTATAGCTTTATAGTAGAACACAGAAAAAGTGTAGCCTGCAATATATGGGATACTGAGTATTGTCCTCAAATAGTCATCCTTGTAATTCTATTCTTCTCTGCTGAGCCCCAGAGCCTTCCAAAATTCATCCCATAGATGATGGCTCTTAAATCCCCAGTAGGGGACCTAGAACTTCTAGGAAGACATTGGGAAGGATCCCTACACATTTCAGATCTGTTCTAGATGAATGCTAGATAAACTTATCCGAATCAATGGAATTTCACTTTCTTCTCCAATCATTTTCTTGAAAAGAGTTGAAACTTTCTGGACTTTTATTAGTTCATTGTCATTTTTGATACTTCAAATGTATTTAAATTGTGTATTTTTCATATGATCAGGAGGAAATCAAAGTTAAAGGAAGATAACTGTTGGTGACAATGAAACACATTAAATGCTGCCCTCAAGCTGGAAGCTGTGATTTAGAAAGTGCTACTGAAAATACTGACTTGGTTTTTGGTCTTGACCTATGGATTCATTGGCATGGGAATTCCTAGTCAGGGAACTCATTCCACCAATGTAGATAAGTGCATGTTCTACCACTTAAAATCTTATTTGTGTGTGTGTGTGTGTGTGTGTGTGTGTATTTTATTTTTTAAATTGATGTGTTTATTTATTTTTAGTTTACATAATTCAGTTCCAGAATCCTTTGAGTTTCAAATTTTCTCCCCTTCCTCTCCCCCACCCCCCATGGCAGCATGCAGTCAAGTATAGGATCTGCAGATACTTTCACATTGGACATTAGTCTGGTTGTATAGAAGGGTTGTAACCAATGGAGTGAACTACCACTTAAAATCTTAAAGGACCTTGCCTGCTCTGTCCCCAAGCCCAGGGCACTGAGAAATTCAGGGTGACATAACCAGCATGTGGAAGATCATGGCAAAAGTTCATCAATATTGTTCCAGTTTCACAGCAGTGTGCTTGCATGGATTCTAAATAATAGACAATGCCCTCGTGCATTCCCAATCACCAATGGAGTAAAGCAGGGCTCTGTGCTTGCTCCCATCCTTTTTCAGCATATTTTCAGCAATGTTGTCAGACACTGTCAACAAAGATGCAAATGGCACTGAGGTCAGCTACTAGCCTGGTGCTAAATTATTTACCTTAAAAAGGATACAAACCAGGATTAAAGTGGAGGGCAAGTTGGTGTGCAACTTTTTGTTCATGGATGATTATGTACTCAATGCAGCCTCGGAGGCTAAGATGTAACAGACTATGGACTGATTCTCTGCTGCTTATGCTAATTTTGGTCTAATAATTAACACTAAGAAAACAAGGTTCTCCACTAACTAACACTGCAACATTCACATGCGGAACCATTGGCTAGAGCAAATGGAAAAATTTTGAATGCTGTGGATATCTTCATATATATGTTCATAGCTTGGCAGTATGCTTTCCAGGGATGTATGCATAGATGATGAGATTAATGCACACGTTGCCAGACCTAGTTTAGTGTTTGGGAAGCTCCAAAGGAAAGTATGGGAGAGAAGGGCTACCTACTACATTGAAGGTCTACAGAGCTGTTGTGCTGACCTCATTGTTGTATGCCTGTGAAACTTGGATCATCTACCATCGCCATGCCAGGAAAATGAATCGCTTCCATTTGAATAGTCTTAAGAAAATTCTGAAGATCATCTGGCAAGAAAAGGTGTTGGACACCGAGGTCCTTTCTTGAATTAACCTGACAAGCATTCACACTCTACTGTAGAGAGTGCAACTCTGATGGGCTGGCCATATTGTTCAAATGCCAAACATTTGCCCAAAAGACTATTTTTACAGAGAACTCACAAAAGGCAAGTGCTTACATAGAAGAAGTGCTACAAAGATAGTCTCAAGATCTCTCTGGAAAACTCTGGAATTGATTGTAAGACATGGGAGATGATGGCATAGGACCACCCTGTATGGCATGCCCACATCAAAGAAGGCACTGTACTCTATAGGAAAAGCAGAATAGCAGTAGCTACAAACACAAGATGCATAAATTTAAAGATATCTCTACTCCAAAAGTTCATATGGACTATTCGTACCCAAACTGTGACAGAGCCTTCTGAGCTCCTATTGGTCTGATCACCCATAGTTGGGCACACTGTACCTTGACCCCAACATAGCAATGCCATTTTTGGTCCTTTTGATCACAAAGGACAACAACTTGAAGTTGAACTTAGACCCAGGTTTTCCTGACTTTGAGGCCCAGAATCTATCTACTAAACTATTCTCCTTCCCACATCCTAAATTTTCATCAGATTTTCCTCCATTTCTACCTTCTACCTAGGTGACACAATAGAGAGAGGAGTAGGCTGGTAGTCAAGAAGATCTGAGTTCAGATGTGCTCTCAAACCCTGGAAAGTCACTTAATCTCTATTTGCCTCAGCTTTCCTATCTGTAAAATGGGGTTTATAATAGTACCTACATCCCAGGATTATTGTAAGGATCAAATCAGATATTCCTAAAGCACTGAGAACAATACCTGGTATATAGTAGGTGCTTAATAAATATTTATTTCTTTCCTTTCATATAGGAACTACATCATTTTGCATAATTACCATGTTCTCAAGTAACACTAAGTAGACCCACACTTCCTTGCCTTCTTGTTTATCAGTGAAATCCTTAGGGCTGTCTATTTCTCTTGAAAAGCCTTCTGTCCCAATTGCGGCGCCTTCAGAATTCTTTCCCATACCTTCCCACACCACCCCACTTACTGAGGCTAGTGTGGATATAGACTTTGTGACTGAGGCTAAATTCATATCCAAAGCATTTGGTTCATTGCAATAATTTGAATACAGTTCTATGTCCCAGCAAATATAACATGTACAGAGAAGCCCTGGTTCTGAAGGAACACATACCAGTAGAAAGAATGAAACCAATACTTTTCTGAATTAAATTTAGTCACCTAAAGTGATATTTGGTGCAACCACAGAAATTCTGAGAGCCCCCTGACTACATATAACTGCTTTTCAATTAAACAAATACTTATAAATGGATTGTAGGGTCATTGAAGGGACCTTCAAGATCATCTAAAGCAGTGGTTTTCAGCCTGTGGGTCGCAACCCCTTTGGGGTTGAATGACCCTTTCACAGGGTCGCTTAAGACCATTGGAAAACACATATTTCCGATGGTCTAAGGAACTGAGACACAGCTTCTCTTTCTGTCTCCAGGCAGGTCTGCCCACATGCAGATATACCCACATAGGAGTACTAAAGGGTTCCAGCATTAGGAAGGTCAAGAACCACTGATCTAAAGTAACTCACTCATTTTACAATGGAGGAAACTGAGGTTCAGAAAGATGAACTAGATGGTGAAGATTTGAACCTTGGTATTTTGGCTCCAAATCCATCATTAAGTGCAGAGAAAAAAACAAAATAGTCACTTATATCAAGGTGCTTATATTTTATTTGAGGAAGGAGGTATGGGAGATTAGATATAGCATAGAGAGAGATAATGAAATTAAAAGCCAATATAAAGTAATTTATGAAAGGAGATCACCAAAGCGTCATGAAGGATTTAGCAGTGGTGCCTGAGCCTCCATGAAAGCTATGGGTTCTAGGTGGTGGAGGTGAGGAGGAAGGGATTGGGGGTGGGGAAGGAAGGGATTCCAGGTTTGGGAAGGTAGAAGATGAGGTGTAATGTATAAAGAATGACTTGTAGGCCAGTTTGATGGAATAGAGAGAGTATGAAAGGAAGGAATATGAAATAAGGGTGGAAGTTTGGTTGTGGGGAACATGAAATGACCAACTGAGGAACTAAATGTAATAGGTAGATGCCAAAGGTTTTTCAGTAAGGGAGTGATATATATATATATATATATATATATATATATATATATATATATATATATATATATATATATATATATATATATATAATTGGATCTGTGTTTTACAACTATCAATTGGGTGTCTGGGTGAAGTAACACTAAGCATAGCAGTAAATATATCAGAAGGGGGGAACCACTTAAGCAATAGGATACATTTCAGAATTTCTAAGGTTTATACATCACTTCTCATACAACAATCTTAAGAGGTAGGGGATAAAATATGCAAAGACTATTCTCAGCATTTTAAATAGGAGGAAAACTGAGGTTCAGTCAAGTGACTTACTCAGTCACATAGATGGAAGAGTGCTGACCTTGGTCTAGCACTCATTGCAAGACAGACACTTTTCTTCAGACTGTATCTGAATATTTGGGTTTGGCAACCCAGAATTTAAACATATAACACTGGACCTCCTGGCTTATTTATGTCATCATGCTCTGCCTTCTTCACAATGGCTCTAGTCAAAGTAGTCAAGAGAGACAGGTGTCTCTTCTTAAATTTGACTTGGAGAGAAGACAGGAATTCTTTGGCAATGTGGTTGAGGCAGGCATATGCTGTTTTAAGAACTGACTGTTAAATTTTCAATGTGAGCATTTATACCTGGGAAATAGGCAATGCCACAAATCAGGGCTTGATTTATTGTTCTGTTGATGGTCTAGAATAAAGAAAGTGACAGATAAAATATGTATAATGCAGATTAAATGTAAAATTATGTCCTAAATTGACAGAGAGCTGGTTGTTGAACATTTACCAGCACGCTTCTAGTTTTTAATGAATCCTCCAAGACCAACCATTTCATTTCCCTCCAGCTGCATTCCTTGGACCAGACTCTACCATGTCCTCAAAAAACTCATCAACCTAGGAAATGGCATCAGTTTCAGTACTCAGACCTCATCAATTCCTTCTGCCACTGATCAGAGGGCTAGAGGGTAGAGTAAAGAACTCCTCCAAAAGCCTTTTTTAAAAGGCTCCAAGATGAGCCATCTCCTCATTTCGTACCAGCGTCACTCTTTGGCCAAGACTCCACCATGCCTCCTGGGTGGGCATCTCTCCTGCCCTTTTTCAATTTCCATTTGTATGATTGTCTTCCCTCTTTTAGATTGTAAGCTTCTGGAGGGCAGGCACTGTTGTTCTTTTTCATATTTGCATCTTCACCACCTAGCACATAGTAAGTGCTTGGCAAATGGTTATTAACTATTAAAGATATAAAATCTTTCCTTCCTTAGATGTAATACTGAAAAATCCTTGAATTTAAGGAAAGTTAACTTCCTGGAAAAGGTTCTATAAATTAAAACAGTGTAATTCAACAACTGAATTGAATTGTCAAATGATGTAAATAAAAATTGATTTCTCCATGGAAATAATGGTATAATAAGAGGTTATATTCCTGACCAAAACACATCTCTTTCTCTGCCTCTTTGCTTCAGTCTCTGTCTCTGTTCTATATGTTTCTCACTTTTTGTTTTATAGAAATGACTATAAACATTATATTGAATTAAGTTTTTAATTAGCGCTAATTGATATACTAGTATGCCAAAGTTTATAATAAAAATTTTCAACACATATATCCATATAAATATGTCTCTTTAGACATCTAAACACATAAATATACACATATCTGTACATACATATGTGCGTGCATGTGTGTATTTAAGAGACCCCTCCCAGGAAAGTATCTGTGTGCGACTCAACTAGGATTCTATAATATCCTAATAATCCTAATAATATATAATATCTATAGTGATCCTAGTGATCATCGGAAATTTGGGCTTAGGATATTAAGATACAAAACTAGCAGGAGAACCTAAAATTTTACCTAGTCCAATTCCCTTGGTTTACTGTTTGAGATAGGCTCCTACAGAAGATCAAATCCAACCACCTCATTTTGTAGATGAGGAAAGACAGAGGTGAGAAATGTCGACTGATTTGCTGAATATCACACAGATATTACTTAGTAGAAGATGCATTTTCAATCCTAGGCCCTTCAGCAGAAGGAAGGCATATGCAGCTGAAGGATAAGAGGAGAAAGGGTAAAACTTCCTGAGGCCTCAGGGCTGGGTAGTTGCAGAAGCCCCTCGGGGATCAGGTAGACTGAGAGATGGGGTACACTGCCTCTGTGGCTAGCATAAGTAAAACTTCAGCTATGTCTGATGGACCTCTGTACACGCCAATTTTAAGTCCTATCTTAGCAAATCAGGGAGGGTCTTTTCATCTTCTTAGCAAATGAACTGGAAAGTTTTGCTCTATTACTGTTGTGCCTATAAATTGAGTGGTAACTGTCTAAAGAGAGGCCGTGTGGTGTAGTGCTTAGGGGGTCTTGTAGCCAGAATGACCTGGGTTCAAGGTCTGCTTCTGACACTAGTATCTGTAATGATTTTGGCAAACCACTCAACCTCTCAGAAACCAAGGCAATTTTTTAAGACTATAAGTTAACAGATGGAGGGGCCATATGTAGCAGATAGAGAATGGCCTTGGAGTCAGGAGGATGTGGGTGCCACCTCTGTCACTTACTGGCTATAGGACCCTGAAGGGCAAATCACTGCTCAGTGCCCAAGCCAACTTCCTGTCTATAGGATACAGAGAAGGTCCTGATCTGCTTTAAAAGAAAAGGTTTTCTCACTGCGAGTTCCCTATGCTAACTGCTAAAAAAAAATCAGCATTATTACTGGTTAACAATAGAAGAGGTAATCTTCACATTATGAGGTCCTTATATCAATGACATTGAAGGTCCTGAAAAGAAAAAGTAAAAAAAATTGGTAGAAGCCATTTAGGAGACTAAAGGAAATGTGATACCTCCACCTAACCAGACACTCCATATACTACACATCTAGGAAGTGAGTTTTTTAATGGCAGAATTTACTTATATATCTCTACCCTGCTCACAGGGAAAGAGTGTAAAGGACAGTGGGAAAGTCCTGATCCTAGAGTCAGAGGGCCTACATTAAGATTCTATGTCTAATGCTTAGGCAAATCACTTCATCTTGGGCCTCAGTCTTCTCATCTGTACAATTAAAGGGCTGTACTAGATGGTCTCTACAATTCCTTCCAGCTCTAGCTCTAGAATCCTGTGATAATGTGATCATCCTAGAAAAATTATTTGAAACTAGCAGATTCTAAGGAAATTTCAAGGATTGGACAAACAACGGGTGGAAGATGGCCTGGCTTACCTAAAGACAGGGGTCTTCATTCTCACTGGGAAAGTCATGCAAGTGACTTTTCATCCTAAAGCTTTTTGCAAGTTCTTTTGCTATGTGCTGAGAAGCTGGGGGCAGCTAGATGGCTCAGTGGATAAGGGTATTAGGCCTAGAATCAGGAAGACTGCAGTGGATAGAGTAATTCTTGCAATATTTCCAACATTTTCATTATTGTTATATGTGTTATGGTGACCCGTGATCAGTGACCTTTGATGTTACTGTTATAATTGTTTTGGGACACCACAAACTGTAACCTATGTAAGCTGGTGAACTTAATCAATAAGTGTTCTATGTGTTCTTGTTGCCCCATTGACCTGCCATTCTCCATCTCTCTCCCTCTATGTCACCCTATTCCGTGACATACAATATTGAAATTTTGCCAATTAACAGTCCTACAATAGTTTTCTAAGTGTTCAAGTGAAAGGAAGAGTCATTCAACGAGTCAAACTTCACTGTTGTCTTATTTAAAGCAATTATTGCAGCATCCCAGCCTTCAGCAGCCTATATTGCCCTGATCAGTCAACAGCCATCAACATCAAGGCAAGATTTTCCACCAGCAAAAAGATGATGACTTGTTGAAGGCTCAGATAATGGTTAGCATTTTTTTTAAACAATACAGTATTTTTAAATTAAGGTATGTACATTTTAAAATATATTATTGTATCGCATACTTAATAGACTAGTATAGTGTAAATGTAACTTTTATATGCACTGGTAAACCAAAAAATTCATGCAACCAACTTTACTGAGATATATATTTTACTGTGGCGGTCTGGAACTGAACCTACAATATCTCCAAGGTGTGTCTATGTCCATGAGGACCCTAACAAATTAATGGGATTAGGGTTTATACAACAATTTTTCTCCCTTATGGCACGATCAAGAGAGGCCTGAATGCCTAGGATCCATAGACATAGCCTGTTTGAAAAAGATAGTTCATCCATCTCCTTTACAATTTACCCTTGGGCTAACCTTAAAAGACATCACGTTACTCACTGGTATTTCAAGCAGCAGCAGAACATTCCTCCTCCATTCCTTTTTCCTTTTTCATCACTGTAAAAACCAAAATATGCCAGTTTCCTCTAGGTCCCTAGGCTGATATTCGACTTGATGGGTGTAGTGGAAAGACCACTAAGCTTGGATTTCAAAGATCTGAGTTCAGATCTTGCCTCTTCTACTTAGCACTTGTCTAACCATAAGCAAGTCATGTGCCCTCTTGGGCCTCAGTTTCTTCATCTGTTGAATAAGAGAGTTGGATTAGTTGCAGATTCTTTCCGGCTCTCCAATCATAAAAGCCTGCCATGGGGGAGGCTCCTGCAATGTGGAAGGTCCACAGCACTATGTTCTTCCCATATGGAGACTGAACCCTGTCTGGAGCTGGTCTGATATTTCATCCACTGGAGGGCAGTGGTGTCCACTCACACTTGCCTGTCACTCCCACTCTATTGACTTCAAAGCTTAAGCAGAAAGCTTCCTGCTCCAGGATTATCTCTTCAGCATGTAATACATTACTCTAGGTCACTATTATGACTGTCTGGTCTTCATTTCCAGGGACAGTCATTAAGGCAAACCAAAGTTACACCAAACCCTTGCTTCAGCCGAGTAAGTAGGCCAGCTGAAATTGCAAAGGCAGTGCTCCAAGGCAATTAGCAAACTGCTTGAGATCTCAACTTGGTAACAGAATGTATGCGTAAGCTTAAAAGTTACATGTGAGAATAAAACACCCCAGGCAAAACCCAGATTTTCCTTGACTAAAACTCTGAGAGCCAGCTTGGTGTAGAGGATACAGATTTGGCCTTGGAGCCAAGAATTCTGGGGTTCAAGGCCCACCGCTAACAAGTACCAGCTCTTTGACCCTGGGCAAATCACTTAGCCTCTCGGTGGGCCAGGCAATGCTCCAAGACTATAAAATATAAAGCAGGTGGCAGTCTGTTCTGATAGGGAGATTGTGTTGGAGGGGGATTTCCCATACCCCCAAAATCACAGGTCTGATCTCTGTGGGCTCCCAACACTTCCTACCCCACACCACCACCGCAAAATACTGTCAGGAGCCAAGTCAAGAAGCAGACTATCAGCTGGCAAGAGAACATAGCAAGAGTAAGCAGACCTAAGATCAAAAGCCCTCTTAGCCTCTAACTAACTAGTTGTGACCTTGGCCAAGTTACTTTTGGTTCTCTAGGCCTCAGTTTCTGCATTACAAAATGAGAAGTCTGGATTAAATTGTGAGAGAGTCCCTTCTCTTTCTAACACTCCCTGTTCAAGGTCGGCAGAGCCTCAACTCCCTGGAGGCCTTCAGGACACGTGTGAGAAGCTGGGGAGGCCACCAGGGGTAGGATGCGGAGGGTCTTTATCCCAGCCTGTCACCTGATAGCTTTCTATTTTAACTAACAGTCATAATAGCTACCCTTTACATAGCACTTATTACAGGTCTGGTAAGCGTTTTACAATGATCACATTTGATCCTCAAAACAACATTGGGAGGGAGGTGCTATTGTTAACCCAGATTTTATGAGGCAGATAGGGGTTAAGAGACTTGCCAAGGGTTATGCGGTTAGTATCTGAGACGCCATCCTGACTCCAGGCTAGGCACGCTGTGCACTGTGCCTCCAAATAATTTCTCCCTAACTCGTTGACAAGTACTGCTGTTACCATCCTGCAAAGGACTGCAAGTACTGCACTCTTCAAACTGGGTGCCCTCCAAAAGCTTCATTTGTCTTCTCTTAGTTACAGCTCTGTCTAAGGCACTGGCATTTTATGTTCTGAGCCCCTCCTAGTGCTAATCTTCCACAGGAGGTAGTGCATAGTGGTGGAAAAGTTGTTAGAGTTTGAGCCACAGAGTCCACTTTCAAATCCTAACTCAACCTATATGACCTTAAACAAGTTACTTAACTTCTCTAGGGCCTTGCTTTCCCATCTTCTAAAATGGGGGGTCTAGACTAAATGATTTTAAAAGTCCTTTCATTTCTAAATCAAGGACCCCTACTTCTCAAGTTTGACAATTTCCTCAACCAGCCCAGTCAGGAAAACATGGGCTCAAGTCTTACTTCTACCTTAGCTTTGTGATCGTGGGCAAATGAATTAATCTCTTAGTACCTTCCCCTAAGCAACTCTCTATGAGATGAGTTGCAGGTCTTCACCAGGGGAGGGATTTCTTTTCTACAAGTTCCTCATATTGATGAAATCATAGGTCTGGAACAACAACAAATCTGTATACTGTACTGTGTACAGAACACTGCCAAGGGAGGTGAGGTTCATGTGGGCCACTACAGCCAGAGGCTTCATACTGTATTCCGGAAGGCATTGGACGCTGGGACTTGGGGGGAGCCCTAAAAGAAGAGGCAGGGGATGTCAAGGACAAATCACGTTTTAGACAAAATTATTAAGGGACCGAGCCTGTCAGCCTATGACAAAATTTCAACATTCCCCTGCATGTGGTAGTCAATATGAAAACCCAACAAAACGTTTTCAAAAGGAGAGGCAGATAATGTTTGACTTTGGGGGGTCCATTGTTTGATTTCCATTAGGCTTTCCCCTGTGAGATTCCCCCTCCCTCCCACATAGATACACACACACACACACACACACACACACACACACACACACACACACAGATCCTCCAGTAATAACATTCAGTTATTCTCCCTGCTAGATTATAAGCTCCGTAAGGGTAGGGACTATTTTTATCTTTCTTTGTATCCGCAGGGGCTTAGCACAGTGCCTGGAACCTAATAAGTACTTAAGAAGCTTGTTGACTGACTGATTTCTTCAAGCTCTAGGACAGGTACTGATTTTCACACTTGTGCCAGCACAGCATCATTGCAATTGCACCCAGTGTGCTGGCCCCTTTATTAACAGTGCAGCTTCACAGATGTCTGATCAATGGCTCATGCTTTTATAAGATACAACAGTTCTATGAGAGGGATAGGGCAGGTATGCTGTTCAGTCATTTTTCAGTAGTTTCTGACTCTTCATGGCCCCATTTGGGATTTTCTTGGCAAATGTACTGGAGTGGTTTGCCATTTCCTTCTCCTGTTCTTTTTACAGATGAGGAAACTGAGGCAAACAGGATTAAGTGATTTGCCCAGGGTCATGCAGTTAGTAACTGTTTGAGGTCATATTTGAACTCAGGAAGATGAGCTTCCTGACTCCAGGCCCAGCACCTTATCCACTGTGCCACCTAGCTGCCCCAGGGCATATATAATTCTCTTTATTTTATAGAAGATACCCAGGCTCTGCAAAGTCTAATGATGGAAGATCACAGTATCTAGATCTGGAAAGAAGCCAACAGGCCATCTAGTCCAACCTCCTCCTTTACAGATGAGGAAATTGAGACCAAAGCATTTGAATGACTTTCCTGGGTAATAAGATGCATAGCCAGGACTTTAATTCAGGTGTCCCAAGTCCATCATTCTTCCCAGTGTGCCAGGCTGCTTCTCCTTCAGCATTCTGATTAGATTTCTGCTGTTCAGCAAGAGCAGGGCCTTTTTCTCTTACTTAGATCCCTGTACAGTGTTCTTTGAGGATAAACCAAGAGCTCAGTCTTTAGTTACAATAGCTCTGTGCCATCTGACTACCTTTCAGAAATCTTAGTCCAGTTGGGTCAATGTCAGATGTGCCCAAAGTGGGTAAGAAAATGATGAAGCCACATAACTCCCTGTGGCTCAGCACTGAAAGTGCCCTCTGATTAGCACTTCTCCTTTTAGGAGAAGTCTCCTTAAAAGGTGACTCATTTTACCTTCTTCCCACTGCAGCCTCCTGACTGGCTTCCCTCTGTCCTCCAGTCAGTTTGCAGTCTGGATCTGGCTGCTGTTGCTGTTGCTGCTGCTGTTGCTGCTGCTGCTGCTAGCCTCAATGGGAGCAAGGTTCTCCCTGACTGCACTGAAGCCGATTATTACTCATTCTCCTTTTCTCCTTACTCCTCTTCAGATCGTTACACATGACAAAACAACTGTCCTAATTGCAGCAAGTGTTCCCAGCTCTGTCACTGTGACAATTACTGCAATGTGGGCTCCAAATATGCCGCAGACAAGAAAGTCTCCCTGCAGTTCCCTTTGATGGTATGCAGTCATCCCGTGGAGTATTCTCAGCTTCTAAGAGGTTTTCTTCGGGTTGGTGTAGTTGGATGACTGGTGGTGTGCTTGGGGGCTTCCTTCTGTGTGGAGAAGGAGAAGAACCTTCTTCCTTTAATTTTAGGCTGATGAGGTTCAACATTTTCATGGAAGTATCACAGAGAAAGGTAGCCTGGAGAATGGGACATAGTTAGACAGTACAGATCAAAGGAGAGAGATCTTGGCTCTCTAGTACAGAAATGTACCCTAGTCGATTGGTATTCTCATGGAGTGGACGGAGCACTGGAATTGGAATCAGAGGGCTAGATTTGGATCCCAGCTCTGTAACCTTGAGCACTAAGTTGTTTTCCCTCTCTGGACTCAGTTTCTTCCCCTAGAAAATGAATAGATTGGACCATATGATCTTTAAGGTCCAGTCTTCCTCTAAAGCCTATGATTCTAGTCCCTTTTCTGCCACTCACCCAAACAAATCACTTCCCTCTTCCGAGAATCAAACTTTCGACATACTTTCATCATTCACCAAACCTTAGTTACCTATGTGCAGGGTGCAGTCTCCTCACCTATAAAGGAAGAGAATTACATCATTTTCTTTGATGTTATGATTCTGTATTTTCAGACTCATTGAAACTTCTGTTGAGGAAAGGTCAAAGAAAGTGAAGCAACCATCACTTTGAACGTTGAGATTTACAGGGAGCAAGAGAGAAGGAAAGATTTACTGCTTGGAAGCGGTTGCCAAGACCCAAAGCCATCAGCTTTTTTCCTTTCCTCCACTCCTTTTCCAAAGGCATAGAGCAACTTGGTGGAAGGCAGAAAAAGGAAGCTTAGTCATTTTTGGAATCCTTCCAGAGGGCATTTCTGTCTTGGGTCCTGGGTGTAGTTAGAGGCTTAGTCAAAAGAACCACTGCAAATGCAAAAAGAAGTCCCAGACCAGGAATGTCTTCTAATCTTGTTGGATGAAGGTAGTGCTCTTAGCAAGAAAACTAAAGCCTTTATCAGATCTTATAATGTCTTCTAATTTGATTCACTCAAACACTGTCCTTTGTGAAATCTCTGCATGCTACAGAAATATGAATTCTCATTGTACTGTGTCCTGAGGCCTAGAATCTCTGTGTACATATTGATGTGTGTTTAGTATTTCCTGAGAACATCTTCCATTAACTGACCAGTGTGTGCTCATCTTGGAGCCTAACTTTTCTCTGCCCAGAGTGGAGGTGGGGGTAGAGCTATGGTGGGAGGAAGCATTATCTTATATCAGATAATATCTTTATTTTAAGCATTTCACAGCCTTTCCAGTTCATCCCACGTGGGTTCTTTCTGTTGTTGGCAGAGATCAATGAAGTCAATATTTCTGACTGCAGAGCTTTCTATGACTTACACATATTTAAAAGGATAAACCCCAATCAACAATTCTCTGTCTGAACTTAACCATCCTAATCCCTATCTTTGATTCTTTGGGCTCGAGCAAACATGCTAAGGCTAGAGCTACATCTTCCCCAAGACTGAGGGATTCACTCTGTCTGATGGGTTGCAACACAGACTGGGCCAGGGAAATGTTTCACTTTGGAAAATTCAGCAAGAGAACCAGTAGTTGGTGAGATATATGACAAGAGCTGTTTCTCCATGTTTCAAATGGACACATATGGGGAAAAATGTCATACAACTTGGATTATAGATCCTCAAAAATTTGATCACAGTGCCTTACATACAGTGGGTGTTTAATAAATGCTTGTTTGAGTAAAAGGACTTGAGAGTATAGAATGTTGGAACTGGAAGGAATTTTAAAGCAAAAAATAATGCAAAGCAGATGATATCTCAGAATGTGGAAAATAGAGAGCTCATATTTGATGTGGAATCAAAGAATTTAGAGGTAGAGGGGACCTTAAAGATTATCTAGCCCAATTCCCTTATTTTACAGATAAGGAAACCGAAGTTCACAGAAAGGAAGTGACTTATCTAATATCTCACAGGGAATTAGTAGCAGATCTGGGAAGAGGACCCTACAGGTCTCTGGCTATCAGTAAGGTGATCTCTCTATGTAGGTTTGCTTGCTCCCCATATCCCTATTCCCATATTTTCTATTTTGGAAGGAATCACTGAGATATGGAGGAAACAACACCTTAGAAAGTATAGCATGGAGGGAAAGGTCATAGATTGATCTATGTTTTTATGTTTTTTTTTTTAATCAAAGCTTTTGGAACTTGATGGCATTCTCTTAAATCTTATTAACCCAAACCCATTTTCAACCAAAAAAGCAAGGAAAATTTTAAAGCAATTAAGCATCCTACAAGACAATGCCAATTTGCACTCTACTATGTTGCTTAAAAAAAAAAAAAGCTGAAGTTTTATCTTACAATTGGCCAAATTCCTCCACTGCCTGAGTTTCTCTGTGGGAGAAAATGAAGTACTCTCTAGGCCACATAATTACAGTCTAGTGTGCTGGATCACTAAGAACAGAAAGGTACCTGAGTAGATGGAAGCATTAATGCTCCTCTAAAGCCCTTGGCTTACTTTCAGAAAGTAATTCATTGACCTAGAAGAATCTGATTAAATTCCTTAAAGTTTTTAAAACAATGAAAATCCCACTTATCGAAAAAGTTTTAGTTCTTTTAATATGGGAAACAATACATTTTAAAGGAAAATTACATTTGAGAGCATTGCAACTACAAAATAATATATATGAAATCCTCAAAGCAGGTCGCATTATTCGAAAGGATCCTGCAAAGTGAATTTATGGAAGTTGAGACTAATCCATAAGAATAATTTATAGTATGGGGCTACTTCCCCTTACTGAAGGGATGGATGCTGACATTTTTATAGAAATGACAATAAGCATAGTTAATCAACTAAAAAACCATAGAGCTATTTTTCTTGTACATTGAGGTATTTTAATAAGAAACAAAGACTGAATTGCCATGCATATGAACTTGTTCCTTATCAGGATTATGATTTTTGAAATTGGATTTTTTATCACTCTTCAGAGAAAACTCTGTTCTTTTATGGGGTCTCAGTGCAAAGGACTATCCTATTTTAAATAAATTCCTTTGTTTCTTTTTCTAAAAAAGACATCATCACACATGACCCGAAGTGAGAGTGCTGGCATAGGTTTCAAGAAGACCTAGATTCCAGTCCTGTTTCTGATGCTTTGTGACCCTGGGCAAGTCATTTAAATTCACAGTGCCCTAGACAACCCTTTAAAACTATAAATTGCAAAGAAATTGCCTAAATCCACATCACTGGCAGGTTTTCCTCCCTGAGAGTGATTCTTGCCTGTGATTTCAAAAATCACAGATTCTATCCCTGCCCCTACCCCTTAACCCCCCAAAAGTGATCATAGAGTCAGTGACTAAAACTGAAAAACATAGGAATGAGTGAGTGAATGAGTAAATAAATGAATATGCTGCTATGTAGGCTCTGCAGTTCTAAGAAGTGACTGAACTATCTCTGTTCCTAAATGTATGTAGAAGGTTAAAGCAGTGTTAAGTTGTTGGATTCTCCGTTGTAGGATGAGAACCAATGGAAAACTGGCCAAAAGTATTTTCTGAAAATGAGTTTAGTGGCAGAATAGGGAGTCTTGGATAGTTGGGTAATAATAGTGAGGGGAGAGTCTGAACCATTGACCTCATTCTTCCCCCTCCTCTATATCTTTTATCACAGAAAGTGAAATACATTTTGCAGTTTTATGTTATAGCAAAGAAAATAAAAAGGATGTAACTTGAAATTTGATTGCATTGAGACCTATAGTGTCCATTATGAAAGAGTGAGACCTACAGTGTTTATAATAAAACTTTCTTCTATCCTAGTCAGACTACATATGGAATATTGTGGTCAGCTTTGGGCATCACAGTTTAGAAGGAACATTGACATACTAGAGAGTGTACGTAAAAGGCCAGTTAGTATGGGTGAGGGCCTAGAAAAATGACTGAAAGGGGTATGAATATTTAACCCATAGAGAGAAGGTACTTGGAGGTATGTCACTGTCTTCAAATATTTGAAGGGCTTTTCAGTGGAAGAGGAATTTGATTTGTTCTATGTGGCCCTAGAGGGTAGAGCTTGGCACCGTGAATGGAAGTCACAAAGAAGCGGATTTAGACTCGAGGTAAGGAACTACTTTCTAATTACTAGAACTATTCAAAATTAAAGTGGTTTGCCCTTTGAAGTAGTAGTTTGCTCTCCTCTGAAGGTTTTCAAGCAAAGGGAGGATGACCATTCATCCTCCATTTAAAGTGATGATTTTTGTTCAAGTTTGAGTTAAATTAGATGGCTTGCGAGGCCCCTCCAGCTCTGGGATTCTGATGATCTGATTTTGTGATGGGGGCAAAGGTAAGATCCAGACAAACTGCTTTAAGAGCATTTAAAGGCAAAAACATCACTTTATTTCTCCATGGGGTCCATTCAGAAATCGAGGGCTCTGTCTTGGAGCTAAAAATGTGGTAGATTCAGAAATGTTATCACTAAAGGAGATAATGGCAAAGAAGGCTGCTATTCTTACCCCTACTGACCAGATGAAAAAGTTGGTCCATCTTCTTCCCAGGAAAAGGTTCCTTTTCTCCAAACTTCACTTTCATAAAATTTGATAAAGTCAGAACTTGGAAGAATCACAGGATTTAGAACTCAATGGGGGCTTTGGAGATCATCTCGTCCTACACTCATTTTGCTGCCCAGGAAGCTGAGACTCTGCCAGGAAGGAGCAGAGCTGAGACAGGAACTCTGGGATTCTTTCCACCATATTCACTTATGCTGTCAGATGGGGAAAAAGCTATGAAACAGTGAGGCTGATAAACATGAGTACAACCAAAACAACCTGGGAAAATATAGGAAAAGAAAGCATTTGTTTTTGTCTGAGCTTAAATACAGTTTTAAAATGACTTTCGGGTAATTTGGTTATAGGCACAAAAACTCACACAGATTCAACAAGTGCCCAAGGGTAAACTCAGTGTAAAAAAAGGGGAAAAAAAGCTAATATTTATTTTTACATAATCTCTCACAATATTCAGCAAATATTGAATCAAAGCTTAGAAACTATGTTTAGTATTTGCAAAAGGGAGCTACAGAAGCAAAACCTAATTCCAGAAAGTATCCAATTAAAAATGAGGATTTGCTTTGATTCTGTCACAAAGAAAAAGTCCTACTTAACCAAACCCTCAGAAATGCCAGAAAAGTCCATCAGACTATGGAATGTAACCTAGCATAGAGTTGCTATGAGATAATATCTAACTCTGTATCTGCATAGATTTCTGGGTAAAAAAAATTATAAGCAGCCAAATTATTTATATATGTGTGTGTGTGTGTGTGTGTGTGTGTGTGTGTGTGTATATATATATATATATATGAATAGTCAAATATTAATGATAGCAATAACTAATTAGAAATAGTTCTGGTTAGTACAGTAACATCTTGAGACTTGAGAATTCCTTATGGTTTAGGACTAAGCAAGGTCTCCCCTTAGGCTCTACCCTGTAGGTGGAGAACTCAGGATAGACAGAATGAATGCTGGAGTGTGGCAGGTTATGTGCTTTTAGAGCCAGTCTCCCTATCACCTTTCTGCTTCCTCAAACACACAAATCACCATGTCCTCTTTTCCCTTTCTCTGGTATGTGGAAAAGGAGAAGGCCTCTCTGGTGGTAAGGGGCCGATTTTTCCTCCACCTTTCCTTCTCTGATTTTGTCAGGTTGGGGCCACAGTGAAGGCAGAATAGCTCATTATCCGTGTTCTCTCCCAGCTAATGTCCCTCTGTACACACACACACACACACACACACACACACACACACACACACACACACACACACACCCTTATATCTCTTCCCAAGTACACATCTCCTTTTATTCATACACCTCTACCCAATTCTATCTCTTGTCACATACTAAACGTATGACCTTGGGCAAGTGATTTGACCTCTCTCTGTCTCAGTTCTTCATCTATAAAATGAGAGTGTTGGATCAGATTACTTCTAAAGTACCCTGAGGGGCAGCTAGGTGAGGCAGCAGATAGAGCACTAGGCTTGGAACTAGGAACACTCATTTTCCTGAGTTCAAATCTGACCTCAGAAATGTGCTAGCTATGTGACATGGGCAAGTCATTTCACCCTGTTTGCCTGTTTCCTCATCTGTAAAATGAGCTAGAGAAGGAAATGGGAAACCACTTTGGTATCTTTGCTAAGAAACCCAAAATGGAATCATGGAGAGTCAGACGTGACTGAAACAATTCAGCAATGACAACAAAGCTACCTTTGAACTCTATGCCTATGACACTAAGAACTTAAGTGATGGTAAAGATATACATTTATATAGCACTTAAAAGATTATCAAGTGCTTTAAAAAAACAAAATGAAACTATAACTTGGTGAACTGGGTTGTGCATATGTTATTATTTTCATTTTATAGTTGTAGAAACTTAGTTCCTGAGAGGGGAAGTGATTTCATTGTAGTTACACAGCTAGAATGTGTAGAAGGTCAAGCCTCAGTAAACTCAGTTCTCCAGAAAACAGCTCAGAACCTGAGGGTACGGAGAAAGACCCCACAACAGCCAAAATATCTGCTCACTAGGCTCCCACGGCTCCTTCTCACCTCCAGAATCAAATATAAATCATCTGTTTACCCTTCAAAGCCCTTCATTAACCATACCTCCTCTCTCTTTCCAGGCTTCTTGCCCCTTATACCTCTGACCTCTCTCCTCTCCTCCTGCTGTTTCTCCACTGTCCAATGACACTGGCTCCTTGCTGTCCCTCAAACCAGACACTCCTGACTCCAGGCAATTTCACTGGCTCCCTGCTTCAGGCAGAGCACCACAGGTAGGAAGACCTGAGTTCAAATCTGCCCTTAGATACCTACTAGCTGGGTTACCCTGGACAAGTCACTTAACCTCTGTCTGCCTCCGTTTCCTCATCTGTAAAATGAGGATGATAACAGTGCCCATTAGCCAGGATTGTTGTAAGGATCAAATGAGATAATAATTGTTAGCTTTTATGCTTAAATCACTCTCCACCTCCTGGCTTAGGTTTCCTTCAAGTCTCTCCTTCTTCAGGAAGCTTTTTGTGATCTCTCCTAATTCTAGCATCTTCTTTCTGTTGATTATCTCTGATTTATCCTGTATAAAACTTGTTCATACATAGTTATTTGAACGCTGTCTCTGCCACGCTGGGAGCTCAAGAGTAGTCACAGTCTTTTACTGTTTTTTTGTAACCCCAGAACTTAGCACAGTGCCTAGAACACAGTAGGTGCTTAATAAAGGCTGACTAGTTTAAAGATCAAGGCTGCTAGAGGTAGCACATTGACAGCAGCAAGAAATGACAACTGACAATTTGAAAGCAAGGAAAGAGACAGAAAAACTGTAAGAAACAGACATGAAGAAAGCACAATAGTCAGAAGAGAGACAAAGAATCCTACTCAGTTAAACAGCCCTAGAGGATTTCACTGTATTACACAGCCTGGAACAATAATTGGTGTTTGTAAAATTGACTCTGGGTCTTTAGAAAAAGGTTAAATTATATTGAATATACTCTGCTTAAGCAGATAAAAAGAAAAAAAAGTATACAATATAATTTAGGAAGACTTTCATTCAAAATTAGAATAAGAAGGCTGGGAATCCAAAAGGCAATCTTTAGAAAAATTGGAATTTCATCTATATGGAACAACTCAATAAATAAGTTAGATCAGAAAAGTGAGCCATTAACTCTATCTGTAAGTTGTTGATCTTTTTAAAAATAATTTACTCCAAATCCTAGTTTGTGTGAAGATTTCTACTGAATGAGAAGTGAGTTTTACTTATGTCATTAACTGAGTAAAATGCACTTTCTAATGCCTCCCTTGGAATTTTTTGGACAGGTCTCTCATTTAAAAAAACAACAACAACCTTAATATTTGGCAAGTACTTTTGAAACATGAGTGGGTAGCACTTATGTTCCTAACTTTTATTTTACCTGTTTCCAATTAAAGTAACTGCAAGAGGGCTATTAATAGTTTTCTTCATCTAAATTCTTCATTTTTAAAAAAAGGAAATAAAATCATTTAAGTCTACTCATACTTTCTGGAGTCTGATCAGAATAGTGAGTATCAGTCATACTGCATAGTGTCTTGTCAATCAACAAGCCATTTTGGGTCTGTTGTGGTATATGGTATAGTTCAATTCTATAATCATTGAAGTGCCTACTATGTGCCGGGTGCTGTGCTAGGTGCCAGGGATACTGCGGATGAAAACATGTAACAATCTTTGACCTTAAAGCGTTTATATCATACAGAGAAGAATGCTGGGTGTCGAGTCAGACCACACAGGTTCAAAATCTGGCTTCACTATTCATTGCCTGTGTGACGTTAGTCAAACAAGTCCCTTAACCAGAGACACACAGGTAAATGTTGTCTTTCTTGGGAAAAAAAAGGATACAAGATACACTTTTAAGTTTCATTTGAATTATTAACACTTTCTTAAATATAAATAATCAACAAAACAATACATTGAGCTCAGATTTGTAATGTTTGCCTATTTCCTAGTTGGCAAAGTAGAAACAGCACCAGGCCTGGAGTCAGGAAGATTCATCTTCCTGAGTTCAAGTCTGACCTTGGATACTTGCTAGTTGTGTGACCCTGTCACCTTGTTTACCTCAGTTTCCTTATTTGTAAAATGAACCGGAGAAGGAAATGGCAAACCACTCCAGTATCTTTGCCCAGAAAAACCCCAAATGGGGTCATAAAAAGTTGGATGCGACTAAAATGTTCATGCTAAAAATTTAATTGACTCCCTGGATCTGATTCCCACATCCCTCAGCCCTTAGCCTAACTAGATTTCAGTTTCCTCACTTGAAAAAATAAAGGTGTTATACTGGACAACCTCCAAGGGCCCTGATAGGTCAGTTCTATCAATCTGACCTTTAGTTACTGACGAATACATGGAGATGTTAAATTTACAACATGAAGTTCTTAGATTGAGAGCAGCATGATACACTTTAACTTTCTTCCCTTCTACAATCAAAAGGACAAAATCACTAAGCACTGGCCACCAACATGTAGTTCTTAAAAACTTAATATCAGGATTTGTTAGAGCTGGAAGGGATGTTGCAGACTATCTGGTCTAATGGTCTTGTTTTACAGAGAGGGACACTGAGGCTGGGAGAAGAGACCTGACTTTTTCATAGCTAGTTAGTGCAGAATGAGGGTTATGATCTCTTGATTACAGTTCCCCATTGAAGGCTTTTTTTATTGTACCATGAAAGCTCTCAAACGTGAGTTCTATCACAGAATTTCAGAGTTGGAAGGGCCCTCAGAAGCCATCTGGTCTGCCTTGTACCTGAATAGGAATTTTCTCTACAACATCCTTGATAAGCAATGAGCTAGTGTCTACTTAAAGGTGTTTAGTGGCAGGGAACTGTTACTTTCTAGGGGTGGGGAACCTGTGGCCAAAGGGTCACACTTGAGGCCCTAGAGGGTCATGTGTGACTTTGAGGCTGCAGGTTCCCCACCCCTATACCTCAACCAGTTTCAATACTGGAAAAATCAATTGTTGGGAAATTGTTTTCTTTTTTTCTGCGTGACTGAAACTTTCTTCCATTTCTCCTAGTTTCAGTCTCTGGGTGTGAGCAGAAAAAGTCAATCCCTATTACATATAACAACTCTGTAGTAGAAAGAATATTTGCTTTGGAGTTAGAGAAACTGTGGCCCAATCCCGTCTCCGCTGTGTGACTTTGGATAAGTCATTTAAACTTAAACTTCCATAAACTCCCTACGGTTCAATTTCCTCATCTGTAAAAGGAGAGAGTGGAACTAAGTGGCTCCTGAGAGACTTTCCAGCTCTATATCTAGGATCCTATGAAAACAGTTACAGCATCACAGCTGCCATGCTCTCCTTCAATTTCCTCTTCTCCTAATTAAATATTTCCTATTCCTCCAACAGCTCCAGATCATGACCTTTAACCAGACATGTCCCTCAAGATTCTGTCCTGGGTCCTCTTTTCTCTTTTTTTCCCCCACTACTTTACATAGTGATCTCATCAGCTCCGGCAGATTTAATTATCATCTTCATGCTGATTCTCAGATCTACCTTTCTTGCCCCAATCTCTCTGCTGACTTCTAATCTTGATCTCCAACTGCCTTTCAGACTTCTCAAACTGGATGTCCAGTAGATATCTCACACTCAGTATGTCCCAAACAGAGCTTGTTGTCTTTCCCCTGAGCCCTCCCCCAGTGCCACCCCCACCTTCCCTGTTACTGTAGAGGGCACCACCATCCTCTCAGTCCCTCAGGCTCACAGCCTCAGAGTCATCCTGGACTTCTCCCTATCTCTCACCCCTGCCCCATCCAAGCTACTGCCAAGGCCTGCCCCTTTCACCTTTGCAGCATCTCCCAGAGATTCCCCTTTCCTCTGACCCAGCCACCACTCTAGTGCAGGCTCCCATTGCCTCACACCTCAGTTACTACAATAGCTTGCTGGTGAGTCTGAGTGCCTCAAGTCTCACCCCATTCCAATTCATCCTCCATTAAGCTACCAGTGTGATTTTCCTAAAACATAGGTCTAATCGTGTCACATTCCCCTGCCCCCCATGCCTTCCAATAAATTCCTGTGGCTTCCTATCTCCTTGGCATTCAAGGACCTTCATAACTTAGCCTCCACCTATCTTTCCAGTCTTTTTATACTTTACTCCCTGTCAGGTACTCTTTGATCCCGTGACGCTGACTTCTTGGCTCTTCTGTGAATAAGACACTCCATCTCTTGGACCTGGATATTTTTTTCTGGCTTCTCCCCATGCCTGGAATGCCTTGCCTCCTTCTCTCCAACTACTACTACTTTTGTTGTTATTCAGTTGTTTCAGTCATGTCCAATTCTCTGTGACTCCATTTGGGGTTTTCTTGCCCAAGATACTGGAGTAGTTTTGCCATTTCCTTCTCCACCTCATTTTACAAATGAGGAAACTGAGCCAAATAGATTTTAGTGACTTGCCCAGGGTCACAAAGCTAGTAAGTATCTGAGGTCAGATTTGAACTCAGGAAGATGAACCTTTCTGGTTTTAGCCAGGCACTCTACCCACTGTACCAGATTCCTGTTAAGTCTCAACTAAAATCCCACCGTCTACTGGAAGCCTTCCCTAACATCTCTTAATTCCAGTATTTTCACTCTATTAATAATTTCTGGTTTATCCTCTATGTAACTAGCTTTGTATATATTTATTTTCACGATGTCACACCCATTAGATTACTAATTCCTTTAAGTCAGGGACTGTCTTTTGTCTCCTTTTGTATCCCCAGGGCATAGCACAGTGCCTGGTACATAGCTTACTGAACTGAATATAGAGGTATCTCCATTCCTTTCACCATCCTGATTGCCCTGCCCTAAACATGCTCCATTTTTATTGATGACATTTCTAAAATGATGTGACTAGAACTAAAAATTATATTCCTAATGTTTTTTGACCAAGTCAGATCATAGCGAGGTGATCATAGCCCCTAACCTTGGACACTGAACACCTGCCAATACAGTTAATAAAATTACATTCTCTCTTTTGACTGCTGTGTCACCTTATTGTCTCCCTTTCAGCTTATAGCCCCCAGAGTGTTTTCACACAAACTTTATCTACTCATTGTCTTCCTATCTTGGACTTGTAATCTAACTCTTAAGCCTTTTATAAGACTTCATATTTTCTCCTATCAAATGTTTCCTTATTAGGTTTGCCTATTGTTTAAGCCTGGTGAGATCTTTTAGGACTCTGATTGGGCTGTCCGCATTCACTCTTATTTGTTTCCTGTTGTTTGTTTGTGTTTATGCCATAGAATTCTAGATGAGTGCTTTATAGGGCCTATTGTTTGGGATTGTGGTAGGAGGGAAAAGGAAGACTTTAAGAAAATCACACTTGAGAATAAGTTATCATAATTCATGGGGAAACAGATCACCAGCTGCCTAAGAAATCAATTTAATATAAAAAGGAAAGGGGAAAAAACAGAACTTGAAGCAAACCCAAGATTATGATCTCTGCACTGGGGTGGTTCAATTTCTGAAGCATTCGGGGTCAACTATGGAATATGTAAAATTCTTTCTATCTGACAGCATTAGTGATTTTATGCATTTTCATGATGTGAACCTTTGCTGCACTCTATCTATGTTTTTGTGACTATCTTAGGAAGAATCAACAACCTGGAAATCTCCAGTCCATTGGAAGCAAACTTGTCTTCACATGAGGAAAGACTACCAGCTTGACTCTCTTGTCCTCTGAATGTTCCAATGTGGGTGATAACCTCTGAAGTGTAACACTGGGAAGGATGTAGAATACTGACTCGAAGGCAAATGTCCCAGGAACCTCCAAGGCATAGCAGGTATCATACTAAAGTTACATCAGTGATTTTAGGGGTTTTCTTTAAATTATTAATGGTTAAACTCTCTTTGCCATACTATTGTGTTTAAATACATTTGTGTGGTCTCAGCTCAATGATAGGGGTTGCTTTCCATGAGGACTAGTAATGTGGAACACCAACTTGACAAAATAAAGGGGAATAAAATAGACATTATGAATAAAATATGTAGGTGGAAAAATGTATAAATGATCTGGGGGATGCTGACACAATAAAAAGTCCTTGTAACTGCCCTCCAGGCAAAATACATATTTTCAAAACCTGTAAGTTCTATACATTTAAAAAAAAAATTACCTTCCCCTGTGACCTAGGGCAACTATACATGCATTAGACATAGATCATTCCTAAGTGTCATTGGCCTTTGGTGACTACAGCATCAATTTCCCTGAGTTCTAAGTTCATTTTCTGGCCACACAAACTCACACACACACATTTGTACTGTTAAGTTGCCTTGTTTTTCCTCATTTAGCATTTAGCATCAGCTTTCAATATGGCAGTATTACAATTCAAGTAAATTCTGTGCACTCCTAGTTTTTCAAACTTAGCAATGGAGAAGGCCTAGTCTCAACATTTTCATGCCTTCCATGCTTAGGTCAGAAAACAAAGAATATCTAAAAAGGCAACTACAGCGGTATATGCTCCATTCAGGTATTCTACCTAGCTTGGTATAGGTTTCTGAGGGAAAGGGCATGGCCCCCAAGATTTCTAAAATCTCCCTCCTTCCAGAAGTGCTGTCACTTTAATTATGGAATCCTTTGGCTTCCTGGATGTGACCTGAAGAACATTGCCATAGAAATTGTAGCTTCTGGAAAAGGCAGATTCTTTCAGAGTTGATCAGTTTAGTGATTTTTAAAAAAGTTTGACTTTGGGACTAGTGGGAAAGAAAAATTTAAAGAATTCTTCCATCTTGTATGTTGCTAGGAAGGAAGGGCTGTGTGTAGAGTCAGCCAAATGCATCTGATCGATGATAACCCTGGGACAATGTCACTTTAGCTATTTCTAGAGTCTGACTAGGTCCAGCCTCCTTTGGATTTGCTAGGCCTCTTCTGCTAGTCAGGGTTGCATATTTCATCACCCAAATTATAAGTGAATTATAATATTATTTAATTTATAATTATACTTTATAATTAAATTATAAGTTAAGGCATAGTCTTTAAAAAAAGATTTCTTATTTTAGAAATACTTTGTTGATTTTCTCTCTATATCTATCTATGTCTCACTGTTACTTCCCAACTGAACTTTCCACCATAATAAAGAACCATTAAGGAAAACATTACTTGTATTTGAAAACATTTTATGCCTATCTTCCATGAGATAGGGAACATGTGTGAAGGCATCTCCTTCAGATTCCTTGAGAGGAATTTGCTTTGGAACATCTTGGAACCTGAGGGCAAGTTACTTTCCCTACAAGACAAAACATTGAAATGTTTAAAAGTTTCATTAAAATGGTACCGTGGAGTGAAAAGAACTCTGGAGTTGAGATGGAAAATTTTGAGTCCCCAATTTAGCCATAAGATCTTGGGCAAATCTTTGAACTACAAAGTCCTTATCTGTAAAATAGAGCTAAAAATACTTGAACTGAACCTAAAATCAGAACACCTGAATTTAAACCAGAAAGACTTAGAACCGTGTGACCTTGGACAAGTCACTTAACTTTGGTCTGCTTTAATGTCCTGAATTGTTTTTTTTCTTTTTTTTTTTTAATTTATTTTCTTGGTTACATCATTCATTTCCACAAGGTTTTGAGTTACAAATTTTCTCCCCTTTTTGTCCCTACCCCCCAGCCCAGAACACTGATCCCACTGTAAGACCCCTCCCACAATCTG
>CM053595.1:134660761-134715176 GCA_028646575.1 Pseudocheirus occidentalis
ATCTTTCTCTGTCTCTATCATCTAGCTTTCTCTATTCTCTGTCTATCTAATGCTTTCCTCATAACAAAACTATAGGTTAATTGTACAAGTAAAAGAACCTCCACATTATAGACGATGAAATGAAAGTTCAAGTAAAGAAAGTAACCTATCTAGAGACCCATAGCTAGTAAATTCCAGCTGGGACTTAAAGCAGGGTTGCTATTTTTCTCCCATTACACCACAACAATTCTTGTGTCTAGCTGCCATTAAAACAATAAGAACTAAAAATCCCCAAATCCATTTTTAAAGCCTCCCAAATACCCTAACAGTATCTTTAAATCCCTTTCCAATTATGCTGATTAAGAGCAAAATGTGGAACAATCCCCAGGTTTATGTATGTCAAAGAAGGTTTAATTTTTTTTTTGCCTAACTGAAAAACTTTTTCTAATTAAGCAATTAAAACTCAACAAGGTAGACATCATCACTGATTAAAGGTCATCTGAATGGAGGAAAGGATCTCAAAGTCTGTTGTTGAAGTGGGCATATTTCTCTCCCTGGGCTGATGGCTAAAGTTGTGAAATGCTCTGGTAACTGTTGGTGCATCAGTGTCCATTTTTAATATTTTTTTGCTTTGGTTGGAAAGAAAACCTTTACTAGACATTGATGCTGACTTTGAGCCCACTGATGCACAGGATTTTCATGAGTTCGAGGATACAGTTATGGGCATTGATATTTCATAAGGTACAGTTAATATTAAAGGAGAAAGAGTATGAATAATCAAGTCCACAAACATTTAAGTGCTTCCTATGTGCCAGGCACTGTGCTAAGCTCTCAAGAGACAAAGAGAGGCACAACCAATACCTCCCCTTAAAGTGCTCACATTCTAATGGGGGAGACATACAAACAATTATGGACATATGAGATATATACAGAAAAAATGGTAGGCAATTTCAAAGAGAAGGTATTAGCGGAGAAGAAAACTGGGAAAAGCTTCCTATAGAAATCTGGATATTAACTTAGAATTAAAGGAAGCCAGGGACCTTGGAAGGCAGAAAGAAGGAAGGAGAACATTCCAGACATGGGTGGAAGCCTGTTAGGAGACATAAGTGTTGTGTAAACTTAAAAAGATGAAACAGATTATTTGTTTCCCTCATTGTACTGGACCAAAAACCTTTTGAATAGCTCTTATCCTTATTTCAAACCATTTGAAAGTGGAGGGTGTGGTTCCTGCAGGATTTTAGGGTTCCAGTTTTGGGTAATGAGATAGCGGCTTGCTCAGCTGGAGACAGATTTAACTGGACGCCACTTAAATAGCACATGCTATTGTTTAGATGAATCAGAAGCCTTTCATTTCAGTCCAGTTGCTCAAACAGACTGGGAGGTATTAAACCCTTTTCTCCCTTATTAAGACTATACCATTGACATAGCTTAATTGTCATGACTGGGATGGTGTCACTACCAGCAGGGTTGATATCTCACTCCAGCCTCCTCCCAAGGAAGGCAATCTCTTCAGACTGGTCTGGGAGACCCTGCGCATTGCATCAGCAGCTGACCATAGGCACACATGCTTGGGAAGGGGGTATGATTAGGTTCCTGGTTTAGGCAACAAGGGGTTTTGCTTAGAAATGATTGTTTTTCTCATAAAGGAAGGAGAGCTAGATTATATTCATCTTCTCTGCAGAAGTTATGGGAGATAATTATAATTTCTAAAATTATGAAGGTTCATAAAAAAATGACTTCAAACTAAAATCTAGCTCATCTCCTCTTTCTGAATTCTGTACCTCCCCTGTATTGCGTGAGTGTGCGCATGCGCGTGTGCGCGTGCGTGTGCACACACACACACACACACACACATACAGAATTTTGTAATTCTTTGTCAGCCTCAGCCCAAGCCAAGTACTGAGGTCTGTCCATGTGTTATTTTATGTCCCCCCCCAACCCCCCCGACCCTGGTTAATGTTTACAAATTGAGAAAATGGCTGAAATCTGGCACTGTCATTACATATCCATGTCATGTGAGACCACAGGTAAATATGAAAATCTGGACTGGCACAAAGATTGATCCAACACAGATAAATTACAAATTAAAAAAAAGAAATTAATAGAAACCAATCTGCCTCAGAATACCACTTGCCAGCATGAATCTCTATGGTAACTGAACTCTCAGTGGCCTCCCAGGGGTATTCAACTAGTGGGTTTCTTTTTTTTTTCTTCCCTTTTCAAGGAAAGTTCTCAAAACTGATTTAAATATTATGATATTCTCATCTCCGAGTGCTAAATGGGAGAAATATTCATGTTGGGTATGGTGCCTTTTCAAACATATACTTTTCTTCCCTCAAATGCCATTCCCGTAAAGGTGAAATACTTCCTAATACAAGGCTCCATTTAAACCTGAAACCCAGGGCTGGGGACACCGGTCTGGGCTTTTAGAGAAAAGCTGGGTTAAAGGTTGCCAGGCAACTAAATCAGCCAATAGTAGGCAATAAATAAGTAAATAAATAATAAACAGACAAATCGATGGGGAAGAACAGGGATAGAAATGTAGCTTTCTTTCCTCTTCGTTTCACTCTCTTTGGCTCATCTCTCGCCTCTGTTGTGTAGTATTGGGTGACCACTTGCTACACATGCATTTTGTCAAAGCTATGATTATGTTCTATCTGCTGTTTCCAGTCTTTTCTTCCCTTTACTCAATTTCCCCCTTTTCCTGGCCCAGGGGATATTCAGTTCAGAATGAGAGCCACATTTCCCTCAAAGGAAAAATGGAAGCAAATGAAGGAACCAGGTTTTCTCATCTCCTCCTTTCTCTCAAATTTCCACCCAGATTATTATAAGGAGTCTAACTGGATTTCAATAATAAGGGATGGGAATAAGCATGTAGATAGCAGCTGCTATGAGCTAAGTACTTTGAAAATATTAGCTCATTTGATCATCACAACAATTCTGGGAGGTAGATGCTGTTATTATCCCCATTTTCAGTTGAGGAAACTGAGGTTTAAGTGGCTTGCCCAGGGTTGCACAGATAGTAAGTATGTGCCACTTAGGCTGCTGTTAATGAGATGAATTACACTTTTAGAAGCTTCTTTTAAGTTTGACCATTTTACTGATAAAGGACTTTCATTTATATGTGGGGCTGATCTCAGAACACCAATTATATTCATTTTTGTGTGCACCAAAATGATGCTTATCAGTTTAGCCACAGACATGGCTCTTAAAAAAACAAACAGAACAAAACCCCTGTTATTATTGTCATTTAGTCTATAAGCATTTATCAAGTGCTTGCTATATTCTAGGCCAGGGGTGCAGAACCTCTAGGTCCTTAAGTGTGGTCCTTTGATTGAATCCAAACTTCACAGAACAAATTAGTTTGAAGTCAATCAAAATGACACACTTGAGGACCTAGAGGGCACATGGGAGCTCGAGGCTGCAGATTCCCCACCCCTGTTTTAGGCAATGTGCTAAGCAAGGAGGATACAGATAAAAAGGAAAAACAGCTCCTGTCCTCAAGGAGTTTACATTCTAGTGGAGAAGCCCACACATCTGTAAGTCATTGGATACAAGATAAATACAAAATGAATGGAAGATTCCTTATTATTAATAATAAACAGAATTAATAATAACAAAAGAAGGAGAAAAACTTTGGCATTGTACCTATTAGAGATGCATAACATCACCTTTTAGATTTTAAAAGTTACACAAACCCTTAAGTCCTAGCCTTATCAGGGAAATCTATTCCAAGTGATTATTAGAATCTGCCATTCTCAAGAAGTCTGTGCTACTTCCATTAGGATCTCTAAATGAAAAAGAAGCTCACAAAGCACAAGATGTCTGGAATGATTTGATGATGCTCTTGACCTTAGAAGGCATACAGTGTGATGTAAGCACCTTAGTGATTTTGCAGATCTGGAACTGGCATGTAACTGGAAGGCCTCTTAGGCATATCTGTAAGTCTGACATTTACCGGACTTGTGTTTTGTTTTTTTCCTTATCAAACACTTTAAAAATAATTTTGCAGAAACTTCTCCAATATGAAATTCAACCAAAAATACACTCAAAACAGGTAGTGGATCAATTTTACTGCAGGCTAGAGTTTAGAATAAGTTACTCAGTTTATGTGTTGAGTCAAATAAACATTTTGTTAGCAAAGGCTCTTTGGCAAATAGCTATCTGGGATGGCACAAATTCAGCAAAGTTCCATCGGCAAGGAATTAGCCTAACAGCATGGGGGAAGTAGAGAAGAAACACCCTGGGGAGCAGAAAATGTTTAGCAAGGTTTGTTGTTTCTAGCTTTAAAATTTTAAGTATAAAGCCCTAAAATAATGAAACAGCATTGGAGAGGAATGTTCAGCCAACAGTATAGATTTTGTTTCATGTTGAGAAGAAATCACCTGGAATCTATGATCTGTAGTGAACTGTGAATTACCATAGGAAGAAATTCCGAATTGAAATCCCCTAATTAAATTCTTCGATGTTCACTAGTAAATAAGCAAGCACTGCTGAACTCCAAGTGTTGAGAGAACACTTGCTGTGTGGAGTGAAAGGCCAACGACTGCTTCTTTATTGAGCTTGATACATATGGTGAAAACATATTGACTAATTACTTGGCATTTCTGAAAACCAAAGAAAGCAAAATGGAGAGTTGTGGGGTGTGGGTGGGGTGTTAGAGAATGATCAGGTAGGTTTGAGCTAGAAAATGAAAACTGTGCCATTAAAAAAACACAAAATGGGAGAAAGGACGCTAAACAGGTTTAGGAAAGGAAAGGAAAATGATTTTTGAAGGAGTCTAGAGCTATACTACTGAGCAACGACCTTCATAATTTAAGGAAACTGTATTTTTACCAAAAGAATTGGGACCTCCAGTTATCTGATACACCAGCACGGTTAAGAGAGAAGAACTCTGCCCTAAGAGTCAGGAGGCTAGAGTTCAAGATGTGAGTCTGACATTTATTAGCCATGCTAGCAGAAGCAAGTCGACAACCACCAAATCTCACTTTCTTCCTCGGTAAAAGGAAAGGTTTTGATTAGCTGTCCTTTCAAACATTCCTCCCAGCTTTAACGCCCTATGTTTGAAGGCCTCTCTTAGCTATGACACTTTATGACTCGATGTTCTCTTCATTATCATGAATGTCCTAGACCATATTCAAACACCAAAGCTTGTGATTAAGCAAGGTACACTTATTAACCAGAGAGGATTCAGTCGAGTCTCCATTCTCATGCACAAGAGTGATTTTTTTTTTCTCCAGGAATTAAAATCCTTTGTCTGGCTCTAGATTACATACCTGGTGACCTCTGAGTTGTACAATACTTTCAGGGTTCAATGGGGGTAGTGCGACCTGGCCTTTGAGTCAATCTACGACATCACTGACACGTTCCTTAAAGTAAAGAAATCTTCAGTCCTAAATAGAGCTATTTCATCTAAAATAAGGGTACCAGAATGTACTCCAAAAAAAGGAATTCCTCTTCTAAGAAAGCATTCCCTCCATTACACACTGGGCACAAGGGAAGAGACAGATATAGAAAAAGAGACAAAGAGACAAGAGTTAGAGAAAAAGAGAGAAAATGAGAAGAGATAGAGAAACAGAGAAAGAGATAGACAGAGAAAGAAATCTGAATAAAATACTATGTAGGATTTGATCTGAGTGAGTCAGATCATTATTGACTAGGAAGGGTCAAGGAAGACTTTATGAAGAAAGTGGCATTATTATTGATTAGAAGTAATAATCCACATTTACATAGCTTTTTAATAGCAGCAAAGCACTTTTTCATTATAATCATATGAGCTAAGTATTACAAGTGTTGTTATTCTTATTTTTATAGAGGGGAAAACTGAAGTTAAAAAATTTAAGTGATTTCCTGATAGCTCTATACCTAGTTAGTAAGGGACAGCATGTAGATTCATATATCCTGATTTCAAATTTATCACTGTTTCTATCACACCATGCTGAATCTCCCCTATTAATAATCCATTAACTAGGAAATGATCATAGGATCATAGATTTAGATTGGGAAGAACTTAGAGGCCATCAGATCCAACCTCATCATTTTATAAATGAAGAAACCAAGGTTATGTGAATTTCCCAGGACCATACAACTTGTTAGTAACTAAGGCAGGATTGAACTCTACTCTTCCTGAATCTAAGAATAGCACTGAATCAGATGTTAAGGGACTTATTTACTAACATGGTTGAAGGGTTCTGCCATGATAGCTAGGAAGCCAGGGTTGAAGTCATGGCTTTTCCATTTATTAGAAGTTATTACAAGCAAGGTCACATAGTGTCAATCAATAGATATTCTGACATTTACTACATTTACTCTGTGGTTTCCACCGTGGAACTGTTAATGGCAAAGTTGGGGCTAGTTAGTGATTTAATTTTATGACACCCTTACTCTGTACCTCAAAGTGTGATGTGGCATACATTTGCTTTTTCAAATTAAAGTGAATTAAAATTTGTTTTGGCCACAACATATTTTGAGAACTTTATGAAGCCCCATGAGACAAGTGGAGAAGCCGTGAGAAATCTAAAAAGTGACACATCGTGACACAAGGAACATCTTTTAATTCTTTGGTTTTAGATAATTTATTTGTCTTTATCACAGTTCAGGCTCTTCTCCATCTATCTGCTTCACAGGAAGTTTGAAGGAAATTCAGGACAAAGGCCACTTGAGGATATGCCAGAATGCCAAAGTGACAGCCTAGAAAAGCAGTACCTCTCTTCTCATCTACCTTCACATCCCAATTTTCTCTAGTTTGGGAGGAGAAATGTTTTAAGATATGGGAACATAATTCCCCCAATTCCCAGAAATACTCCCTCCATTTGAACAAAATCAAACTCTCTAGACTTTCAAAAGTCACAGCAATTCTGACCTGGGCTCAGAAAAAGAGTGTGTCATTTAAAGAAATTCAGAGACAAGAGAGCTGTATAATGAGAACTAAGCAGAGCAGGATGAGAGGAGAAACTGTTTTCAAGATTAATACCCATCAACCTACTTTGATAATGATTTCCCTATATACTAAACCACAGAGACTCTCTAAGCTAGTCACCATAGTGGGTATTAATGAATTCTTGAGCCTGTTCCATGAATATCACCTAATGCCATGACCAGTTAGTAACCCTTAAGGCATTCTTAGAAACCTGGGAAGATGGGCTTCCCTTGATGAAGCACTTATTAGAGAGTTTCCGTTTGAAATTAGATTAACCTTTCCAAAGGAGTCCGGGGACAAAACCAAACCATGGTGCATCAGCAGGAGATAAGGCACAGATCAACTAAACAGGAGAGGGCTGGGCTGCCATAGCCGCCCATGCTTCTTAAATGCTGGATTCTCTCACATCCTGGGGTGAGTGCTCAGGGAAGCTGATCCAAGAATCTAAAACAAAAGGAATCTTCAGAAACCTCTGAATGGGAGCCTCAAGCTATACAGACCACTGGAGTCCCTACCCAATCAAGGCCCCTGTGACCGGAGGGAGACTTAATACTCTCCCCACCTTTAAGATGTGGTGAAAATCCCACTGTTAAAAGGGAAAGTTCAGAAATAAGAACTGAAAAAGGGGATTACTGCAGGTTCCTCACAAAAAGGATTAGCGGATTGAGAAGTAAAAAGATCAAAAAGACTTCTATTGAAAAGGCTCTCAGAACCTCTTCATAGGCTGAATTTTTTAACAGAGCTTGTAACTCAGCTGCTGGGCTTTGCAGTCACCTCTCTCAATTAAACACATTCTAAATGCGAATTAGTATCAGGAGCTGAGGGCGGGATGCCTTGCTTCATTACCAGTTGAAAGTACAATGTACAAAGTACAATGAAGATGAGGAAGGAACTCAGAATTCTGACCCAGTTGCATTCTGCTTGCCTAGTGAGAGAACTCTCAAAGTTCTGACTTAGCTTTAACTGTGACCTTTTTTTTTTTTTTTTTGCAAGTTTCAAAATTTTAAGTCCGTTTTGCACACCTCTTTATCTCATCAGACCCTTATAACAATCTATCTGATAGGTAACGTAAAGCATTGGATTTTCATTTTACAGGCAAGGAAGTGAGGCACAGAATGGTAACTTGTGGTCCTGTGGCTGGTTTGTGGAAGACTCAAGATGGGTTATATCTCTGACCCCCATTCTACTGGACCACCTAAGCCAGAGGCAAAAGAAATAGCTGAGATTCCTCTGGTCTGATAAAAATGACTCCTCACCATAGTGGCCTTAGCACTTTTTAGATTTGTATCAGTAAGAATGCTGAGCAGCCTATTCTGAAATTACATGGTCAGAGTAGGAAGAAATGGAAAGTTATATAATTCAAGGTGGTCCAGTTACCTAGAAATATCCTGAGAAGTGCAGCTACAATGTCATCAGAATGAGCCAGACCCTAGCAGTCCTTTGGAAATCCTCTGGTGAAGAAAATATTCCATTCAAATGCTGCCACAAACCCCCAAACCAACCAACACCTCCCTGTCCCCCACAAAATCAAGACCAAACCCAAATCAACCCCCTCCACCCAATCACTCTGTAATGATTGAAAGTCCAAATAAAACTACAAATTTCACATATGGTGGGATATAATAGAAAAAGGTTGTATTTGGAGTGCCAAGACCTGGGTTCCAATCTTGATTCTGCTACTTAATCTCTGGGTGACCTTAGTCCTTTCAGGTCCTTGACTTCCCTATAACATGAAGGTGTCGGGGTTTGGTGACCTCTGTATAAAGTCACATGTAGTATTTTAATGCAATTAATACACACGCTTGCTTATTCTTTTATATCACTATGTTTTGCTAACTTGATTAATAATTACAAAACCGAAAAAGATCTGGTTTTTATATTTTTGTATTCATTTACAATAATCTTTCTGGAGTTCAGTTATCATATTAGTCTTCTCGTAATTCAAGTGATCTTATTTTAAAAGAATAAAAATAGTGACCATAGTTAACACTTACATAGTATTTACTATTTACCAGATGCCATACTGAACATTTTACGATTATCTTCTTTGATTTGCATAACAATCCTGGGAGACAAGTGCCATTATTATTCCCATTTTGCAGGTAAGGAAACTGAGGCAAACAGAAGTTTAATGATTTGCCTAGGGTCGCACAACTAGTAAGTGTATGAAACTGGATTTGAACTCCGGTCTTCCTGACTCCAGGCCCGGCACTTAATCTACTTGTCCCCTAGTTGCCTCTATGATTATTTTCCTTCCCTGCAAAATCCTGCAAAACAAGTTGCTATTTATTACCACAAAAATCTTCTATTACCTTTGAGAACCCTGTGCCAAGAGAATACAAGCTCTAGTAGGCCCTTCCAGGCTAGAAAGGCTGCAAGCTATGCCCGCCAGACCATCTATTCGCAGTCAGGATTATCCTCCGTGAGTATGGAGAAGTCCAATAGGAGCAGGCCACCAGTGGATGAAGCGTTATGCTTGGGATTGAGAAGGTCTGGCTCGGAGTCTCTCCTCCAACATTTTTGTTATGTGTGCTATAAACCTCTCTGAGCCTCACTGTCCTCTTGTGTAAGATGAGCTATTTAGGATAGATGGTCTCTAATGTCATTGTTAGTGCTAAGTCCATGAATTTATGAGATCTGTATTGGGAAGAATGTCTACCCAGGTGTGGTGTTTAAAGACCGGGCATCCCCTTAATAAAAGGATTTGTTCTGTGAAGTTTAGATTCAGTCAAAAGGCTGCACTTGAGGACCTAGAGGTCATGTTCTCCACCCCTCATACACCAATGAAGTCAATGACCTTTAAGACTGAAAATATTACCAATCTACATATTCGTAGATCTATTAATTAGTTCAATTTTCTGAAAACAACAATTTAATATGATATAAAACAAAAGAAAAAGTGACTGAATTATTTATACTCTTTCATTGAGAGATACCACTATTGCGCACGCACACAAGGAAATCAAAGAGAAAGTTCCAAACTGTACCAAAACATTGACAACAGCTTTTTTTTTTTTTTTTAGGATGAAAAAAGAGGGCGGGGGAATAAAACGGGGCCTGTGAAACTAGGATTAGAGTGAGAGCTCACAGATTAGGGAATGACTGAAAAAATTGTGGCATATGAAGTGCAATATTCCTGCACTGTAAGAACGAGTGAACATTAGGAATTAGTGAGCTTGAGAAGGCGTCTATGAACTCATGTGCAGTGAAGGAAGTCGAACCAAGAGCATGTGGTAGAAGCACTAGTATCATAATATTATAAACACAAACACATCAGAATTCAGATGAATGTAATGGCCAATCGTGAGTTGAGATTGCTGCGGCTGAAACATGCTGCTATGGTAGATTATGGTAGTCCAGTGGTAGAGGTAGCCCAACACTGCAGACATTATCATATATGACAGATATATTGCCTTATTTGTTTAACTATTTATCTGTGCTCAAGGGAGGGTTGAAGAAAAGGGGATTATTGGGAAGTGACACTGTTGTAAAAAATAAACAGCACCAGTGAAATATTATTTACAAAAATCAAAGTTAGCAATGTGACTAATATGAAAATATGGTTTGCATGATTGCCCAGGGATAATGTATCAAATTGTTTGCCAATGCAAGGAGGACAGAGGATAGGGAAGCAGGGAGAGAATTTGGAGCTCAAAATTTTTAAAAAATGAATGTTAAAAATTATTTGGATATGTCATTTGGAAAAATAAAATGTTATTTAAAAAAAATAAAAGTACTACAAATAAGATATATGATTTTCCTCATGACTTTTTTTTAGGGACTCATTAGGCCACAGAAATGAATCAACTTCCATGGAATTCACTAAGCCAAATGAAACTCAGTTCTCAACCTTCCTAATGTCATGACCCTTTAATACAGTTCCTCACATTGTGGTGACCCCCAATTATTTTCTTTGCTACTTCATAACTGTAATTTTGCTACTGTTATGAATCTATCTGATATGCAGGATGTATTTTCATTGTTACAAATTGAACATAACCCACAGGTTCAGAACCACTGATTTAGAACATAATGGACTTGGGTAACTTGCTTTTATTTTGAGGAAATCTACATGAAATGTTCCATTCAGAGTTGACTCTAGATTTGATATAATCCATACAAGGTTGTATAATGGCCCTATTAAATTTGGTGAGGAGTTCTGAGACTACATAGCAAAATTGGTGTACGATCTAAACATTGCAAATTGCTAGGTTAAAATAAAGATAAGAAGACATTAAAAAAAATATTTTTTTGGAGGGCAATTGGGGTTAAGTGACTTGCCCAAAGTCACATGGCTAATAAGTGTGTTAAGTGTCTGAGGCCACATTTGAACTCAGGTCCTCCTGAGTCCAGGGCCAGTGCTCTATTCACTGTGCCACCTAGCTGCCCCCCAGAGAGATGTTTTAAAGACCTCTACTTAATTAGAAGTTTTCTATTTTCTAAAGCATTTGGAAAATTAAGTAACACATCATCTTAAAAGGAAGAGAAAGAAAGAGCTCACTTTTGTCATCTGAAGATTCAGATCCAAATAATTCAAATAGCTGGACTGATATTTTTTTAAAAAGTGGCTTTACCCAGAGATTACTCATCACTCTTCATGAATCAATCAATCAGCAATTATTTACTAAGTGTGTGCAAACAGGCAAGGCCAACAGTAAGATGCTGTCCAATGCCAGTTCAAATCTCACTTCTGGCATGTGCCCTTCCCTAATCATTCCACCGTGGATGTGACCACTTTTGTTGCTCTTATCGTCTGTACCCCTCATGTGACATTCATCATATACTGTGTCTTATCATAGTTATTTGTGCATAGAGACTGTCTTCATCAACCAGATTTCAAGTGTGCCCAATAGTGGTATCTCTCAATGAAAGAGTATAAACAATTCAATAATTTTTTCTTTGTTTTTGTATCATATTAAATTGTTTTTTTTTTCAGAAAATCGATCCAAGTAATAGATCTACCAATATATATATATAGGTAATATTTTCATTCTTAAAGGATTGTGTCTCCTACTTATTTATATTGTATACAGTGTGTAGCACTAAGTAGTGGGCCCTCGACAAAAATTTGTTGAGTGAATGAATGAAATCAAGTAAATGTTGCATTTTCAGCCCTCAAGGAAGCTGCAATCTGTGAAAATACCAACTGTATCACATATTAGGGAGAAAAGTTATTTATCCTCAGTATCCAGATTAGTATCTAAAAAATGGATGTTTCAGTCTAAAACGCTAAAAAAACGGGCATTCCGCATGTTCAAAAGATTTTCATAATGAGCCCATGAGTCAGGAGGTGGAATTTATAAATGAAAATCATCATGGAACAATGTAAAAAGCACTAGCCTTAGAAATAGATTATATCTTGAGTCCAGATCCTGGGTAATATAATAGTTAGCATTTATATAGCACTTTAAAGTTGACAAAGTTTTACATATATGTATCTGTGTGTATGCATGTGTGTGTGTATATATAACATATATGTATATAGCAAATGAGGATATATATGAAAAATAACACTATCTCCTAGGTTTATTATGAGAAGCAAATGAGAATATATCTATATCTATGTATATGTATATATGTACATGTGTATATATATCTATATATATAATATTTTGCAATTGAGAATGTATATATTCTCATTTGCTTGTCTTAGTAAACTTGGGAGATAGTGTTATTTCCACCCCACCCCACCCCCCATTTTATAGATGAAGAAACTGAGGCAGACAGACATTAAGTCCAAATTATAAGTGTCTGAGGCAGGGCTTGAATTCAGGTGTTCCTGACTCCAAGGCTGGTGTACTATGCCCTATTTCTCTTAGCTCCCCTTTCTATTTACTTTACTATTTACCACCTGTAAGACCTTGGCTACTCCCTTCCCTTTTCTGGGCATCAGCTTCTAAGAAATGAATCCATTGGAGCGGGTGACTTTTTCAGGTTCCTTTCAGCTCCAGCTCTATGATCCTATGAAATGTGACTGTGAATCTTGAGAATCCTTTATTCCCGTCAGACTGCTGCCTCCTTACAAATCTTACAAATCTCACTCTCAGCCCTTCTTATTCCTACCCCCTCTTCAGTCTCTAACTTTAAAGTTGATTGCTTTCTTTCCAAGAGCAGCCATCTGATGGGATTTTCCTTTTAATTAGCACATTAACCATAGTAACAATACTCCTAATAATTAATAAGCAACTCACCCTATTTAGGAGCAAATAAAAATGGCAAGAAGTCAATGTTAATTTAAAAAATGCTTGTAAACACAAATCTGCAAAGGCCAGCAATAATGACCTTATGATGTTGTTAGCAGTTGTGACGTTGTAATAGGTTAAGAACAAATACACTGGAGCTAGGCAAAGGTAAATACAACAATAACTCTGCTTATTAAGCCTTGATAGCACGCTGAAAGAATATTACGGTCCTATCACTTTAAAAACCAGCCTTTCCACTCTGCAGCAGACCCCTGGGCAGCCAAACCGGAAGTTGCTTGAAGTCAGTGCCAGGAATGTACCCCAGACTAGAGCATCCCTATGGACCACCAGTCTGGGGCAGCATTGGGTTTGTATGTGTTCAGGGCTCAAAAAACGTTCGAGTCTCTCACAAGTAAATCTGATAAATGGAGCCAGGGTGGGGAATGCCAAGCCCATGCTAGCACAGCCCCTCATGATGGGCTGGGAACGCTGGCGATCATTTCCTTTCCTGCCTTTCATATCACTGAACTGAAACCATCAGTCCTGTCAAAAACGAGGCCTGCAGATAAAAGGCCAGTGCATTAAGAAAGCGCATAATTGTCAGCCTCTGAGTTTCTGACGTTAATCGTTTTACTTTAAAGAAGACAGTGAAGCTCTTGACTGTGGATTTTTTTTTTCTTTTTGCCAACACATAGGAGTTCTTCTTTGGAGTGGGTTGGGGGGGAGGGCATTAGAAAAAAAAAACACAACAAACCAAGGTTCGCTAATTAAAAGTAATGTGTTTTCCCATTTTTTGGCAATTTGATAACACAAAACACTTACTTGGGGGCCACAGGGGGAAACAAACTGAGACAGATAAAAAAATGTTTTGTGTTCAACCAAGCAAGACTATGTTAATGCATATTATCCCATTAATGCACATCAACATCGGGAATGAGAGCACCAATGCAAGCAAGAAGCATACACTTATCATCATTTGATAACATGTTTAATGACAGATTGACGGGAGATTTGCAAATGTGAACTGGCATCACTGTTGCTAGCTTGAGCTTCTGCCGCCTCCTCTGCTATGCCAGCATATTTATGTGCATAATTTGATTTCTCAGCCACACTGTTAGTACATTTTTAATATTAACTATGCAAGAACAGACAGCCGAACTTAAGTTGCACTGATGGTTGGAGTTCATTAGATTGAAAAAGATGGGCACTGATGACGAACACAGAGATGGCAGGCCGGCATCAGAGAGCCAGCACTGAACAAAACACACTCCATTTTGAACAAACCGGAGTTACACATTTCATGTTGTGGGCTGCGGCAGAGGCCCTAAGGAGCCAGTGGAAGAGAGAGGGGAAAAAAAAATGCCCGCCCTGGGCATTCTGACAGCACTTTTACAAGGAGCTCAGCCGAAGGAGGCTGAGTAGAGTGCAGAAAGCTCCCCCACTCCCACCCAAACTGGGAGCTGGAAGCCTTGAATTCGAATCCCAGCTCTTCTTTTGATTTGTTTTGTAAGCTGGAGCAAGTCACTTAATTTTCCCAGGCTTCCGTTTACTCTTTTGTAAGAGGAAGTGGTTGGACAAGATAATAATAATAAAAACAAAGTTTATATTCATATACTATTTCATTGTCACAAAACTCTTTCACCTTAATTGATTTTTCAGAATCTCCTTGTAAGTTAGGTTATATAATATCATAGTATTGTGGATCTGGAACAAGCTACAGAGTCTAACCCTATTCCTTCATTTTATAGGTGAGGGAATTTGAGAGCCAGGTTTGAGGTTCAGTGATTCTTCCCAAAGTCATATAAATGTCAAAAATAGGTATCTAACTCATGCCCTCTGACTTTAATGTCATTGGTCTTTCCACTGTATTGATAGTCTAAGTATTCCTCAGTTTAGAACAGAATTTAGGGGCTTCAGAGATAATCAAGTACAATTCAGTCACTTCACAAGCATTATTTAAATACCTCCTATGTGCCAGCAACTTTACTAGGTGTTTGTGTGTGTGTGTGTGTGTGTGTGTGCGCAAAAAGAAAACAGCTGAGAAACTTACATTCTATAGGGAAATCTGGAAAAACATGCATGCATAGAAATAAATGTAAAACATATGCAAAGTAAGTATGAGAGAACTTACATTCTGTAGGGGGAATCTGAAAAAAGCATGCATGCATAGAAATAAATGTAAAATGCATACAAAATAAATACAGGGTAATGGGGTGTGGGTTCATCAGTAGTTGGGAGATCAGGAATGGGCTCATGCCATTCCCTCGTTTTACAACTGAGGAATGCTTCCAGGATCAATACTTCAATGATCATATTACAGAGGAAGAGACTGAGGTCTTAAGAGGGTAATGACTTGTCCAGGGTCGCTCAGACAATGTCTGTAGTAAGATTTGGACCTCTATCCACCGACACTTTGTACTACCATGATATCTCACAAGCCCAGTGCTCTTGAATGTCTACTGGCACTTGTGTTTACAATGCCATATACAATATTGGTATTTTCTTCAACAATTCTATGATTCTATAATTATTATTTTTGGCATTATTTGCCCTACTCCTCTTCTCCATTCATGTGGATAATTGAGATCATAATACATTATTAAGAAAGATAATATAATTCCTTTTCCTTGGATTTATATTCCCTGGCTAAGGAATTTGAAAGGCACCAACACTGAGAGGTAAGTGGGACAGATATTTTTATTACTACTTTGTAGAGACAGGAAACTCAGAGATAATATGGTTAAATGATTTCTGCGGGGGTTCAGGGGAGGCAGTATAGAACTGATCATGTAACATGAGTAGATGTATTCCTTTGAAGGAATCACTGTAGCTCACATTCACCACCTGAATAATGGGTGTGGGAAGTGTGCTAGATGACGTCGAAGGTCCTTTTAGTCTCTAGTCCTAAATGGGATTAAAACCCAGGACTTCTGAGTCCCAGGATACTCTGTTTTGAATTGTGCGCTTCTGCAAGTCCTCCCGAGTCTTTCTGAGGAAAAGAAAAAGATTTTAGTGAATCAGATTCTCCCTGGCTGTGTACAGGAAGTCTGCTTTAGGAATTGCAGTAGCTGGTTCCACCTTGGTGTTTCTGGGCAATCTCATACCCGCCTGGAGGGACCTTGTACCAATGAGTTGGGAACATATTTCATTTTCAAGTCACATTAGTGCCTGAGCATTTATTGCCTCTGGTATTAATTTGCTTGTTTTGCTATAATATATAATACAAGGTAACTTTATGATATAAGCTGTAATTTTAAATTTTATGATATAAACTGACCCTCTTCAGAAGTCTGACTATAAAAGTCTTGTGGCGATGGGAGGGGGCGCTGTGCTATTGAGCTAATAGTTTAAATCAGGGTAGTTTTTCCAAAGCTAACCTGGTGCTATTGTGGTTTCCTGTGAATGCTGCCACACTACCCCTCCAGGACCTCTCCTACCTACTTTATACTTATGGAAGGACTATATTCCTCCCTAGAGCCAGATCTAGCCCTGGGCAATGCAGGCTTTCCCCTTGATGCTGATCCTAAAAAGTGAGATTCCTGCCATAGGGGCTGGATTCTCTGCCGTGGCCTCTCTTTGTGCCAGCACAGGCCTACTACCTTGCCCAACCCCCTTGGCTCTCATACCCTCACAGTCCCCTAGCTAATCAGATGCTCTTCCAGCATGTCTCAGAGACATCTTCCCAATAGGGTGTACAAAGCCCTCTGTCCTCCACTCTCTTGATAAGTAACCTGGTCTGGGGATCTCTGTGGTGCAGGATGCCCAAGACAAATGCAAGATCAGCTGGGGGTGGGAATCAGTAGTTTACATGAATCCCTGGCACTGTCAGTGGCAGCCACTTCCCACGCCTAACAATCCCCATAGGAAACCTAGCCCTAACCTTTTCCCAGTCATTTTCTTTCTCTGGTTTGTTTCTATTCCACCTTTTAAATAAACTTCTGTGGTGCTACACTAGAAAATTTCTTGAATTTTGAGTTTAAAAACTTGAATTCAAGTCCTTCTTTGGGCACTTACTAATTATGTGACTCTGGGCAAGCCACTTTGGGCCAGCTCTCTGAGCCTCAGTTTTCCTCATGTGTAAAATGGGGGATGGGTGTTGGGCCTGATGATTTCCTAGGTTCCTTCCTTCTCTAAATCTCTTCCTCTGCCGTGCCTTCCATCTTCTGGTGCTTACTAAAACCTAGCTTTCCTCTCAGAACCTCATGACTCTTGCCACCCTCACCAAGACTGGATGTTCCTTCTTTTATACCCCATTGACGCATAGATAGCTAGAAAGAGGAGTCAGCACACTCTGTGGTCTCTACTACCACTTTCAGACCCTTCCTTTGCCACCATCACCGAACAACTGCTTTTCCTCTTTCCAAATTCCTAGACTTATAGGATGTGGAGGGCAAAAGAGAGAGGACAGTCCCAGCAGAAGGGCCTGGACGGAGTTTACTATGGTGTTATAGAGATGGATACTGATTTCTGCCAAACTGATCCATATTGTCATTTATGGAATCTCCAGGTCACTTTCCCTTTCCTTAGTAAGTTCACTACTTCAGTTCACAGTCTTGTCCACTCCAACCCAGATCTCCCAGCTCTCTCAACTTCTATGACCTCTGCCTCTATGCTTATCTCCATCATATACAGGAGTACTCATGCCACAGAATACCTCTTCCCACACACCATACCCATCCTGGGACCCCACTCAACTCCAGCTCAAATGAATTTTCTCCAGGCATTGGAATTCCTGGAACCCCAGACGCTGTTCTTCTCCTCCCCTGCCCTTTCCCCTGCCCCAGTCACATATTGACTGTCAGAACCAAGTTACGACTAAGAGGACTTTGGACTTTGATCCAGGTGGGTGCCAGATTTAGAGGGTGGTAGGCATTGTAACAAAGAAACAACAGAGTTTAACCCCTAGCTGGCAAGAACAATTACTTGGAATAGGAAGCCACAAGAGGGCAGAGCCATCCCTTTCCTATTCAGCTAAGGACACATTTCATTCTATTTCCTCTGGTTGTGATTTGTAGCACTGGCTCTGGACACAAAAAATGCTAGCTATGGCTCTGGTAACAGTAAGTCCTTCAAAGATGTCACATTCAATTAAGTATTTCGTGTGCCTGGACATTTTCCATTTGGGGTCATCTTTCCTGCGCTTCAAGGCTCAGCTTAAGGGCTATTTCCTTTATGAAACCTATATAATCAGTGGATAGAGCAAGTACTGGACTCAGAGTGTGAATTCTGCCTTGGATACTCATTAGCTTTGTGGCCCTGGGTAAGTGCCTTAACCTGTCTGAGCCTGTTTCCTCTTCTAGAAATTGGTGAAAACATGTTTTGATCAAATTAAATTATATATATATATATATAATAAAGTAGTATGAAAATTTTAAATTGTTGTAAAAATGTGATTCCATAAGTTACTCTAGTAATATCTCTGCTTTGCACTGAACACTTTCCAATCTGTAAATTAATCCTTTTATGCCCTGCTTTCCTCTCCTCTACTAGACTGTAAGCTGCTTGAGGGCAGAGACTATCTTTTTTTTTTGCCTGTGTATATCTGCAATGACTTTCACAGTGCCTTCCAAACAGGTGCTTAATACAGATTTCTTGAATAAATTAAATTAAAATAGTTTGGAAGCTTATTTAATCAATGACCAATCGGGAAGTTTTGTACTAGAAAACTCCCCAGGAAAGAAGAGAAATATGTCAGCGCAGCTTCTGATAGTTGAATTCATTGGCCTACGCCTGGCTAACGTGTTGGTTTGCTGTCATGTCGATGCAGTCTCAGAGTAGAATGTCCTGCTGTCTTATCTCAGCTCTGACACCAATTCACAGTGAGTCTTTGGATAAATCACTCAAACCCTGAGTGCCTAACAACCTTGAAAAACTGTTTCTGAGAAAAGGGAAAAATCAGCCCTCATGAGCTGTTCAGCCATATTTTCAGAAAACTGAACTCCAACATGTCATTGGCTGGGGTCTGCTCTGCAGTATGGTGTGATGGAAAGAGTGTGAACTTTTAGGGGAAGACAAAGAAGTATGAATCCTGCTTCTGATGGTTACTAAAATGACCACGGGCAAGTCACTGAACCCTACTTTGTCATCAGTAAAATAGGAATGATAATAACACATGCTCTATCTACCTCAAATGGAAGTGCTTTGAAAGCCCGGAAATGCTTTAGAAATATAAAGTCTCATTCATATTATATCAGAAAATCATTATTATGAGCTTGCAAGCTTCTATTCTCCAAATTACACCAGTCCTTCAGTTTTCCTTATCCTGTTTTATCCCTATTCATACGATGTGGCTACAAGTCAAACCATAGTCAGGGAAAAATTTACATTGAAGGTAAACCACAGGTCAATGGAATGGTACATGGGTTGTGAGTGTGTCAGTGTGTGAGTATGTGTGTGTGTGTGTATGTGTGTGTTGCAATGTAGAGAAGAAATAGCCGAATGCTGAACATTTGAGCGATATCTGACAAAAAAGAGATTTATGCTGGTCTTGCACCAAGAGGGAGGAGTAATCGATAGAAATATGCTCCCCCACATCACACATTTTCTAAAAAAATCTAGAAGGCCACTGACCCATTGGCTGGACTTACACCTTGTGATAAAGACAGACAAGAATCACATAGGATGAGGAGGCACAAATAGGCTGTCATCAGCACTAACAGAGGGAGTAACTCCATCCATGAGGTTATGGATTTACTGAAGCAAGATCTAAAGTATTCCTGTTGCATTTCTCCTTGGATGGTACCGTGTGACCACTAGTACTCCTTTATTCATAGTCATTTATGGCCAGTAGCTATATTTCCCCAATTTAGATATGAAAAATAGATGATAATACTCAACATAAGATCTTCAACAATGAGATGTAATTTAAAAATTAATTTGAGGACACGGGAGACACTGGAGTTTGAACTGGGAACTCAGAGATCTAGAGATTCCCACTGGCTAAAGTAAGCTAAAGGAATTAGCTGAGTCATTAAGTCAGTGCCTTCATTACATTTCCACTTCATCTATGAGAACACCTTCTAGTTCACTTATACTTGTCAGAGGGCAAGCACACGGACAGTAGTTTTTAATATTAGGGCTTCCTCCCTTCTTCTATCATGAGAAGCATTTCCTTAATTCCTGACACAGGACTTGCCAGCATAAATGGTATCATCTCAAAGCAAAGTAAGGCTCAGAAATCAAAAGCTGAAATTCTAAGAGGGGCCTTAGAGGTTGGAACAGAGACCAAAGGGAACATACAGAGGCTCTCTAGGAAGAGCACACACTTTCTGCTCCCACATCATGGTCTCTTTCAGAATTCAGGCAGGATGGAGTTCTAAATTATATGCAATGGAATAGAAAGAGAGGAGCCTCTAGGGAGTTTGGGAGGAATGAAGGCAAAAACAGGAAGGGAAGATAGAGGTGTGGTCTTTTTTTTTATTTTTTTAAAGCAGTACCCAAGATGGTTTGTACTCGCTGCATAGGGTCAGCCATCAGCTTTCTGATGATCAAGTCACGGAGGCTGTACTCTGTTTAACCCTGGTCTGTTTTGGCACAGAGTGTCTGCACTTATGGATTGCAAATTTATCGACATTTGACATCTGCATCAGCTTCCCTCTGATCAACAGGATTCTCTGCCGCCAAACAGAATAATTATGGAAGATTTCAGCAGTCATGGGAATGCCAAAAAGGTCATTAAATCATATTGAAAAAACAATGTGTTCGTACATTTAGTCTTGCCAGTAAATCTTCCGCTGAAGTTTGGACCACCTAGTGGCGATACTCAAAGGAGGGGGACTGAATTACAGAACTGAGATAGGAATTAAATTAGGATTGAAAAATATGAAGGCGAGCCCAGCAGGGTCTTTCATTTTCTACTTCATAATTCCCGAAGAAGCATGAAAGCTGTGGTTTGTTTTCGCCAAAATGGAGGCCTCCTAAGAAAGAGATTGTGCAGACTAGTCCACAATCAAAATGTGGAGTGTTTCAAAAAGGCAGTGGGAATAATAATCATTGACACTTTTATGCACTTAAAGGTATACAAAGCACTTTTCATCCATCTATCCATTCATTCATCCATCTGTCTCCCTATTCATTCAAGGACTATTCATTAAGTGCTTAATGTGTGCAAAGCCCTATTCTCAGCACGAGGGTGCATAAAAAATATCATACAGATCTTGCTCTCAAGGAACTTAAAATCTAGTAGGAGGGAAAAAATACATGCACAAAAAAGTATGATACAGGGGAGAGTGAGATAAGGGCAAAGGCAAGATCCAGACAATTGCTTTGAGAGACCTTTGGAAAGATGGGAACATTTTCCTTAGAAAGTTCAGGTAAGGCTTTATGAAGTGGCACTTGAATTGGACCTTAATAGAAGAAATATGCTTTGAAAGATGGGTGTAGGAATGTCAAAGGGGAAAGTCCATAATGGGCATGCTTTGTATACCGTTAAGTGCATATAAGTGTCAATAATTATTATTCTTACTGTCTTTTTGAAACACTCCACGTTTTGGTTGTGGACTAGTCTGCACAATCTCTTTCTTAGGAGGCCTCCATTTTGGTGAAAACAAACCACAGCTTTCATGCTTCTTCAGCAGGAAGCAAAGGCACAGGGAATAAAACTGAGGATTGGAGAGTAGACCAGTTTGGTGAGGAAGTAGGGTAAAGACTAGTAGTTTGAAGTAAGATGGGAAAGGTATGTTGGAGACATATTGTGGAGCATCTTAAAACCCAGAAAGAGGTATTTGTTTTGGAGGGTAGGCTATAGGGAACCACTGAAATCTTTTGAGTGGAGAAGAGGCATTCTCAGAACAATGTGTCAGAAATATTTACTAGAATAATTGTGAGAAGAATGGATTAGAAAAGAGGATAAACTATAACAATTAGGAAGTTATTACAAGCATCTACGTACGAAGATGTGAAGGACTGGACAAGATGGTAGTGGAATTTGAGAGATATCTCTGAGCAACAAGGGACAGAATTTGAGAACTCGTTGGATGTGGGTGCTAATGTTGCTGTTTGTCCTTCCTTCTTGAAGAGGACCATTGCTTCGGGAAGGTGATGTCATGACTTGTAAATGAATTGGATTTAAGTGAGGGAGGGTTGTATCATCTGGGTCTAGTGGCAAAGTATAACAAAGAGGGTAAGAGCCAAAGATAACTGAGGATACAAGTCTGGGAGGAAGGTGGTGCTGTCAAAGAAGCAGAGAAATTAGGGACCAAGGCAATTTGGGAGAAGATGGTGAGTTTCATTAGAATAGGTTTCATTTGATTCTCTCGATAGTCAAATTAGACGTATAGTATAAGCATTATTATTGTGATTCTATAGATTAGGAAACTGTGTCTTGAGGAATTTAGTGATTTCAGTGATATGCTGGCAAATGTTTAACAAATGTTTAAATGTTTCTTCAGAAAAATGAAAAATGTATGTACACATAGTTTTAAGTTTTGCCTGAATTATGAACACTTTCTAAGTCTAGATAATCAATAAAACAATAAATCAAGTCCTTATTTATAGTCATTTAACGCTCACACTGAAAATTTAACAATCAGCTCTCCCAAAACTCTTTGACCTAGTTCCAGCATATCCCCAGGTGAATGACTTCCTCAGAATCACAGAGCTAGTAAATGGTCAATACAAAATACAAACTCAGTGCTCTGTCTACTAAATGGCATTGCCTAGTAAAATCAGCTATTCTTTAGGTACACACAAAAAACATCCCAAGACTGCACCTAGGAAGTAGTCAGGCTATGACAAAAAATTGATGGAGAGAAAGCTCCACTATGATCCCTTCATTTGTGTTTTATAGCATCTCCTCCCCCATCACTAGGCACCCAGTGACTTCGTGCTGATTTGACTATTCCTGTTATAGAGAGAAGAGGACTGGTAAATAAATCCATAATAATAATAATTCCTTATATATGTATAGTGCTTTCTAGTTTGCAAAGTATGCTTACCTCTCCTTTCTCATGAGATATTCAGAACAACTCTGTAAGGAGGGAGAGCCAGAATTATTATTCCCATTTGACAGAAGAGGAAACTAAATCTAAGACAAGTTAAGTGATGTGGTCAAAGGCACCCTTTCCACTGTGCCATGATGGGGTTAGTAAATTAATGCATTGTCCCCTTCCAAGAATCCTTTGCATTTTAAAAGAGGACCTGGGTGGATGGTAACAGCTCTCCCAAAGAGATGAATCTCTAAGGGTATTATTTCAAATTTCTGAGACAAACTAGTGGGGATATATTTTTAGAACAGGATTACCCTTCTGACATACCTTAAACCACACCAAAAGGCAACAATGTCCTTTGCTACTCATTTTCTCATCATGTTTTGTAGGGAGTGAAGCCTAGAACCTTCCATATTTTTCCAGAAAGTAGACAGGAAATTATGAGTCCACATCGTTCCTCTCTTTCCCTGTACTTCCTCCAATAATCTGCCAAGGGGAAAGAAAGTTAGCTTATATCTAGGTCAAGGTGTCAGGCTCAGGTGAGAAGTTCCCCTGGCTCTCCTTCAAAGAAGCTGGCTTGGCTGAATGACATTCAACATTTTCTCATTAGAAAGTCTCTCAAAGCCAGCTCAAAGTTCACACTGCAATTTCACAGAACCACTTTTTTTTTTTTAATTTTCGTACTCTATGGACATTCAAGGCTGGACCAAATGGAATTATGAAACATCAGAACTCTAAGTTTGGTTATCATTTACTGCAGGTGTTTTTAACCTGGGATCTATAGATTCCCAAGGGGAATCTGTGGATAGATTTCAGGGGGTCCTTGAACTTGGATGAGAAAATATACATCTTATTTTCAGCAAATTCTGGAATTTACTATCTTTTTCAGTTACGAATTAAAAAAATATACTGAGAAATGGTTCATAGGCATGACCAGACTGCCAAAGGGTATCATGACACAAATAAGGTTAAAAACCCCTGATCCAGTACAACTCTCCTGTTTTTCAGATGAGGAAACTGAGGCCCAGAGAGGTTAAGTGCTTTGATAAAAGTCTCACAAATAAATATGCTGACATTTAAATTCAGGTCCTCCAAGCCAGCACTATTTCCCCTACGTTATGCTGTATTTAATCTAACCCCTTCATTATAAAGCCCCAGAGAAGAGAAATAATTTGCCTAAGGTAAAAAAAAAAATAAGTTAACCAGGCAGAGTCTTGACCCCTAAGTCTTCTAGCTTCCAATACAGTGCTCTTCCTGCTAGATCAGTGGTGGGGAACTTGTGGTCTTGAGACCACATGTGGTTCTCTAGGTCCTCTAAGTCAAGTGCTGGGTTGCATTTGAGGACCTACAGGACCACATGTGGTCTCAAGGTCACAGTTTCCCCACCCTTGTCCTATATATACATATAAGGCTGCCTTCTGCTCTAGCTTTCTGTTTGGGCTCCCATCAACAAAAGTGGCCCCAGCATAACTATTTAGAAGGTGCTTAGGGAGGACTATAGGAGAATCAAAGATGTCTTTGAACAATGGCCAAGTGTGATATGCTCACCCACTCTATGTACCTCCCTCCCCAATCTGATTCCCTGGCCTGCATATTAAACCACTTATCTTCCTGATGTGCTCTGCAGGCACCAGGAGCTCCCTTCCTCTTGAGGACTAAGTGGCAATTCTGTTTTCCTCTTGCAGGGAACTGCTTCTATCCCCCAAGGGGTTATTAGGAGACTGCACTCATTGGCCACCCGTCTTCTAAGACTGAGCCCAGACCAGCTAATAAGAAACTCTTCTCTATGGTTACTAGACACCAGGAAGATAGCAAATGTACAAGTGGAGGACATTACACGTTTACATGGGGGAAAAACTGTCTTCTGGCTTCCTTAAAGACACCTCAAATTGCTGCATTTTGCTGTCTCCCCTAACGCTGTCTTTCCAACCACTGCTTGTGACTTTCTCTGAGACTGTCTTTCATTTACACTGTTGTGTACAATTGTGTTTCTTTCATGTTTTCTCCCATAGTAGAATGTGTACTTAATAAATGTTTACTGACTGAAAAATATTAAAAACTAAAACTTTAAATATTCATTTTGTATTTTGTTTCATGGTATTACTTAATAGTATATGCATAGATGTGTATATCTACATATATGTAGTTGTAAATAGATTTTTCTATATAAAATCTATCAGATTATGTAATATATGCAAATGTATTGAAGCTATAAATATAAAATAAATTCTATGTACTTATAGATGTATGTGTGTATGAAATTCACCCCCCACACACATGTATTTATGTATATGCACACACATACACACTCATATGTTTAAACGTATAATTTCATTGCTATAGGGAAGTTTTAGGGAGAAAATTCCTCATTCGACAATTTTTTTTTTTTTGCTTTTTGGAGGGGGGAATGCAGGGCAGTTGGGGTTAAGTGACTTGCCCAAGGTCACATGGCTAGTAAGTATTAAGTGTCTGAGGCCAAATTTGAACTCAGGTCATCCTGAGTCTAAGGCTGGTACGGCATGCCTAGCCGCCCCAACAATTCTTATTCAATCTATAGTGTTGGAGATGTAGTATGTAGTATGCTCTTGTGGACTGAATGAAAAGAGTAGTGACAGATGGCTGGCCCTGGTGTTGCCTTGTTACTGTTGAAGTTTTAAAAGAACCAAAGAAAGGTCTTGAGTACATTGGGGAGGTCCCATATGAAGGATTTAAAGAGAGACCTAGACAAGCATTGTACAAGATCAGACAAGATGGACCTATCTATATTATTGGAAGCCCATCCCAAAAAGGTCATAGAACTATCCATGTGCTAGAGTATAAGTCAAGCCACAGGAAGTACAGCTTAGTAGTTTCAATAGATATTGTCTCCTGCAAAATAAAATATGAAAAAGGAGGGTCCCATCCCTTCCTTCACTCATTCCACTGTTTTTCTAAATAAAAGGGTAGAAGGAATTAGCATTTGATCTCAATGCACTTTGGAAGTGTGAGGGGAAGAGGAGAACGGAAGTCACTGAACAGACAGAAGGCAGAAGCCTAAGGTCAGAGGAGCCTTGGCTACAGGCCTAGACCACATGCCAGCTATTTTAAGCTCAGAAACCATACCAGGTGGCCAACTATCTCACATTTTTCTCAATAAACATATTTGAAGTTACTCTCTGACGAGCATCCAAAGGTAAATTGATTCTATAAATACAACATCCACTGTTTCCTATGCCTGGAATGTTCTTCCTCCTCTTGTCTACCTGGTTTATTCCTACCTAAAGTCCAATACAAATGTCGTCTTTTTCTTATAGACCTGGTACAGCAGGTTGTATGATTTTGTAATTATAATGATGAGTATCTGTGTCCCATCACCCCCTTAAACTAAGGGCCATAAGGGTGGGAATCTTGCCTTATCTGAACTTTATATTTCTTTCATTGTCTAACAAAAGGACTCTAAACACTACAAGCGCTCAATCGATGCTTATAGAATTGAATTCAGAAGAATTCATATGTTAGTGCAAAACTAGAAAGAGGACACAAAAGCTCAGAGAAACCTTAGGTGAAAATGATTCTGCTCCTGCAGAGTCAAAGGTTGTCAGTGGCAAAGTCTTGGTGGCTTATGGCTGTCCCACCCTGATTGCCTAGTTCCCCAATCAAGCTTGCAATCATTTAACAAGTATTTTAAAAGCATTTACTATGTGCTTTAAAAGGATGAGAAAAGATAGAGACAGAGGGGTGGCTAGGTAGCACAGTGAATAGAGCACTGGCCCTGTAGCCAAGAGGACCTGAGTTCAAATCTGGCCTCAGACATTTCACACACACCCACACACCCACACCCACACCCACACACCCACACCCACACACAAAACTAGCCATGTGTCCTTGGGCAAGTCACTTAACTCCAACTGCCCTACCTTCTCCCGTCCAAAAAGCAAAAAAAAAAAAAAGAGTGAGACAGAGGGAGAGAGGTGGGAGGGTGGAGGTGAGAGAGAGAGAGAGAGAGAGAGAGAGAGAGAGAGAGAGAGAGAGAGAAAGAGAGAGAGGAGTGCACATCCTAAGATATTCTACTATAGATTCACCAAGAATAGGGAAAGGAGGAAAAAAAAAAAGGTGGGGAAGTGGCATATGGCTAAGTCTCATTGATTTTCAGGACAGCCAGAGACCATCCCTTTGCCTTTTTATAGTTACCTCAGTTAAAACTGTCCCTATGGAAAAATCATACCATCTCTTCGTTTCTTCTATTGAAATGACACATAGACCATCTGACTTCTTAATATCTTTTTTCCCCCCTGAGAGATCCTAATGAGTGAATGAGGCTGGGAATAAAAGTATTTGTCACTGAGTTACTGCTGGGGCTAAGTCTTTAGCTCTTCATGGTATTCTATCTTGAAAGCAGATATGAATGCAATATTCCAGATGTGGTCTGACAATGGTGCAGTAAGTATAGTGATCACTTCTCTAGTCTTTTAGAAAGGATGCAGCTAAACTGGACAGCATCCAGGGAAAGTCAACAAGAATAGTGAAGGCCCTTGAGTTCATGCCATATGCAGAGTGATGAAAGGGCCTATTGTATGTAGCTAAGAGAGATGACCCTTAAGGGTTCAGCTCATGGTCTAGATCTATCGGTAAGCCTTCCCCAATAACTGAACTATAACTATACTCTGATCTAGCTTGCATGCCTCTCTCTTTTCTTTAAGAATAACAAGAGATTTTGTCAAATGCTTAGGTAAATTCTTGGTTAATATATAGCCTTCTTCAGACTGATCAATGTAATAACCTGTCAATAAGGTCAGCCTATCTAATAATCCTCTCAGCAAAGGAAATAAGATCAGTCTGGAAAGATATGCTCTTGAGAAAACAAGATTGGCTCTATGTGATCACCATTCCTAGATATCAGCTCATCATCCCTTTAATATTTTATAATATTGCCACAAAGTGTCATCAGACTTATTGGATTAGATGTTCTGTATTATCTATCTACTCATCTTGTATCTGAAGTTCCTATTTACTGTTCCTCCTTTCTCCCCCTCCCCTCCCCCCCACTACCTTGTCCAGTATATATTCTCTTGAAGTCGTTGGATGGCAAAGTAGGTAGAATGTTAGGCCTGGAGTCAGGGGAGATCTGTGTTCAAATCTGATGTCAAACACTACCTGTGTGACTCTGGGCAAGTCACTTAACCCCTCTTTCCCTCACTTTCCACAATTATAAAATGGGGATGATAACAGTATCTACCTAGCAGGGTAATTATGAGGATCATATGAGGTAATGTTTGTAAAGCACTTAATACAATACTTGGTATATAGTAGGTGTTACATACATGTGTATTTCCTTTCACCTCCTTGACAGAGAAAAGAGAAGCAAAGTTAGAACTGAGCCGCTCTACCTTCTCTGTGCCATCAGTGATCATTGTTCTGTGTATCCCAGAAGTGATCTATCTTCTCCCTTCTTTGATCTTTCCCCATCTGCAATCTCTTTCCCCTCACAATACCTTCCTATTGCCCCTTGTTTTCTGGGACAGCTTCATCTCATTGTGAGGTTTAGCAGTCCTGACACTTTTCTCAGAAGGCTGCACTATGCTTCTCTATTCACGTCCTACCATCTGCCCTCACTTCCATCATTTGTGTGTATCTGTAAAAAGTCAGCATTGGTTAATCAGATCCCTGTGTATTTGTTTTGGTTGCTTTAGCTCACTTCCTCTTTTCCTTCTCATCAGAAGTGTTCCCGTCTTAAGGATTTCATTTTTGACAGTTTCTTATTTCTCATTCCTCTTGGTTTTCTTTTTATTTTTTTTGAAGGGCACCCCTATAATCATGTAACACTGGTAGTTTCAAGTGTTTCTGTAAGGTTGTTCCAGTCTCCCTTATCCTCTTTGTCTCTGGATTTAATCATTCATATTCTGTTATAACAATTAACTTAAAAAAATTTTTTTGGGGGTTAGAGACAATATAATGGCCCTCTGGCACATGTGGTCTCCTCCTCTGTTTTTTGTGAAGTTTAATACAAACAACTACTTAAGACTACAATCACAATCATTTCAGAGTCTCCAACTGGGGAAATTCTTGACATTTAGGTAGTACTTTGGTTCCTTCCCTAAGTTACATTTATATATAGTTCTAGTTAACATGATTAAACTGAAATTTGGGTTATCAGAAATGTTTGATTGAAAAAGTAAGTGAAGTGTATGGTACAGCATCTGTTAATGGACAGGCATAGGGAAGGGAAGTTGGGGGAAGATCAGATCTTTTGGGCTGGGTGTTTTCCTCAGTCCTTGAAGAGATGAATACAACCGGCAACTTCAGCCCATTTTCTGCTCTGAGTTTCTATACGGGCTGATGGCCTTCCTCAACCTCTTCCTCCTCTGCCACAACTCAATTCTACTTTTTCTTTTCCCTTTCATTTGTCACCCTTAGGCCACAAATATTTTCCTTCTTAGTTTTTGAGGAACCCATTCCTTCATCTTGGTCTCTTCTTCTCTTACAGACTATATGGGTACATGACTCTAGTCTGCCTTCTACTCAAAAATCTCAGTAGTCTGAAGTCATCATTTTGTCTGAGAAGTGTTGCTCCCCCTGTATTAAAAATTCCAAGATGTTAGTGAATTCTCTAATATATATATATATATATATATATGAACACTTATGTTATCTCTTTGCATCCTATTTTCAAGTTTGTTATCCTTGTTTTATAGAACAAGCATGCTCTTCTGAACTTGTTTTTAAATTTTTTGGCAGTTGTTTTTCAGAGAATACACTATTATGAAGAATGTCTTTTGTTCTAAATTCATTAGCTAGACTTGCTGATTCCTTCATCAAGAGCTCTAATTTTTATCCCTATTTCTTTGATATTTTCAATTAATTATTTAATCGCTCTTCCTGGTCATTGGAGTCCTTCCATTGTCTTTTCAAGGAGTCTTGCAGAGTTTGTTATGGTATCTGTACATTCCTCAAGGTATTTTGACTGTTTTCCTTGTTAATAAGTACTTGTGCATTGATATGGCTCTTTTCTTTGAATGTCTACTTATTTCTCCTTCCTGGTGACTTTTTTTTGGGGATCTTACTGGCCTTTTCTAGCTGAAACAGCAAGTTTCAATGAAGAAGAAGTAGAAATTGGCATATCCTAGGCAAGTCAAACCACTATCACCTTTCCTAAGACCCCAGTGTAGATAGTCCAGGGCCTTGAACCCAAGAACCTTGGAAATAGTAGCTCTTCTCCTCCCTTCCCCTTTCTATCCTGCGCTCTGAAGCCATAAGTGAGATGGACAATTACTCTATGGAAGGGGCCACCTTCTTCATCACCACCAGCACCAACTACTAACAACAGGCAGATATACCCCTGGAACTATTTCTGAGGGTGCTCTTGCTACAGTTACTGAAGACACAGAAAAGAAAGTTCTTGGTTCCAAAGTACACGGCATTGTCAAATGATTCAAAATCAGAAACAGATATGATTTTTTTTTTTAGGCATGGGGGAAGGCAGGGCAATTGGGGTTAAGTGACTTGCCAAAGGTCACATAGTTGAGTGTCTGAGGTCAGATCTGAACTCAGGTCCTCCTGACTCCAGGGCCAGTGCTCTTGATTCACCGTGCCACCTAACCACCCCAACAGATGTGATTTTATCAGTAGAAGTTACATAAAAGAAGATGCTTTACTCTATGTTCTGCTGCTGTGTTTTAAGGACCAATGGATCTTTCTATCTGATTTGCAGCTAATTCCTTCCATATGATCTCCAATTGGAATGTGAGCTCCTTGAGAGCAAGGATTGTTAAATTTTTTATTTGTATCCTCAGTGCTTAGCATAGTGATTTGCTTATAGTAAGCATTTAATTAATACCTTTTCATTTATTCATTCATTAGTCATCCTTCTGACTTTTCTATGGTATCTTGGCTACAGAAGGGCTTCTTTCTACCAAGCCTCCCCTAACACTTTTGGTCCCCCTGCTCAAGTTCTTGCTCCCTGTTCTCTTGGGCCATCAGAGTTAGATGAGGTGTGTTTCCCTCAGAGGGGGAGTATGACTATTTGGTACACTGCTACAGGGAGAGTCTAAATGTAATTTTATTATAGTTTATTCTCTACTTTTGCCAGCCTCACAGGCAATTAACCAATGAGCTCAGGCCGTATGAACAAATGCAGAGTGTCAATGATGCACAATTTCCCACATGGAAGAATCTGGAGAGCTCGCTTCTGGGACAGTCCTGATGATGTGTAATGGAAATGCCTTAGAAAGACTTTGGAGCACTCTTAGATATTGTCTGTTTCAAGTCTGTTAACCTTGTGGTGAATGGCAGCTTCTCTGATTGGCCATGGTCACAGAGTTGGAACTGGAGTAGGGTAGAAGGAACATTCAAAAGATGTCATTTGGTCTCAACTTCAACTTTTTTTTTCCTTGATTTGACTATTTCACTAATGACATCTGGTGATCAACAATGCTGTAAGGTGAGAGGCCTTAGACCCTATCAGAGGAAGGCTGGCAGGTAACTCCACAAATATGGGTATTTTTTCTTTATTCTATTGTTTATTCTTTCATTTTAGGTGTAGAAAGGTGGAAGCTATTGCCTTGTGAGTTTTTTGGAAGATCAGGAAAAGCAGACATCTTGTAGTCAGACAGTTGAATCCATGTCAGGTTTTGTAGCCAGTCTAGCATTAATGATCCAAGGAGGATGGAATGGCTTCAAGATTCAATTCAGAAGTAGGAGAGAATATTTATCCCTGAACTTGGTGGGACTAATGCTATGTAGAAATTATGTCAACTATGTTCACTTTCCTGAGACTGAGGTGATATAGGGAAGCATCTGCCCCTGAAAATTCTGAGGGGTACACTAATATTTTTACTTCGGTTATTGTAATTTCTTTTAAGTAAACAACCCTTTGTAAAGTCATTGGTTAAACATAACTCTTTGTTAGTCCTTTGGGCTAACAATTAGGGGCGGAACTTCTGGAATGGGAGCTCTAGCCAATAACATTGATGTACCCCAACCCCTAAAGGTACCCCTAGAACTCTGAGACAGAGGTATAGCCAACCTAGCTCTGGGACAGTGAGCTGGGAGTGCTAGCTACAGCAGTCTAGGTTTTTTTTTTTTGTGTGTGTGTGGCTTCTTTCAGTCTTTCTGCCCACTTTCTTATTCCCTTGACTGACCTCTAGGTCAGGGATGGTAGTCACTCATGGCAGTCAGTCATGAGGTAGATCAGGGAAGGTCCTCAGGACACTAATGAGAGGCGACCCTGGAAGTGCTTCAATTTCCCCCCCTCCCTCCACTTTACTTAGTCCATCTACCAGCTGCCTGTTTCCTGTTGTGCTGTATTAGGGATAATCAAGGCTCCATTTCATCCTTCCTTTTTTGGTCCCTTAAGGTTCTACATTATAGTTGCCCCCTTTCCTTCTTCACCACTGGGGAGATCTGATTATGGACCTCAGCTTTACTTGGTGGTTGACTTTTTCTTGTGACATTGTCAAGGGGTTAATAATGGAGGTTGGGGCATAAAATGGTCTAAAGAATGTGAGTTATGGAGTCACACTGGCAAAATGGGTCTTTGTAAATGGGCATGGTAAGTAGGAACGACTGTGCATTGTGTTAGCAGGGACAGATGATGTGTTGATCTTTTTTTTTTTTTAAAGAATTACTTTGTTATGTTTTCTCCCCCACTTTTCCTCTCATCACTGCTGAGTTTTCTGCATTTTGGAGCTCTGAGCCACTCCTAGAATACTTTGCCTTCTTCCTATGATTCTTTTCTTATTTTTCCTAGTTTAACTTCCCACTCTTCAAGGACAGGGACAATGTTTTTTTTTTCTTTCTCATTTAGTATGACCCACAATACTCAACATAGAACACACATGTCTTTATTGGCCAGAGGCCTTGGCCAAAATCAGGAGGATTCTGTTCAAATTTCAGTCAATTAATAATATTTAAGGGTTTACTATGTGTCAGTGACTGTGCAAAGTGCTGAAATTACAAAGAAAAAACAGTCAATGGCTTCAAGGAGCTTATATTGTAATGAAAACAACAAAAACAACCCAGTAAGTAAATAAATAGGCATATAAAAGATGCATCCCCAATAGATGGAAGGTCTTCTTAGAAGGCAAGGCTAGCAGCAGAGGGGGCAGGGAAAGACCTTCTTAAGAATGTAGCATTTGAGCTGAGCCTGGAAGGAATGGGGTGATTTTAAAAGGTGAAGAAGAGGAGGAAAAGGAGCATTCCAGGCAGAAGCACAGCCAAAGCTAAGGCACAGAGTTGGGGAAACTGAGTGTTGTATGCAAGGAACAGCAATTCAGTGAATATATCATTTGTTTTCTTTATTCCCAGGTCAGATACAACCTTGACCATGAAGCCTTCCCTTACTGCATCAGCTAGAAGTGAGCTGTTATTCTTGATATTCTCTATAGATTATTGGATCTTGGATCTGCATCTAGAAGTGATCTTAGGGACCATTTAGTCCAAATTCGTTGTTTAATAGATGAAGAAATTAAGAATCAGAGATGGGGAGTTACTTGCCCCAGTTCTCACAGCTAGTAAGTGGTAAAGGCATCATTTGATTCCAAACTTCCTCCTTCCAACCAAGCTCATTCTCTTTGCACTTTTGTATTTATCATTTATGATACTCATTTTTTCTCTATTTATTCCTCTTATAGTTTGAGTTCTCTTTTCATGCATGCATCTGGTCTTCTTAACTAGACTATAAGCCTTTTGAGTCTATGGACTATATATAGTCTTTGCATCTTTCTATTTTCTCCATCTCCATGCCTAATGCAGGAATCAGCCAAGAGTAGGACCACAGAAAATATATGGTTACTTCATTAACTGATTTCTAGACTAAAGTCTTCCTGTGGGTAATGACTGGATCTTATTTATTTTGTGTCCCTAAAACCCAGTACATTGTGCAGAATTGGTGTTTTAGAAATGTCTGTTGAATTAAACTGAATGGCACAGGGTAGTGGAAAGAGAAAGGTGTTGAGTCAGGAAACCTGGATGCTAGGAGCAAAGGGGTTAATGGATACGAAGGGGCTTTGACAAATATATAGTACTGTTAAAATGCATTCTCCACCCCTCTGTTCACTTTGCAATTCTGACTGGATGCAGGATTCTTGGCTCTCTGACTGACGTGTGGGGCTTTCTAAATAAGCAAGGATGAAATTAAATTCTTTTTTTTATATAGAGAAGCTCAAATTCTCTCACACAACAAATATGACAGCAGAAAATGAACACAAATCACCAGGTGAGCCAGGCCTGCTTCTTTTCCCAAAGCAGGAGCAGCAGAAAATTTACCAATTCACAGAAATAATAAAGTGCGTTCCTTGAGAAGCAGCTCAGTGTCTCTGAGGGAGTGGGAGAGTTGGCCACTACGGCAATGGTGCCAATTACGTGGCACAAACCAAAGACAAGTCCACTGAGATGGGCCAGGACCATGGCATTCATATTCGGTTTGTGGGTGAAAGAGAAAGGGAATAGAAGTGTATAATGTGTTATACCTCTATGCTGTACAGACCCACCTGATTTAATCACATCTGCCCCTCCGGGGGATTCTCTGTGTTCTTAAAAACAGAACTGAAAGGGTTCCTACATATATAAAAGAAATCCAGATGCCTGTCTGGGAAGTTCTGTCCTCTCTCTGGTCGTGTTTACTGGTTAGGAGATTACACATTCTAGTCTTGGATCTACCACCATATGACTATGGGTAAATCATGTTTCCTTTCTGACCCTCACTTTTCTATTCTGTGAAACGAGAGGGTACAGACTCTCAGGTTCCTTCCATTTCTAATATTTTGTGTTATGTTCTGATGCCCTTTCTGGTTTAACATTCCATATTTTATGCTCTAAAGCCTCTTTCAATTCCAATATTCTATAGTCTATGCTCTAAGGTCCCTTAGAGTCACAACATTCTGCTCTAAATTCACTTCCAACTCTAACATTCTGTAATTCTATGACAACAGAATAAATACTGATCAGTTCAGTCAAAATGGTCTATTCAGTTGATGTGGCACTTACGGACAATTTACAGGATAGCATGAGTACCAGCAATCATCCATGAGGTCTTGGTAGTGTCACATTCCTGTGCCTACTAGAACAGAGGTAAGTTAACTCTTTAGGATTTATATGTACAAAAGGGTAGCAGCTCTTAACACTGACATTTACTCATTGCTAGCTTAGACTTTGGGGTTATAGGAAGTGGACTGTGCATATTCTACCTTGTATGACAATAATAATGCCCAAAGTCTTTATGCATTTTTAAAGGAGGAAGAATGCTTTATCAGAATCTTTGGAGAATGGGGAAAAGAGCTCTGGATTTGAGGTAAAAAATTTGAGTTCAAATCCTGAATCTGCCATGAACTCAAGGGACCTTTGACAAGTCACTTGACCTCTTTAGGCCTCTGTTTTTTAATCTGTAAAATGAGGAGGTTGGATTAGGTGACCTGCAAGATACTTTGTAGCTTTAAATCTATGAACCATATTTACTTTATTAAAATATGTGATATGCAAAAATACATATTAAATGTACAGTGAGCTTCTTCAGAAACATCCCTTATTGTCAGAGTTGTGCTGCACAGAGTCATGTGCCTTGATGATCTCTATACCATTTCAGAAAATAGATTCAAAGCACATACTAAGCTCCAACATGAATGACTTGGTTTACCAAGTATCTTGATGCCCATAAAAAAGATAGAGGTAGTCTTAGTGGATATTAATTTTTCTCTTATATCTGCTGACCTTTGTTAAAACTAATCAAATGTCACCCTCAATTTCTTTTGGAACAAAATGGGCTGCAGGGTTCCAACTTTTTTTTTTTTAAGCCTTTGAAGCTGGAAAAACAGATTTTTTTTTTAAATAAAGAGCCACAGCTAACATGCATGGAGTTGTCCCGATTGAGATGCCCACAGTACCTAAATATAGCACATCCTCTAGGAAAGAAAAAAAAGCGAGTATTGTTAGCTTCTTGGGCTCACCGAGGTGTGCACGCTGAACGACAGCCAGAAAGTTCTCTCAAACCCCAAACTGTGACATCCGCCTTAGGCTCCAGGCATTCTCTTCCCCCTGCCGGGTTAGCCTCATGTAACATTTACACTGGATTTAATAGGAGAACATGACATGCACTGATTTTTCAACAAACTCTTGCTATTTCAGAGGAGAGCCGGGGAAGGAGCCGCACACCAAATCCCCTTCTATTTTTGGTACACTTAACACAGCCAGCCATCTCTGCGTCCTATATATCATTTAACCAACTGCTTTGCAATTCTTCCAGGGCGTGGTGTAATGACTGATTTAAAATCACTGCATTGCTAAAACTGCATTGTTCTTCATCAAGTTGAGTCATTTTTATGTGAAGTGTCAAGCTCCCTAACAAATAGAGGCTGCCAGAGAAATCAAGTTCTTCATCTTAAAGCTACGGCTAAATAGTTTATAGCTTTAATCTGCTCACTGAGGTGTGCAGTCTATGACAGTAATTATAAATGCAAGGAGAAATTATAGCTGAATGCTTTAACTGCATTAGGAGCCATTTGATGAACAATCATGATTGCCTGCTCATTTTCAACAATAGAGGGCAAGTTAGTGTCAATGCATTAGAGGTTTTCAGCTCCGCTCTGCTCTTTCTTCCATTTACCACAGAATGTCACTTGTCTCCTATAAAGTAGAAAAAAAAAAGCACCGTGGAAGCTTTAAACTTGATGGTGTGGGAGAAAAAAAAAAGACAAAGGAGAAAACGCAGAGAAAAACTGTTTATCATTATGACTTTTTTGTGGATGGCTTTTGGGGGGATTGTTTTGCAGTTGCTTTGCTTTAAAAATGAGCTTGTAGCAGGTAACTTGCCCATTTAGTTATTAGGGGTTAGGGGAAAAAAAAACCCGAAGCAAAACAAAACAAAATTCTCTCCCCAAGCTCTCCCAGAGGATCCTCCACAGATAATGACTTCTGGAAATGGAAGGAAAGTTTAAAATCAGACCATGGAGAAGCTCAACAATGAACCATCTGCAGTTGTTTTGGGGCCCTCCGTTCAATATCACGGTCACCATCTGCAGTCAGAGCTACCAAAGGTAGATAACACACAGTTTTATTCTTCTTTTTAAAAATCTCCTCCTCTTCCCTCCTCCTCTGTGGAAAGACGTTTTTAATTTAGCTGAAGAATTACACAAATGTATTTTAAAGACATAAATCCATATAAAAAATATGAGCTAATTAAAACATTGCACTCCCTGCCGTTCATAGATTTTCAATTTAGCGCAAGGAAAAAAAATGCATCTGGTTAAATGAAAAGATGATCCTGATGGCAGATTGCAGTAAAGGAAAAATAATGTTACTCTACATTCAAGTCCCAAATTACAGACTTCAGAAGCCTGAATGAGGGAAGAAGGGGAGAAGGTACAACAGAGATAAAAACCTCTTGCAGTTAAGAAGATTTAGTCCAGATCACTCAGCTAAAATCCGTGTATTCGAAAGATGACATATTAGTTTAGTTCTTTCAGTTTGGAATCCCATGGTCTATCATTTGATCTGGTTTCTGATTCACATGTTAATTCTAGGTGGAGACATTTTCTACCAAGGCATAAAGTAGTTTGAAATTTCCTTTGGTGGAGGGTCTACTCATGGTGATGACATCATGGATCTTGGAGGTATCAAACTATTTCATATTTTAAGGATAAATTATTGTGAGCATCAAAATTGCCTCGATGATTGCCCCCTCCCATTCTCATTTCATAGAACAGCAGGGTTCCAGAGAATAGCTTTTGGGAAATCCCACAGTAGGTCAGTTTCAGCATCAGTGCACTGCCAACATCTGGTTTTCAATTGGACCATATGTGTGTATTTTGACCAGTGGATTAAAATCTCCCACCCTATAACTCATATCTTTTCCCAAGAGGCTTTGCTTTGACCGATCAAAGACACACTGATACCATGAAAGTATTCCAAGTGCCAAAACATGGCTGTCCTTTCCCTGGAGGCAACTGCCACTCATACAATGGCACTTTCCAGGGTAGGGCTGTATCAGCAGTGGCCCATCTCCTGGAATAGAGTTTCATTCCAGGAATGGTCCATGGTATGATGAATTTGTCTTCTACTGTTACCCAGGCTCTTGTTCCGACCCCCAGCATTCCATTTTGGAACCATCTACCAAAAGATACATCTTAAGAAATAGGGCAGACATTCTAATTTACTCAGACCTCACACAAACTTTCAGACGGGGTGTTCTTGTGTGTTTTATATAACGAACAGCCCAATCCCTCAGGGCCAGTCCTATGTTATGGAACTCTGATAGTCCCTATCCTATTCTTAAAGATAAAATTGCTTTGAACATTGTTCTCTAACGTGTGTGTGTGTATGTGTGTGTGTGTGTGTGGTGATATGTTTTAATTGTGGAGACTGGGAATGAGCCCAGAAAGGGGGAGGGGAATCATGTAAGTCAAAATATGTCCTACCCAAAATTAGGCATACTAAAACTCAAACATTTTTAATAAAATCTAGACAATGCCTTCCCAAATGGCCCATCATTTTGTACAATTTGTGCTTTCACACATACCAACCAAAATTATAGCTCCAGATAACAAGGCTATCATTCTGTTGCTGCTCTTTAAAACGTACCCTGCTTTGTAACAGGTAAGATATGGCCTGCATACTCAGATCCGTGACAATCTCAGAGATTTAGGCATTTTGTTGCATGGCTGGCCAGAATATCAGAAATACACCTTATTCCCAAGTATAAGTACAAAATTAGCTAATGTGGATTTTATTCTTGTTTATGGATAGGTCTCCTCCTTCTTAGTTCCCCCTCTCCTCCCTTCCTTTTTAAAAAAAATCCCTGACTTAGATGTACAAATCTGATTCATTTAAATTCTTTCCCAGAATCTTGGCAACAAAACTGATATGGGGGTGGGGGTGGGGAGTTGGTTTTATTATGAAGATAAGACTAAGAGGGTACTTTAAGCTCTAAATATGAAATATTCATCAAGAAAAAAAGTCATGGAACTCCCCTAATAATAATAATAATAATAATAATTTATGTAGTTAACAGAAACTACTTGTGTGTGGGTTTCCAAATTATTGGTTTACCTTCGCATTTCTAGAATAAACATTGCAGCCTTCTAATGCTTTAAATGTCTTCTATGGACGGCAGTTGTTTTTTTTAAACCTCTTTCTATTTGTATATTGCAATATTTTTGGCAGTGATATTGACTTTTAAAAATGTCTACGAACCAAACAGGTGGAAAATTGGTCTTGATTATATAATGAATACCCACTATCTATTTGTTCTTCTGTCTGTGTTTCATTCACTGCTATGGAATTTGAAGCATCTCTCCGGGCATTCAGTTCATGTTCTTCTTGCTTTTTAAGGCAAGAAACAGCTGAATGCTGAGTTATAGAGGCCTTAACCTGTTAGGAATCAAATAACCAGGACTGAGCCCCCAACCTCCCAAGCAGGTGTTCTTCAGATTGTCTTTTAACTCTAGTAAAAATTGATACAAATGAAGCTTGGAAAGACGGGCAGGAGTCTGGCATTAATCATTTTTAATTAACATGGTAAAAACATGCAAACAAAAGAACAACAGGATTCATTTGGGCCAAAGGAGCAGGTAGAGCAGAGGGATTTTTTTTCTGACCAAAAGCTCTAAGGCCCCACCCCCCCGTGCCCCTACTGTGTGCAGAGTCCTGAGTGACGCATCTTCATACTAATCTGTTCATTTTGGCCACTGCCATGTGCCATAGTTATAAACAGGGTTGGCTTTATAAGTAGCAGAGGATGCTACCTGGATGTTGGAATGTGACTGGTTACAAAAGGCTCCCTATTCTGACAAAGTATCTCCCTCATTGGTTTGGCCATGGTATTTGAAATTCTCATATTACGCACTCCTGTGGGTTAGGTTGCTGAAGGCCTGTTTAAAATGTAAATCCTCTCTGGGAGTGGTAACACCATGATAAGCCAGGAACATTTTAGTATGAACTGTTATGTTGGTTTGAATTTAGGCCTTGCTTTGTCCCCAAATCTGACCTAAATAAAACCTGAGTTTGACTTAAGGTTGGTTTTATTTATTTTTCATACATGCCAATATTATTTTCTTTCTTCAAACCAGTATATAATCATTAACTGGATTAGAGAATCCATCAGGACTAGGAAATTTATTTGATCTAGAAGGACTTGGATGTAAGATGAGTGAACTTTAATGAGGGATGCAGAGGTCAGCATCCTGTAAGGGCAGGACCATGTGAAGTGATAGAATAGGGAAGCCCAGTCAGCTAATGGTCATGAGAAGGGCTCAGGGAATTTAAGCCAAGAGCGTTTAAAGAGAGATGGGCTTCTATGACTACTGTATCATTTCCCCCAAGTCTGGGCCCTGTTTATAACCATGGTCAAATGGTCAAATCTGAGTGACCCAGAATGAGTCACTTCCTAGAGAGCATTACAAAAATGGTGAAAATGAATGGATCGACTATGCATCCAAATGTAACCTTTGTCCTATGAGGTGGAGTAGGTGGCCTGGGGTCTGATGGCGATGTGAAGCACTGAACATATATGGTACAGTTAGGAACAAAGGAAGACAGGATTAGGACTGAAGCTGGTCACCCTTGAGCACATTGCCAATGGGTGAGTTGAAAGTCATTAAACTATTTATTGAGAGTAAAATTCCATGTGCATGCATTGATGCTACCTTTGATACAGGGGAACAATGAGATAATTCCATAGAAATATGAAGAGTGATAGAGGAAAACAGGCCTCCTCTCTTTTCAGCTGGATAGACTGCACAGAAGAACTTTATAACCCGCTTATGTTGCAGATGCAAACACCTCTTCTTAAGGGTAAGAAAAGGCGTGCCTGCTCCCCCACCCCACCCCCAAAAGTGGGCAGCATAACTACTGGTAAAAGTAGAACAACAACAATAAAAAGTGTTTAAATACAAGTAACAATGAAAAAGTCAGCCTCTGGTTATTCAGGAGCTGATAACCAGTCTGTATCTTGTGTCTGCCCCTAGTTTCTCCTCCATCTCCCTCCTGCTGCCCATCTTTTGGCCATTTCAAGCACTTGTTAGAACTTCTAGCAGAGGGCTGGGTGGTGAAATGCCAGTACGTCCCCTTGAAAGCAGCTCTAGGAAAAAAAAAAGGCTGGTGGAAGAGGAGGTTGAAACTATTGGCTAAAATGAGGTTTGAGGATAATCTGTGAATTTTGTGTATCTAAGTTTATTTGGTTCCCCCTCCCTGCCCCCACCTCCTGTCTGACAGGGATAATGGAGAATTGGTCGTAACCCATCTATTATGCTTTGCTCTCTTAAGAAATAAGTCCTAATCCAGCAAACTGGCATGCTGTTTGAACCTTTGGGAATGTTGGCTGCATCTAAGCAAATACATCTTCTTTACAAGGCTCCTTACAATCCCGACCTTACAATTCACCTTGGGAGCAAACGCATACCTTCAGAACTATTCTTCATCCACGTCTGCTACAAACTGTGAGTGGTGTTCAGGTGACTTGCTGTGCGTTTTGCTTAGGTGAAGTTTTACTGCATGTTTGCTCGCAAAGGTCCGACAACACAACTTACACTTGAATTTAGAGTCTGTGTCCTCTTCCGCAGCTATAGTTTCCGGTGACCTTTGAACTGATACCCTGGAGATCTCTTGCTCAACCTTCGTTTGCTGTTCCACTGCCAGTCGGTTCATGTCCTTCATTTGGAAGCCTAGGTGGGACTCTAAGTGGCTGATGTAGGTAGAGGGGGTTCTAAACTGGGATGCACAGTCACTACAGTAGAAGATGGGATGTCCTTTGTCCATATTTTTCAAAAACTTTGTCCCTCCAGTTTTCCTAAGCTGATATTTGACGTTTGCCAGCCAGTGGCTGATGGTGGTCATAGATAGTCCAGTAAACTTGGAAATCTGCATGCGTTCTTGAGGACCCAAATCTGATAAAAGGTATTTCCCTTCTGATGTTTGAAAGAGGCTTGAGGCAAACTGAGCCTGCAGGATCAGAAGATGTTGAGGATTCCAGTTAGATTGCCTGCCCTTCCTCTTATGCAAAGTGGAGACTTCTGTGGAGACATCTTCAAAGCGCCTGACCTCCATCTCTAGCTTCATGGAAGGGACCCTAGAAGAGGTGGTGGTGGGTTTTGGTGTGGTAGCTTTGGGAAGAACTTTGACCATATCGGCAATGTCAGACAGAGCATGCTTCTGTGGTGGGGAAGTACAAGATTGTGCTTGTGCTGACTCTGCCTTCTTGCTTTTAGATTTGGTCAGATCAATGGGCTGATCATTGTTTTCAAACATATAGCGCCTAGACACACTTCCCGGCCTGGATGGGGCTGGAGACAAAACTGACTTTTCAAGGATGTTGAGATTTGGTTTATGAAACATAGAAATTGTGCTTGAGCTGGGACTGGAACTGGATGGAGAGCGTAGAGGTTCGGTGGCCTTGCCCAGGTGGTTATTCAACACAGACTGCAGGGCACTGAGTGGGTTAATACAAGGTAGTACTGGAGCATGATTGGTGGTGGTACAGCCATTGCTAAGAGAAGATGTGGATTCCATGGGTTGAGACTTCTCTCTGGAGCTGTTCTCTTTTACTTTGTCCTCCTCTTTTGGGGGAGGGGGATCATTCTTTCTGGAGTTTGAAGGAGTCTCACTTTTGGGGAGAGACTCGCCCTCACTGTGGCTCAAGGAGGATGCATCAGTGGTGGGGCTGTCTTTTGCGTACTCCTTATGTGCTTCATCCTTGTCTTCTGACTCTTTCTTCACTTGAGTGCACTGGGCTAGATTTGTGGGGACAGAAACAAGGGGCATTACCTTCCACTTTGGAGCTATTGGTCTTAACTTATTGGTGATGGTTGGTCGAATCTGGAGTACCTGGGAGCCCATAGGCAAAGAAGACTTTGTGCCCTCTGACAGCTGATAGGCTGCATGGATACTGGGATATGCACTCCAACTGGGAGCCCCATTCTGGGCTTTGTTGATAGCTGTGGTAACTGTGTTTTCTAATGACTTTAAAATGTCTCCTCCACCCTTTGAGCCATCTTCCAAGTCTTCTTCCCTAAGATATTGATATTTTATTGTAGGATCCATCGGTTTTTGAAGAGTATCTTCATATTCTTCACCCTTGACCACTTTCTCATCTTTGCTAGTCTCCTCTGGTTTTTCTTTTTTGCTCTCTTTCTTCAGCTCTATTGGAGGTACTGAACATTCTGAAGTTGCATTACTAGATGGCTTAGAAGATGGAGTATCATTTCCTGGGGCCTCTGACAATGACTGCATTTTCTCCACTGCCAGGGGATCTAGCACCAGCTGCTTTCCTTTCTTGGAAGCAGAGCTAGTGACTTTCAAAAAGTGACCTGTGACCATCATGTGAGTAGTGAGCTGCTGCAAGGTGTCGTGAGAGCTCCCGCATTCCATGCATTTCAGGATCTGTGATTTGCAGGCCTCAAACTGCCAGGTGTAGCTGGCGCCATTTTGATAGCCATAACGGTTGTTTGAGGACAGCTGCAGGTTGGCATTCTTTTGAGAGGAAAACGTTTCTGCAAATGATCCAGTGGTAGAATCTGGGGAGCAGGGCCGGTTGACATCAAAAACGCGTTTCTTTGCCGGGTTGACCATTTTCGAAGAAATGGTTGGTACTGGCTCCTTCAAAGGCACTTTTTGGTAATGTTTTGTTTTTATCATGTGAACACTCAAATCTTGCAAGGAATCAAAGGAGTCACCACAAAACATACATTTGAGAACTTTTTGTGCATCTTCCTTGTCCATGTCCTGAAAAGCCCTTTTCCGGGGCTTTGAATAGCTGGTAGGTCTGTGCTTGTCCTTTTTGCGGTTATCATCTTGGTAGTGACCGGTTTCATTCATGTGCACGGTTAACTCTACCAAAGTATCATAGGCAGCACTACACTGTCGACACCGAAACCTGCTGGCCCCTGTGAACACAGTCCCACACATCTTACTGCTCTGTCGATACAACTGCACAGAGCTGAAAAGATTGGGTTTGGAGACAGGCCTGGAAGGCAAATTCTGCTGTAAGCTTTTGGATAAAGCATCTTGATGCCAATCAAAGTCACTTTTGTTACCTCCATTTCGTGTGTCACAACCTCTCCGCTCACTGCTTGACAACTTGAGGCCAAGACCAAGACCCGTCCAATAGGAATCAGACAGGATGTTGGCATAGACGGCGGTCATCTTATCCATGCAGTTGTGTGTTTCATTCTGAAGTTTGGGGTGGGTGTTAGCTTTTTTGTCCTGGGCATCTCGACAGCATACGCTTTTAATGTCTGCCACCTGGTCGCTGGCATCACTTAAAAGGGATTCGTTTTCGGCATCCTGATTAGATAAATGACTTCCTGGAGAGTTCTGGTAGCTAAAGCTACCTTTCTGCTCTGTGCCTGCTTCTAGTTCTTCATCTGTGCCTGGCTCATTGCTGCCCTGAAGTTGAACTATGGAATTGCTGTCCTCATCATCTTCCTCTTCCTCTTTGATTTCGGCCTCCTCCTTCAGTTCTTCTTCTTGAACATAACCTGAAAGAGAAGAGGAACAGATCAAATAACAGGGTACATACCCTACTCCAATTTCAAACCTTGTGCTAAGTGCTTCCTGTCCTGAACTGAATGCCAATTTAATCTACACTTTTATGAACTGTTAGCAATGGAAAGAGGAAAAAGCCGAATTATGTCTTTTGTGGAGTCTACTGTTTTTTATTGGCAGGCAATCATAATTCTTTATAACTTCCCAGAATCCCAAGTTAATAATTTTCACATTTAAGGAATATTGCTCTAACATGTTTATAATGGAACGGTTGCTAAATCCATAAGTATGACTTTCAGGCAGGACACTAACTCCATTCCTCTTTAGTTGGCTCCATCTTGCCTCCAGGGAGAAGAATGATGGTGTGAAATAGAAATGAGAGCTTGAGCCTTGCCAACTTAGCTGTTATTAGGACCTTCACTGCAATCATGAGACGCAGACCTGCCACTTCCTATCCTACACACCTTGGGTAAATCTCTTCATTCCCAAGGATCTCAGGTTCCTTATTTGAAAAACAGGGGAATGGGGAGAGAGTAGGGTAGACTCACTGATATGCTGGTATATGTTTAACAATTGGTTCTTGGAAAGAAAAGTGTACACATGATATACTTCTTAGGTTCACATGCATCATTAATATTTTCTCCATCTTTTTCTTAAATCTAAACAATCAACAAAACAATAACTTTTTCTGATTCCTGAGGTCTAGATGTTCACACTGGCAATTTAATCATTAACTCTTGAAAGAGCTGAATTCCAGCACATCCCTGGGTGGACTGGACGATCAACAAGGCCCTTCAAGTTCTAAATCTGATGTTTTATTGCGGGATCACATTAACAAACCATTTCTACTTGCTCCAAGGGGATCTCAGCTGAGCAAATCTTTAGTGAGGGCCTTCTTAGGTGCAAGGCCATACAGATGAACAAAACCCAAGGCACTATTTTCAAGGCGCTTTCTACAGTAGGAGGAATGAGTCATGTATAAATAACTGATATAAAGTAGAAAGAAACAAATGCCATGAGAGGTTTAAACAAAGTACTCTGGGAGGTTAAAAGAAGGGAGAGATCACTTTCAGCAGAGGGTATCTCAGAGAATCCGAATAGAAAACGTATTATTTGAGCTGGCTTTGGAAAGACTTTTATAAGGAAGAGGGGGAAGGGTGGCAGAATGTAGGATGGTAGAGTGATATGCTAGACTGGAAATTAGAAAGACCTGGATTCTAATTCTGCCTCAGATCCTTACTAACTCTGTGGCCCCTGGGCAAGTTCCTTAACCTCTCTAGGCCTCACTTTCCTCATTTAGAAAAATGAGGGGATGGTTGTGATTGCCTCTAAGGTCACTTTTGGTTATAAATCTTTAGGAATATTTTAAATTTTAATTTAAATTAACAATCTTATTTTCTCCCCCACTGCTCCCAGTCATAGATGTATGACCCTATGATCCTAAGTGCAGCTGTAGCAGAAATTATTCCAGATGCAAAAGGGAGAATGTGGGCAAATGATAAGCATCAGCGTCATAAAATCTCAAAATCTGAAGACAGCTCAGGAGCCATCTCCTCCAACTCAAAGCTTAAAGGAATTCTCTTCACAACACATTAGAAAATGATCATCCATCTATTGCTTTAAGACCTCCAGTGGTGGTAGAGAGAGAGGTGGTCAGAGGGAGGGAATCTACCACCTCCTGAAGGATCCCATTCCATTTTGAGATATCTCTAATTTTTAGGAAAATTTACTTGGAGCTTAAATTTAAATCCTTCTGACTTTCAGCCCATCTCTGCCCTCTGGGATGAAGCAGAAATACTTCTCCATGTTCCCTTGCCATCACAGCTGTTAGAAGGACCTTCATCGCAAACATCAGGGTTCAAATCCCAGTCCTGTCACTTCCTATTCTTATCCTGTGATTTTTGGGCAAATCCTTTTACTTCCCAGGGTAGCCCTTCAGATAGCAGAAGTATCAGTACCAGTGGTAGTTCAAATTAGAGAGAAGGTTTCTTGAAGAGGGATAGTGCAAAGAAGACTGGGAACAGATTGCAGAGGGCCTGCAATGAGAGGTTGGTTCTAGGGACTTTATGTCTTCAGTAGTCAATGGATTTTGTTTCAGATCAATTATTTGTAGAGTATGACATATGTTATTCTGTAAAGGTGGGCTCCAAATATAGGCTAAGGCTAGAAGACTGGGGAAGAGTTATGATGGAACATTTGAAGAGACTATTCCATTGCTGGTTAGGAAATTGTATAACCTCAGTGAATACAATCACTTTAAAATAATGATAAAAGGTTTTTTTTTTTTTAATAAGAATGGAGTATTTGGGGATGATCCTATTATGCTTTAACAGATTTAAGGAGACATTTTCAGATGAGTCTTAAAATGCCCTCTCAATTCTGTGCCTGCAATTCTGAACGCACCATGATTTGTGGGTACAAATCGCAGGATGCCAATTACCTGTTTGATTTGTAGATATGAAATGCTGCTGGGAGCATGGTGCTTGCCAGGGGTCCGAATTCTCTGACAGGCTAGGGGAAAAGTAATAGTATGGACAAAATGGAGACATGGAGGAGGGGATAAGAAGGAATTAATAAGCAAATTTCTCTCCATAGTGATATGGAATGCAAGCAGTCCACACCCAGGTGTTTCTGTTCTTTGCTTGGTTTTTGAGGGTGAAATCTAGCTGATGTTTTATTGTTGGTGAAGAATGGATTTCTATGTTTGGAAAAAGTAAGAATTCTATCATCCAGTTTCCATATATTTTTTCTTACTTCCTTGTCCCTTTACTCCCGAGCAACTCATAGTGAGGATTTGAAAAGGATATACATAGCTAAATTTAGGCTTATTCTCAAACTCACAAAACTTCTACTGGTAAGGAAGTTAGCAATATAATGAGTAAGTTATGTAGGCCCTGTGTTTCAGAATTAAGAGGAAGTATGGCAAACATAGATGTACTTCATAGATTCATACTGTAGAGGAAAGGCTGAATCATGGGGTAGTTGAATTGGGAGTGTAATACTGTGTCTACGTGATGACAATACAAACAGTTGAAAGGTAGAAAATGCAGTCAAAACATCCGTTTGTAGATGGTAGAGGTTTGGGGGAAGACTGTGAGGAAGAGGTAGGAAAGTAATGGGATTCTATATGGCACAATGTAAATGTTTTGACTGATTTTTCTTTTTCTTTTTCTTTTGTCTATACTGACCATCTGTTTTAGTTTTGTCTCTATGCACACAAACTAATTTAAAAAATTAAAAGCATTGTTGCATTCAGTAAAATTATGTCTGATATAGGGGAAAAAACCCTATTTATTTCATTTTTGCTTTTTTTTTTTGGAAGGCAGTTGGGGTTAAGTGACTTGCCCAAAGTCACATGGTTAGTTAGTGTGTCAAATGTTTGAGGCTGTATTTGAACTCAGGTCCTCCTGACTCCAGGGCTAGTGCTCTACTCACTGTGCCACCTAGCCACCCCTACCCCATTTATTTAGAATCCTAAGACATGGGTTCAGATTCCAACTCAAATATTCCAGTTGCATGACCCAAAGCAAGTCACTGAAATGCAGAATGATTTGATTTCCTCATTTCTAGGCAGTTGGACTAGATGGCCTCCAAGTTACTTTCCAGTTTTAAATCTTAGACTTCTATGAATTGTTACTAATTGGTTGTTTTTATAAATAACTAGTTTACTGAATCCAAACCTCACACTTTTTTTCTTCCAAATTATTTTGTATGTGTAAACACAGCTGCTATATCACCAGTGGGAAGTCTACCTTACAGACAATAAGATAAGATATGAAGATAGGAATAAGGCAAAGCAAAGCAAAAATTTGTAAATGAGAATGGCTCCGTGTATGGGCTAACAGAGCCAGATAGCATATTGTGAATATACTTTCCTGTAATTGGGGTTAAACCCTCAGCCCATATAATAGTGAAAAAGAAAATGAACAAGTGAAGAAATCAGGTGAAAATATTAAAAATGAACTGAATTCTGCAATGGTGATTTGCTGAATATGGCTATAGTCCTGAATTGCTGTTTTGGAAATGTATACGTACTCACTCACAGGCATGAAATCTGCCCAACCTGAGTTCTTGCAACTCAGGTAGAAATGAGAAATATTTTCTTCTCTCCCGATATCTGGAAACTGAATATCAGAGGCCATCTTTTCCTCATAATCTACTTTGTCCTTCTAAATGGATTCTCCAGAAGAAAAGTATGAGGCAGCTAACCCCTCCCCCATAATACAGATAAAATTTTCTGCTTAATTAGGCATTGACATGTTTACTATAACCTTTATAGAAGAGTAACTCATGCTGAGCAGTCTTTTTTTTCCCCTCCATAGCACAGACTTAAATCTAACACCATTGATAAGAGAACACACTGAAAGGTCTCATGAGAAAGGACAGAAGTGCCAAGTCCACGACACTGAGAATTTTTTTAACTGTGGCTAAAGATTCTGAGATTCTTTTAAAAAAATGCATTTTAATATCATGCATTTAAAAGTAGTCACTTTACTTAAGTGATTTCATTTGCCACTGGCAATTTCTAGAAAGAGCAGAGGTGTTCAAGATGTAGGCAACCTGGGTATATAATGAATATCTATCTTGCCTCTCCCTCTAACCATGATTCGTTTCCAAGTATCAGACTACATGTAAATCATTTTATATCCTGAAGTATAGTGTGTTCTTTATTTGTATGCTTAACAGAAAAAAACCAACGGCAATGTGTTGGGTTATAGTCAGAGGGATGTTTTGTTTATTTGTTGTTCCATGGTAATGGCTAAAGGAGACCATGCTATAAATATTATTAACTTATGGATTTTAATAAGCAAGTATCACTTCAAAATCTAAAACACTATTTTCAGTTGTGCTGGTCCTTTCTAGTCTATACCTAACTGATCAGCTACATATCTCCCCGCTCTAAATATGTAGGAAAAACACTTAAAAGATTGATTTTTAATTCATTTGTTAAAACTAGCTATTGATGTTATATGTATATACTATATGATGTTATATGTATTGCCTATCGGACAGGGCAAAACAGGGACCCTTGTATTTTTTACAGAAGTCTCTGTGAATTCCCTTACAAAGACAGCAGAACAACCGGACATCTCCAGCAGTGCTGGTGAGTTTTAGGTAAGTTAGATGACCTAGTATGTTATCTCTTCTCTCAGCTCCACTCTTAATTCTTTAGACTTTTTCACTATGTTCCAGTGGCCTTATCACCCTAGAAGATGTCTCTTTTCCCTGTGGGTTTCTTACCCTGGAAGATCCCTTTCTCCCTGTAGCCCCTCCTACTCTTAGTGATTCCCAGAGGCTTCAGTTTGAGGAAGTGTACCCCTCCCCCCCAGTCAGTCACACTTACTTCTCACTTCTGTCCTAGCTCCTCCCCTAACTCTCCATATTTCTTTATCATGTCTCTATACTGGTTGTATTTCCCCACCTCCGTTCTTGCTTTTTCACTCCCCTTTGTCACTCATCTTTCCTCTTTAGAATGTAAATTCCTAGAAGGCAGGGATTATCTTTTATCTTGCTCACATTTGTTTTTCCTGTTCTTAGCACAGTTCCTGGGACATAATAAGTGCTTAATAAATGTTTGTTGTTGACAATAACAAGATCTCCTTGTTCTAATGCAAATTGTTTTTTTTCTGTATATTTCAGGTAAGTTCTATGGCCCCTCTCCTGTGTGTGATGGTTTCCAAATTTTGGAAACACTTATACATTAAGGAATAGATCTTTCAATTAAATATACGTTGTCATCATCCATTACTTTTATGTCATGTCTCATTATGAAGTGAGGGTGAGACCATAGTGCTAACTCTTGTGAATCCTACCAAGCTAGAAAGGTTCTGAGCGCAGACCTGGTCAGTCCATTGTTCAAGTAGAAGCCTAGTTAAGTACATAGAGACTAATCGGAAGGTAGGCCGCCAGGTAAACTTGCAATCACAGCAATTTACTAAAACCACGTATTGAAGAGAAGAAATGTTACAGTCTTCGAATATGGAGATGAATCAGTCAGCAGAGAAAGTACTCAAACCATGATTCATGTTCTCCCTATTTACTGACTCCTTCTGTCCTACATATAAGTATACCCACATCTCTCCAAATTCTCAAAAAACAACAGCCCATTACTTTATCCTGCCATTCTTGCTAGCTTTCATATTGTGCCTCTCCTCTTCTCCATTAAATGCCTTTAAAAGTATAAGATGTGTGTGTATAGCTGCTTTCTTGGTGGTAGCAAAGAACTGGAACTTGAGAGAGTGTCCCTCAATTGGGGAACGGCTAGACAAGTTATGGATTATGATTGTGATGGAGGTACTACCGTGCTGTGCAAAATGATCAGCGGACTGATTTTAGAAAAACAAGGCAAGACTTGCATGAAATAACAAAGACTGAAATGAGCAGAACCAAGAGAACATTGTATATGATAACAGCAATATTATTAGAAAAATAACTGTGAACAACCAAGTTATTCTGAGTTTTATAAATATTCAACTACAAAGAGCCTATAAAGGAAGATGATATCTACCTCCATAGAAAGCACTGATAAATAGAAGGACGTATAGTATGGTTTTTATATACACACACACACACACACACACACACATGCACACGTCAAATGGTGGCCTTCTCTAGAGTAGGTTAGAGAGGGAGGGAGACAGTTCAAAGCCTAAAATGTAACCAAAAAAATAAGATTAAAAAAAGAAGAAAAAAGTATATGCACATATATAATATGTGCCTCTAATTCTCACACTAGTTCTCTAAATCCTCTATAATCTGGCTTCTGATCTCATCATTCAACCAAAATGCTCTCTTCAAAGTTTAGCAGTAAAATTATTGGATGTATCTAATGGTCTTTTTTTCAGGCCTCATCCTTCTTGTCTTCTGTATATCATTTGACACCGGTGATCACCTTTTCTTCCTGGAAATGATCTCCTCTCTTGGTTTTTGTGACATGCTCTTTTGGTTTTCCTTCTAACTATCTAATTATTCCTTTTCACTTCCTTTACAGAATCTTTACCCTCATCGTTCCCCCTAATGGTGGGTGGACTCTGCGGCTGTATCCTGGGTCCTCTTTTCTTCTCTTTATTTGGTCATTAATTCCCATAGGTTCAGTTATCATCTTTATGCAGATGATTCCTATATTTATCTATTCTAAAAATCTATTCCTAGTCTTTTTTTTCTGAATTTTAATTCTACACTTTTAACTTTTCTTAGACATTTCTAACTAGATGTTCCATAGGCATCTCAAATTTGACATATCTAAAATAGAAGTCATTTTCTTCTCCTCTCCCAAGAGTCCTCCTCTTCTAGACTTCCCTATTTCTGTAAGGGCCACTACCACCTCCCCAGTCTTCCAGGTTCACAGCCTTGGTAAATTCCTGTATTTTTTACTCTAACTCACTCATAGCCAATCAGTGGCCAAAGTTTGTTTTCTTTTCCTTAACATCTATTGTATCTGTCTCTTTCTCTTCATTCACATAGCTACCACCCTAATTCAGGCCTTCATCACCTCTTACCTGGAATATTCTAATTGGTCTCCCAGCTTCAAGTCTTTCTCAACTATAATCTGTCCTTCTAAAAGTTCTTAAAATGATTTTCCTAAAGCATAACTATGTCACAATCCCCCTACCTCACCACCACCCACAATAAATTTCAATGGCTCCCTATTACCTCTAGGATCAAATATAATTTGGGGGGGTTGGCATTTAAAGTTCTTTACAATCTGGCTCCTGCTTCTATTTCTACTCATCTTACACTTTATTCCTCTCCATATGATTTGTGGTGGAGCAATACTTACCCATTTGTTCTTCTTCATGTAACACTCCACCTCTTATTTCTGCACCTTTGCCCTGGCTATGTTGGTACCTAGAATGTTCACTTTCACTTTGTGACATCTGTGACTTCTTGCATTTGTCCTCTCCTCTCTATTTACACAGCCACCCTCCCACTCCCAGTCCCCTTGTTCATGAAAGCCCTCATCACTTCTCACCTGGATTATTGTAATAGCCTTCCACTTGGACTCTGCCTTGTCTTTTCTCACTCCAATCCATCCTTCACATAGCTGTCAAAGTTATTTTCTTAAAGTGAAGGCTTTCCTTCATCACTCCCCTACTCACTAAACTCCAATTTCTCTGTTACCTTTAAAATCAAATATAAACTCCTCTACTTGTCATTTAAAGTCCTTTGCAACCTTGCTCCAATCTACCTTTCTAGCTTTATTCCATATTATTTCTCTTCCTGAACTTTACAGGCCAAACTGATCTTACTTTTCCTCATACCTTATACTCTTATCCCCCTTCTCCATGACTTTGCACTGACTGTCCCCATACCTGGAATGCAACAAACACCTCCTTCACCCCCAGCTCTTCAAATCTGTTTTCTTTGAGGTGCCACCTTCTTTATAAAGTCTTTCCCAATTCCATTCAACTTTAATTCTATCCCTCGCAAAATTTCCTTGTATTTATTTTGTACAGACTTATGCATTATCTCCATGACAGAATTCAAATTCCTTGAAGGCAAGAGTTCTTTCTTTCTTTTCCTTCCTTCCTTCCTTCCTCCCTCCCTCCCTCCCTTCCTTCCTTCCTTCCTTCCTTCCTTCCTTCCTTCCTTCCTTCCTTCCTTCCTTCCTTCCTTCCTTCCTTCTTTCTTTCCTTCCTTCTTTCTTTCCTTCCTTCTTTTTAAAATTTCCCTTTGTATTCCCAGCAACTAGATCAGTACCTGGCACATAATAGGTACTTTAAAAATCTTGATGATTGACTGATATATTGAAGATCATTTGCTAATTCAAACATGGGCCTATGATCTTTTGATAGAGGAACAGCATCATGGATGATACAGATGAAATCATGGATCTCTGGGGCATTAAAGCATGAATTAGAATAAAACAAGTGGATGGGAGGATATGTTGCTACTCTACACACATATAAATAAATGTTTTCTATATGTGCAAATTCACTTGTCAACATATGAAACCACATAAGTAACTATGTTTATGCCAGTGTTTATATGACACCACCATAATATCTAGTCAACTTCATCATTCATCAAAAATAGTTCATTGGCATTATATAGGCAAAACAAATAGTTGATTGATTGGGGTTATTTCTAAATGACACCAAAATAACTGGTTGTAAAGGGGAAAATATCACTCAGTCTCCTAGGCTGTTTGACACATACTCTCCAAACTTTCACTCTTTTTTATTTTTATTGAATTCACTGATTTTTTTTGACACTTGGATTCTCTCTTGGTTATTTTGGTGTTATAAAGACATTACCCATCTGTGAGTTGAAATGGTGAGGAAAGAGAAAGAAAAATGGACATTCCTAAATTTCAGAAGTTTCCTTCCATATACAGTAAGAAGTTAAATGCCAGAAATATCTTCAGATGAATTTCTGAAGGCAATACTATTTCAAAGTTAATTAGAACACCCTTACCATACTTGTTGTGGCAGTACATGTGGAATCTAGCTGAGATTCAGTTTTTTCTTTCAGGGTTTCATAGAATCTAATTTCCCATATTACAATATAAGTATATAATATATGTAAACTTTAGAGTCAAATTACAAGCATTATCCTCCTGGATTTTTGGATGTTTTAATATGATGGGAATGAAAGGGCAAGTAAAACAATCACTTGGTGATTTGGGGTAGACTAGAGAGCCAACTTGGACCATCAGGATGAATATTTTGTATTCCCTTTTCATTCTCTCATTAGATTATTATTTGCTCATATTGATATGTACCTCAGGCAGGTTTTAGCCTTGGTGTGGTAAACAGTTGTGATCAGTCTGTCAAAGCCAGTGTCTTATAGGTTGATGTTTAGACATTTGCACTTTTGTTCAGTTCTACAACTTGCCAGCCTCCAGTTACATATAAATGTATTCATTTATTCATTCAATAATTATTTAGTATTTACTACGTACAAAGATTCTAAGAGAAAAGAGCACTATTCTGATCACAACTTTGTGCTGTTTGGCAAAAGAG